>OZ023070.1:5540571-6059352 GCA_963992785.1 Tenthredo livida | reverse complement strand
ATATTACCGTGATTTACACTCAATTCAATTTCTTCATCGTTGGTATCATAGCAGCCGATGGTGAAGGCCTGGAGACATAATTCCTTCGGGTGCCTGAATTTTTCACTCCAACATTTTACTTGAACCTAAAACAATTATGTATAATTAACTACCGAATTCATTATGCAAAAATGTATAATTTGAATGAATTGATAATTTTAATAATACAATAGGCTCTTACCGGACACTTCCATCACTATTGCGTGGAAACATTTCCAACCACCGAGTGCCATTTTCTTCGTATCGTGCCATTCAACTACATCCATTTTTTTCGGATCATGATCTTCGCTCAAAAATTCTCCGAAATCGAAATCCTTCATGTGCTGAATATCGATTCCTGACGTCATCTTCTTGTCATCTCTTCCACCTACCCATTTAACTAATACCCACATTTTTTTCAATGACCAAATAATTAATTAATTGATTATTTTATTAAACCCGTTCACCTCGGCTAGCCCTATATGTTTTGACAATCAACAATTGAAGACGAGCAAATCCTGACCCTGTGACAACGCTAAATTGAAAAATAAAAAACCCTCGTCGGTAGCGCCTGATCGGTAGTTAGCGTTATCACAGAGTCAGGATTTGCTTGTCTTCAATTGTTGATTGTCAAAAAATATAGGGCTAGCAGAGGTGGACGGGTTTGATAAAATAATCAATTAATTAATTATTTGGTCATTGAAAAAAATGTGGGTATTAGTTAAATGGGTAGGTGGAAGAGATGACAAGAAGATGACGTCAGGAATCGATATTCAGCACATTAAGGATTTTAATTTCGAAGAATTTTTGAGCGAAGATCATGATCCGAAAAAAATGGATGTAGTTGAATGGCACGATACGAAGAAAATGGCACTCGGTGGTTGGAAATGTTTCCACGCAATAGTGATGGAAGTGTCCGGTAAGAGCCTATTGTATTATTAAAATTATCAATTCATTCAAATTATACATTTTTGCATAATGAATTCGGTAGTTAATTATACATAATTGTTTTAGGTTCAAGTAAAATGTTGGAGTGGAAAATTCAGGCACCCGAAGGAATTATGTCTCCAGGCCTTCATCATCGGCTGCTAATGATACCAACGATGAAGAAATTGAATTGAGTGTAAATCACGGTAATATTATTGCCAACGCACGTTATAACATGTTGGCTACATTACCGAAACAACCTCAAAATGTTAGGAGGGTTAAAACATACCGGAAAAGTTACATATTTAATATAAATATTTTAAACTTGAAAAATTTGTACAATAAATATTTCAGAAAAAAATTTGCCGCTAATTGTTTCACGCCAACGTATCTAGATTTTTTTTCTTTTTAATAAACTATTCAACATATATATAGCAATATATGCTAGAATATATGCCGGAATATATATGCCAGAATATATGCTAGGATATATGCCAGAATATATGCTAGGATATATGCTAGAATATATGCTAGGATATATGCCAGAATATATGCTAGGATATATATGCTAGGATATATATGCTAGGATATATACTAGGATATATCTTTGGGCAAATTTGAGTATATCCTAGCATATATTCTAGCATATATGCTAGGATATATCCCATGCATATATCCTAGCATATATATTTTTTTCGTGGGGGTTTTTCTTCTCAAGGCAGACTATCGGCAAAAACACAATGTTTTTGTTATTTTTTATCAGTCATAATGGGTCCAGAGTTATAATTTTTTTTTTTTCTTCAATTAAGGATCGTTCGTTAGAGTAATATATTTCAGCAGGTGCCTCCGAAATCGGCTCCAAATGATTCAAAAATAATTCCCTAATTCTTTCATATTTTCATCTGAAGAATTCAGATGAATCAAAAATGGTCGGATTTGCCAAGTGACAATTTCGCACTAAATCCTCCCACATAGGTGATACATATTATGGTATCATTTTAATTGGTACCTACGTAGAACCGGTGGAACTCGTATATTATAGCAGAAGCTATATCTGTGATGTAGTTAAACTGGTTTTGATCTTTTCCGGAGATAGAGAAAAATTATACTGAGGCAAGACCAGTCTTCAATGATAATTTTATCTAGTAGCAGACTGAGTGATTTATCTGCGGTCAACCTTGGCAATCTGAAAAACCCATTACAACCGATTCGGCTTGATGCTATATCAGTGCATTATTATTTTTATTTGTTTTGTAATAATTATTGCGTTTCAATAAATACGCAGATCATTTGACTTCCAGAATAATTATCAGAAGAATAAGAGCTGATTCGCTTCATAAAGCTTGGGTGAGAGATTTGGACTCACAATCGTCTCCGTTTCAACCTTTATTATTCACGAGAGTTTCCTATACATGGGTGCATAATTTTTATTGGATCAAATAATTCCTTCGCTCTTCTCCTCGGCTTGATTGTCATCCATAAAATCACCATCACCCAAGTCTACAGCTGCAGTTACATGGCTGTCATCGTTTAGACAATGATCCAGTCTAAAAAATCTTACGTAATGAGGGTGCACATTAAGAGCATGTCCTAGTCCTATCATTACCGGCCGAGAAAGAAAAAACAGAAAAATCGCAAAAACTCTGAAACGATGATCTTAAATGATATATATAATGGATTTATTCGATGATTAGGGACGAATACGAGCACGCGCGATTCGTCGAAATCGCGAAAAATGAATGTTTTATGTTCGTCAAGTGTGGCCGTGTCACTTATTTTGGTCAATATCAAAGCCTGCGTGTCAAAAACGCAAAAGTGGGGCCAAATCCCAAAAACCTTGCCAAAAGTCGGAAATGTTTCAAATTCAGGTAAAATTCAGTACTCGGGGGTTTTCGGGGTCGCTGATTACGAATCCGACGTCAAAATTTGAATAAACAAAATGGCGGATCCGGCATGAACCACTTTGTAGAAGTTTATCACTTTACAGAAAGTGCTGTAGGCACTTTGGAAATTGATCATTTTTCTTGAATGAAGGAATAGAAGTGCAATAAAAAGTCGAAATTAAAAACTAAATCCATATATTATATTGGGATACAAAAAATCTCTTATCCAACAAATCACTTAAAGGTTTACGCATCGTCATCCGACGAATAATTAGACTCACAGTCAGTCGATTCGAATGTGAGTTCGCTAGAGCTTCCCGCGCTTTCCGGTATACTTGGCGCAACTAATAAAAACACTGCTTCTGGAAGCAGCGACTTAGAGTCTTTTTTCGGTAATGCGCGCAAGCTCGAAATATATGGATCGGATGTTAGTAGTAATCGTAAAAAAATGTCTTCCATTGTTTTAACTCGGGAACATTTTCTTGCAAAATGTTCTCGAAACTTTTCGATATATTTACTGCTGGAATCTTGAGCGTCTTCAGACATTCGCCCTATCGGCAATAGTGATGAATTTATCACTTCTGCGCCATGAATTAAAATCTTATGTACCGAAGTTGGCATGTAGAACCACGGATATAACTGGACAAAGTAACGAGCTGTCTGCAAGGCATGATCTTTAAATTTGATTAAATCGATTTCATGACCGCACGAAATTGTCTGTAATATCACATGAAAACGCTTAATCAAGTCTTCATCAACCCCAGTAATAGTAGCAGAAACTCTTGAGTTTTCGAAAAATCGTCGAGCGGTATGCCCGTCATTCGAGCTACCAAACCCAATTCTATACGGAAACCCTTTTGTATATTTATTTTTCGGATTTTTGTTTGTTCCTTTTCTCTATCAGTCCGCGCTTGCCACTTTCTGATTTCAAGCTTGTATGCTAAATGCAAACAACATTCGAAAAATCGTATCCATGCATGTAGAGTGGATAATCCAAACTGTAAATGATCCCCAGAGACTTCCTTTTTCAGAATAGCATCAATATTGTTAAAATCTTTCGAAGTTGCTTTGCATAAATAGCAACGTTGAGTAGATGCATTATTCGTGATTGCATTACAAACTTCACCGTCGGTCATGGTCAAAGCTAGTTGAAAAGAAACTCTGATTTGTTTTCCGTCCATGATCTTTTCGAACGGGACGAGATTGTGCTCTTGTTGTTTGATATACTCAATTTCGTCTCGGGTGGCTTCAGTACTTTTGTGAAGAAATTGGATTTTAATAGGTCTACAAAAACGAGGAGATGACGGCCTCGGATTTTTCCATACAACAAGTCCAGCGTTGGTTTCTTGGTCGTCTACTACAAGCTGTAGTGGAACGATTGAGGTAAAAAAAATATTACCGCCGGACTTGCTTCCATCATCGTTGGTAAAATTTTGTTTGTATGTACTTTGGCCAGAAGTGCCATCGCAGCCCCACTTACAAATAAAATTCAACTTGCCAATATTTTCGGGAGACAAACTCTTGACAATATCCATTTGCGTTAATAATATTCTATCAACTGTGTGATTCAGCAAAGCCTGCAATTTTACCTCAGCACTGCATTCATTGACACTGATATCTGACTTAGGCGGACAACATTTGAGCTTCGCTTGATATGGCAATTTATACGGTGGAAATAAATTACAGCCGTTCTCTTTGCTTCTATTACGAAGTCCCTGATATTGTGATCTTGATAATTTTAGTTCCACTATAACGGACAGAGCAGCATCGGCAGAGAAAGTCGTTTCTTGAATGGAATCTATAGATTCCTCATGCTGCTTAACTTTAGATAAGCTTCCCAATCCCACATCTCGGACAATATTTTCAGCATCTGATTTCCGCGATGACCGGAGGCTCATTTGAGTCGCATATGCTAATTCTTCAATACTTTTCTGTGCGCGTAATTCTTCAGTCTTCCTTCGTTTTGTCCGGTCACTAGACTCCTTAAATTCTGAAGAAGGCCGACCCATTTTGTTGGATTCTTCTGAAGCTTGTCTGGTTTCTTCGAAGGAAACAAAAACGCTCAACCATTCAGAAAACTTTTGCAAAAATCTTTCTTCAGTCCTACATGCTTGCTGCCACTTTGTTCGCAAGTCATGCAACAACTTGCGAAGTACAGGTTTTACACTGTTCGATAAGGCAAAGGGGCGTTTTAATTTATCAGACATAAACTTTTCAATTTCGACAAATGCAATGGTCGCATTATCCTTTAAATGCCCTTTCAATAATAGAAAAATTTCTTTTCTTGTTAAGCCACACACTTTCGAATCATCAGCAACAGATCCTGAAATTGGAAAATATAATATCTATATAGAAGGATAATTCCATATGCAACCTCGTTACTATTATTTATGGGAGAAAATTATGACGTTATTATTACTATATAGTACATAATATATAAGATTACACAAAAGCAGCCAGAAGCAGCTAATTTTAATCTTTTTCATTTAATAATAATTCGATCTACAATATCCAATACGTCCGGTCGCAGAACTCTACAGAATTCATGAACTTTTCTGTACGTGTTTGAAATTTTAAGTTGTAATTTTCCGTTCATTTCCGTACAAAACTTGCGTTTATTGTTATCACATGAACTGTTATTATTAAATTAGTAATACATGATGATATTATACTTACTTTCGGCTGTCGATTCCATTCTTAATATTCAAGATTGATCAATATATAAAGATTTGGCGTCCCCTTGAACATATAACTCGAAACTCCGGTTCCTACGCGAAACGTCTAGCTGGATTGAGGGTTACCCTTCAACTGAATTACAATAGCAGGTATAGGGGATGGGCCCCACTGAAGTCTAGACTTCGACCTTCTGACTATTACCTACTCAAACTAACCCATGACTCAAAATTCATGGAAATTAAATTATATTCTTCGACTTTTGGCCAGCTTTTTGGGATTTGGCCCCACTGTGCTACCCCTAGTCTGCATGCAATGTCTAAAATTTTGTGCTATTTTTATTTGTTTTTTTTTTTTTAATTTTGTTCATTTGTCTAAAAATTTTGTTGTTTCACGCAACAATGGGGCCGAGATATAGAAAGTAAAGCGGTAGTAAAGATGTAAATACATAGTGTAAAATCGTCGATTTCTGACGGCTGAGACATGAGACATATACTTATAGGATAATTGATAAATGATAATACTTGGAAATGATGTATTCAATACTACGGTAAGTGCAACTAATAATTATGTTCTCATTGTAATTCAATTATTAGTTGCACTTACCGTAGTATTGAATACATCATTGCTAAGTATCATCAATTATCCTATAAGTATACGTTTCGTACTTTTCGAATCACCTCTGCGTGGTAGTCGTGTCACGTGGTACCTAGTGTGCCAACGCAACAGCGATGATGATGTATCTTTTTTGCAACACCTGCTTCGAAAGTTTGAGGTTTTTTTTTTTTTTTAACTCCTTCCTGGCTATATCCCCTTGTAGCTAAGGCTGGGGCAAGAGCCAAAAAGTTTGAGGTTCGAGGCCTCTGTAGCGAGCGTAAAGTACCTGAGTTCCGAGGAGTGAAGAAAAGAAGAATTAGCGCATGCGCATACTGCGAATACACTACTTTACACACTAGTACTTTTGTCGCGCATGCGTACATCGCAAATACTCTACTTTACGCACTGGTGCTTTTTTCGCGCACTGTGTCATGGCGGCGGGCAATCGCGATGTGAGCTGATATTGACTAATTGATCTGTCTCTCAAATCAAACTTTCTTCGCAGGGAGTTGCAAAAAAAATCGTGTGATACGCGTGCGGATAGGCAATATCTGTCTCTGTCTCGTGTCATTACGGCCGCGGCACTCGCCTTTGGCGCGTGCTGCAAATGACACTCGTCGGATATTGCCTACTGTCCGCACGTGTATGACAATATACTATACTCGCACGATGATTTACGCGTAGAGCCATCTGTCGCGCATTTCGACCGTCTCATGTCTCAGCTGTCAGAAATCGACAATTTCACACTGTTTACATACCGCTCATCTTTACTACCGCTCTACTTTTTATATCTCGGCCCCATTGTTGCGTGAAACAACAACATTTTCACAAACAAATGTTCGTCATTGCATGCAGACTAGGGGTACGTTGCTGGTTTTAGCGTTTTTGACGCGTAGGCTTTGATCTTAACCAAAATAAGTGACATGGCCACACCTGACGAAGATAAAAAATTCATTTTTCTCGATTTCGACGAATCTCGCGTGCTGGATCGAACCTATTCGTCCCTAATCATCGAATAAAACTATTATATATCATTTTAGATCATTGTTTCAGAGTTTTTGCGATTTTTTTGTTTTTTTCTCGGCCGGTAAAGATAGGACTAGGACATGCTATTAAGATCGTCATAGAATTTATATGGACGAATATTTTCATGTTCATTTTCTAATGGTTTTTTTGCGGTTTCCTGATGCCCGAAACTTACGTACCTACTCGTAAACTAATTGAGTTCAACTTCCCTTTTCTTTTATTATTCATTCGATTGTATAATAACATACAATCAAGAATAACATAATTGAGAACTCTGCAGTGAAGAACTCCTGTAGTAATATAATTGCTGAAATATAATACCACGTGCCGTTGCAAATCGATTCGCAGAACATAAGACGGAAAATAAATAATGTATTATATATGACGATCTTGCACTGGGAAACTCCATGCACATGAAACATTATCATTAGTCTCACGTTCTGCAGCAAGGTCGTGGCTAGATAGAGTAAGAACTAAGAAGGGAGTCATCAACCTCGAGAATGGATGTAAACTATTGCTGGAAGAAATCTGATTCGATTTAGCCACAATATATTTGATAACTTGAAACTCGAAATATGACAAGATTATTTTGAACCTGGGTAATCTCTCTCAATTCATCTTTGTTGAGTTACGAATCACGGGTTCTATTGACTTCTGATAAAAAATGATTGTTATAATTAATTGTGTTATGATCAAAAATCTGAATTAAAGAACAGCGTGCAAGATTAAAAAACAGAAAGACTCATAAGTTCATAACACAGAATAACTCCCTGATGTCATTTGTACCGATAGACGGAATAATAATTGACATTGAACTGCAACCAGAAGACACGATCAGGAAACGCAAGACAGGCGAACAAACATACAGAGAAGAGCAAGAAAAAGTAGCTCGCCAATTAGAAAAACTACAGTTTTCAGTTTTTAGAAAATCTTCACAAGATTGATTGCAAATAAATTGCAAGGATCTGCTAACACTGTCGTGCGTATAGAAGATGGAGACTGGGATACCGCATCGAATCATTTTTAGCCCACTCATCCGATATTTTTGGCACATAGCCTAATCCGTTGGTTACTACTGCAGTGAGTTACGTAGATTCGGTGTGTAATAAAAAGCGAAATAAACATAAATATAATCGATTGTACATCAATCGGCTAACCGATTTTGTCACTGCAATTCGGGAGGATGAACGTGCCCCATGGAAATCGAGCTGCGAAGCCATGCCACGACGGACGTCGATGACGATTCGGAAAATACGATCTATCGCGAAATAGCAAAATTGACAGGAAACACTGGGAACTTTGTAAATAGCACAGGGAAAGTGGGAATGAAAATATCTGCACTACCAGCGACCAGTCTCATTCTGGGTATCGAATAGCGGATTTCCAATTCCGCAATTGGGTATTCTCGCATGCATAAAGACCGTACAAGTTACGCAAGATAATGCCGCAGACTAGATCATAATAGCAGTTCTATTTTTGTCCCAGAGAGATAGCAGTCATCTTCGCTTGACCACGATGTGGATTTTACGTCGAGATAAGAAATAATGAAATGAAAGAAGATTATATTGTCGTCAGAGTCGTAACAAGAAATGGAATATTTATTAAAGTTCGACATATATTTTCGCGTTATCTGATTTGCGCTACCGTTTCATTTTTCCATCTACTAGATGAAACAGTCCTCTATATTGTTCGGTCCCTGCAATCGCTTCAAAGTGAGAAACAAGAAATATATCGAATATATCGAATAGCTGACATTAAATATTTTCAGTTTCTAACACACCATACGAAAAAAGCAGCTAAATTGTAAAAAGTTAAACAAGTTCTAAAAATGAAACAAACAGGCAAGTCGTAAGACGCCGACGAGTGTCGCCTAGTTTTTTGTATGTGTAGGATGGCATATGAAAAATTCATACGAAATGAAACCATATGAGTGTATCATCTCTCCACTTGTTTATGTAATATCAGCCGCTTGAGGAAAAATATTGTAAATATTGAAACATAAACCGGTATTTCGCATCATATCGACTCCGACTTTTTCCTCATTGTATCTAGTCATACGAATAGAAGATATGGTCGGGGCAAGCACCCGTGCAGAAACCGGTAACTGATGCAATGTAGTATATCTAGGAAATAGCAGACCCTGAAGGTTATGCCAGATGCTACGCAGGTTAAGCCTTGACTGTTGAGAAGGAATGAGTAAAAAAACAAGATGAGGTGGGTAATATATAAGCAAGGGAAGTACGATGCTTGAAGAAAGTCGAAGTTGATCTGCCAACTGGTGACCACGCTCTTGCCCTGCAAAAGTATTTCAGTGAGTATCGTTTCGCTGTATTTATAAATTTTCAATCTATATATATGGTATCTGGTGAAGACGCAATGCAACCATGATTCGTTTTCAATGACACTAGAAAGAACCTTCAATATTTTCCCAAACCTGTATGGATTTTTTTATTTCTTGTTTGATATCGCGTTCTTGAACTCTTCAACGCATACTATATTGAAAAACTGCAAAACAAGTTGAGGTTACTTGAGGCTATCGTCAAAGCCGGTGCACCAAGTTTCGCTCGAACCTGAGGTGGCTGAGGGAAAATCATTCCTTTTATTGATTGGTTCGTGGAGATATACACCCTCGCAGATACCCCTAATTCATAGTATAATCCATTGAATTCGCAAGTGCTGCGACGTGCATCCTAATATACCATGCGAGCATTGTACACCATCGCACAAATCAGTGACAATCTCAATACGTCACTACAATGATGATATCAACTATCTGGCACAAAATAACAAAATAACAAAATGCAATCAAATGATAACAGACACGTATTTTCTGCATTGAATTTCCGGCTACGGGCTAGATACGTGATTATATGTAGTAGGTTTTCCCTCAAAGCTGTATAGTATATATATTATGTAGTTTTCATCCGACTCTGAAGTTGGAGATCATGGCAAAAACGTGACGTAGCGGTTAGAATCCGGTTAGAATTTTTATCATGTTGTCTCGGTATAAATAGATCAGAACTCGATCCCCGAAGTCAGTGCGACTTGATCTTCCAAGAAGCTAACTTCGCAGCCTTATACGTACTTTGGTGAGTATCAGACGATAGACTGACAACAAATTATTCATGATCAATTCTGACGGGTGTTTCGTGTAACAGGAAAAAAAAAAGAACAATTTACAATATTTTCACATTTTGTTAGGATTTTGATGGAAATTTCGTGTTCAGGTGAAGATGACCGTGCACTACTCTCTAATTAACGGAACTTAAGCTTTAATTTTTCTGCGAATATGCCGTAGCATATGATGTTACCAAAATTAATCAAACACGTATAGATGCATAGCGGGATTGGGATCCGTACCTACATGCGGGGCACGTGAAAGTTGAATACAAAAATGTGTAGTCTCCCGTTTGCAAACGTATTATAATATTGCGCATCTGCAACTGTAAACAATTTCAATGTGAATGTAAATAAGTTTGCAGCTAGTACAGGCGAGTTGACGAACACAATTTTCTAAACTCTGTTTTAAATTTGAATGTTTCAGATAAATCATCGCAATGGCCAAACTAATGTCAAGACTCTTAGCTACTCTTTTCATCGCTGCCTTCATATTCGCATTTGTAGGAACAGCGACTGCTTGTATCAAGAACCGAGATGGGGTGAGTATTAACATGATATTTAATAATAATTAGTAATCTCCCAATTATTCGCTTCGAGTTTGCACGATGACTACGAATGCTCCTATGATAATGAGCCGATCAGGTACTTTGCACGCCTGTTGTGTCAATTAACCGGCGGCTCGTTATATTCCGTATGTATCTAAGAAAGTATTCATCGCATATATCTAACGTCTGCGTCTCTCGTATGATTCCAGTGTCAGCCAGATGGAAGTCAAGGCAATTGCTGTAGCGGCTTCTGCCACAAGGAACCCGGCTGGGTAGCTGGCTACTGCAAGTAGAGCACCCATTAACCTGTGGAAGTGAGGTCCTTAATACGGGAGAAAAGCTGCCCCACTCATCGCACTGATGCAGGACCATCCACGCACGATAGATCTTCTTTTTGTTCCCATGATATTGTTTTTATGAAAACTGTTTTTATTTTTGATTTGGCGTATGGAAGGATAAAATAAAATTATAATTACATACACACATTGTTATAATCTTCATTTCTGCCTTTCAGTTTTTTTTTGGCTGTTTAGTTGACACCTTTACATTTACATTTCCACATTTATTTCACTTGACTTGATTTGAACCAGAAATTACTAATATGAACAAATCAAATCGAAACCAATGTATGTCTAATGTAGCCTACAATGATCGAATTGACTGGCATTCTTCTTCGGATCGTTTCGTCGTGCGGTTTGGAATCCTAGTATAACGTGTCTTGGTTTCTTTAGCTGTGTAGATGTCTTCACAACCCATACATATCTCGTTGTTGCGGGCAGCATAGGGTACTCGTAGTACACTTCCCACGAGCGAAAACTCATATATCGAAACGTGCTAGTCTTCGTGGTGAATATCAAAACGTGCTAGTTTGCGTAAGAAATCTGAAACGTGCTAGTCTTCGTAAGCAGCGTCGATATGCAGATATATCAACGAATTCTTATTTTCCACCACAACGAAGTCGAAGTCCTAGGCTCTGAAGAAACTGGGTGTTCTGATATGTCACTCGAATCGGAGCTGCTCGACGACTGATGATGCTTGGACATGTTATCGAGCTTTTATAACTACTACCAGATTTTCTTGTGCTCTCAAACACAATGCCCATATTATCTCAAAGATTTCACATGTAATCGTGTAGTTACAGTTTCACCACGAAAATTGATTTATTTCCCGCCATGATCGACTATTCTCAGTTGTATATCGTGTATTGACCGTACGGTGATTGGATGATAAATGACCTTTGATCGGCACTTCCACGATCTTATATCCGGGTGGTACGGTTGGAAAAAATTGATGAATCGTATGTATTCGATGCTCGTTTATATACGCACCCGTGGTAATATTACACTCAACCCGGACGGCGTTGACTTTGAGTATGCAAACGGGTAACTTGGATTTGTGGGTAATGCCGCCGTTGAGAACACTGGAGATGAAACCAAGCAATCGACCGTTGGAATCTTTTGGTTCAAAATCTATCGGCTAGTTACATCTGATTTCACTGAGTGACTCATTGTTATTAGCTTTTATTGTATTAGGTATTAGACTAATATTGATATCCTTAGGTAGTGCCCTTTTCAAATAATTTGCGATATCTTATATCTCACCGAGATACATATTTCATTAGATCTCTAGGTGGTTGTAAATCGCCAAAACTATCGAAATACACCGCATCGTTGCCATTTTTCGTGTATGCAACCCAATGCGTCCCCGGACCGTTTTTATCATCGAGATTGATAATTGCAGATTAACGCTTTCTAGGCCCCGAACTGGGTAAATCATTTCGCATAAAAACACCCTGGAAATGTGGAATTTTCATAGCTCTCGCATAGTTGAACGAATCGGCATCTGTGAGGGCTCGGTGTGGTAGCCTTATCAGTTTTTTGCTGGCTTTAAATACACTCCCACACTGATAGAAGGATTTAGTACGGACTGTTAAACTGATTTAGTAGCAAAATTTTTAGTCACTTATTTGGAAGAAATAAATATTTTGTACTCATCAATGTTAATTGTTACAGCTTATTAAATCAGTTATTTATCTCAACTAAATCATATTAATAGATATAAAGCCTTATTATCTCCAAATAAATATTTGTTTTCACCAAATAATATTTAGTACCAGTTATTAAATATTTATTTGGTAAGTATGTTTGTTTGTTTATTTGACATACTGTCAAATGGCTTAAATGTCATTTCTCAGCGGAGTTTAATTTAATATTTTCAGTCTGTGTATTATTATTTAATATAAGTTAATTTTGAATTTGATGTATGTCTTAAATAAAAAATGATAATTTAACGAAATTTTTTTCCGTATAATTCCTTATTCGCTCCGTGCACACCTATACACTCTCACCAAAGTGAGAATGTGTTTTCGTGTACATACATTCACTTTTTCCGGGAGCTAATGTCAATCCGGACTATTGGCGTCGCCACCAGTATGCATGTACACGACTACACATTCTTACTTTGGTGATAGAGTATAGGTGTGCACGGAGCGAATACTTTTACTTAAAATTATTTGTTTTCATTATTTTTATTTATTTTTGAGTGAAAAAATTAGGTTTTACTCTAAAATAACTTAAAACAATGATTTCTTTAATACTAATAAAGGACCCCGCACAAATCTTATGGAAATTGGATCCCGGTCAAATTTGTGACCATTGATGACTTTTGATCAGGATGACCTGAAGCACAACATACTACAATTTTGGCCAATTTGACCGGGATCCAATTTCCATAAGATTTGTGCGGGGTCCTTTATTAAATACTAATAAACCATTTACTAAATGCTAATAAACCGTTTATTAAATACTAATAAATATTTATTTGGTGGAAATAAATGGACTTTAATAAATGATTTAGTAACTATTACTAAATATTTATTGATGAAAGGTTCGTTAATAAATCATTTAGTACCTATTACTAAATCTTATTAGATAGAACTAAATCCTTCTATCAGTGCATACCCTTCTTATACGGTTTCAGGTATAAGCCCTTTCCCAACGCAATCGCCTCCATTGTCGCGTTGTGACGCTTGGATTCTTGTAATTGATGTTCGTTTGCATTAGCCTCATTGACAACCTTTGCTATACCTGCAGCACCCCCCGCTAAAGCACCTGTGGCGCTAAGGGCGGCAAATGTTGGGATGAGAAACGGCAACAAACCACCAATTTTCTGGGGGACGGGTAAAATACGAGGCACGTGCACTTTTCCTTTAGACACAGCCGAACGAGCCCCGGCCAAAGCCGACTCAATAGCTTTGGGGCCCGGCTTCATGGATTTCTTTGCCGCTTGTATGATGAATTTCAATGTTCTTTTCTTGTTCTTGAGCGATGTTTGCGTCTTGATCCCTCTCATGCCCATACCCAGTTCAGATTTTGCTTTCATGGTATCGGTGACCACCCAGGCGACAGCTTTTTCAGCTGCACTTGCGTCTTGAAACAAAACCTGATTCCAAGCCCGGTCGGTAATTTACCTACTGCTTGGTGGCCGGTGAAGAAGGCTGGATCCAGAACCCCCTGATTATATCTACTGGTTCAACGGCAATAGCTTGATCCCTCTTCGTTGTGCGGGAAAGATAGTAAAGTACCAAATTAAATTCAATGAAATTTTCTACAAATGATGTTTCATACACCTTCCTCGTAGGATTTATACTTTCGAAGCAGTACGCGCAAAGTCGAGCAATTTCCGACATTCATGACAAGTGCAAATTGAAATTTGGTAACTAAAAAATCGATGGTTTCCTGCGCGCTTCTGAAAAATTCCTGAAATTCGTTCAACTGCTTTTCCAAAAGTGTGAATCACTATTTGCAGACTATTTTATGAACTTTAACTTTTTATATAACTAATTTTAACTGCACAACGAAGAGCAAGTTGGATATCTTCGTTAAACTAGTTTTGCACCCTTCTGTTTCACGGTGGACAATGCATGTTGGCTGTGGCTTGAAATAAAAGGCGACACTTCAGTTCTTATGTTTACTAATGTATTTATTATAAAGAAAATCCCTTTCGGTTTAGATTCAACAATGATTCGATATATTGGAAATGACCTTAATTAATCAAGTGAAAGAAGAGCGTGTGTCTCAATATAACTTTTTCTACTACTTATATTTCAGTATAAAATCTGGTAAATCGCACGCTAATTGAATGATCACAAGGATGAGGGATTTCCCAGTATTTTTCGCATCTTTGAGTCGGTTTTATCCTCCCGCTGTGTGGTCTGCTCGGCATTGAACTCGAAGAATAATCTTAATGCATAATAAAGGGTTAATAAGATGAAGAGAAAAAGTAAGGAAAGGAAGGAGACTTGGACTTTCACCCCTGTTATGCTCCTCGTTTGAGATATTTCGCCACCATAGCATCAAACATGCTAGATTGCTTGAATATTCCGGCTAGAATTGCTCGGTGTGCCTCGAGATGATCTCTCAGAACGATTGCTGGAGATTTAATATCGTCGCATATCCTGAAACAGAGATTATTTATTTTAAACAATGATGATGGCCTGAAGGAGAGGCAGCATTCCTATTAAAGTCAACCGAAAATTTTAAAGAATAGTCGCATTATCTATAATATGTGTATCAGTATTTGAATCTTTCGAAGGGTTGTCCAGCTTTTGATGTTACTATTCGCAAGCGATTTACTCACAATTTGAGATCGTTTTCCATTCGTTTCCTGAGATCTGGCTTGACAATTTCTTTCCCCGATTCCACGCTGCTGTAGCCCATGACCATAGCAAGCCCAAGGTTCGTAGGCTCGAGGTATTTCCCGTTTTTCAGCCTTACGTGCTCCTTCACCTTGATTGATTCAATGTGTTCGGCGTACGTAGAACCGGTACCAATTTGATGCTCTTGCTTCAAAGTGATCAAATCCGATTCAGTCAGTAGATTTGGAGGTGAAGTTTCCCCTTTGACTACTTCGATGATAGGACTGAACGTCTGCCCTTCTTTGTACCCGTGAATCTTGATGTCGTTAAAATTTTCGTACGGGTACACGTCTAAATAGTTTTTAGCAATAAAACGAAGACCACTTGCTTCAAACTTTTCGTCGGATACTTTCAAGTTGACAAAAGTTTCTTCAACTTCTGCATCTTTTGATAAGCAAGCAAGAAAACGCCGGACTATGAACTCGTATACCACAGCTTTGTCTCCTATCATAAAACATATTTCATTCGTAATCAATGACTCACCTAACACTATAAAATGTTTCAGATTGGTTTCCGAAACGTTGCACTGAAATCTCGTTATGATTTCAGAAGCACAACAGAATCAGAAAAATTTAAGGAATGTATCGGATGAGTGAAAATTTCAGTTAGATTTCATGCATACAGCTTCGGTCGTGTTTCGCATAACTGACTTGATTAGATCTATTAAAATGACGAAGCTTTTTGAATCGATAATTTCCCATATTCGACTCATTATTCCAATTGAGCTAACCCAGAAATCACGTCTACATGACATTGCAATATTATGGGGTGATGGACTGATGGTCGTACGGATATCTATTGAGTATTGGTTCGAGCACAGCCGAGCGCGTCTGATATGGTTTGTTGCGCATTGATGAACATTGTGAGAATAAAAGTTGGTAACGTTCTGTGCTGCACGTGCCATAAGTTATGGATAAGCTAAACGCTAGCGGCTAGAACTACAATTGACACATTTTGAAGTGATCCCAAAAACGATAACTAATAAAACTCGGTTTCATACCTCTCAAGGTATCATTGATGCTCTCTGTTGGGTAGATGGGAGGATGAGCTCCGTCGCTTTTCGTTCCCTGTCGCGGTGAAGGTCCATCTTTTAGTACTCGCTGTGCAAATACTCCCCATTCTGGATTGGCGATTTGCGACTGTACCAGGGGCTCGAGATCCAAGTGATCAGGGAATTGGTTGGTCTCGGTATAAGGATAGCTGATAAAACCTTGGTTGTACAAATCTAGGGCTATATCCATGGTCTCCTTCACAGTAAGATTGAACAAATCTGAACAATGTTTGGCCAATTCCTGCACAACAAGATATTCCTATAGTTTTTACGAACATTGCACAAGTCTTCAGTTAGACTACACAACTTTATAGGATTTAGGTAATTAGTAATGAGGGAAGGTGAAGCCATAGCTTTAAGATAAACAATCAAAGATCAGGGTTCAGTGTAGTCGTGGTACTCACGACGGCATCCAACGGCACAGGTCGTTCCTCGACTCTGGTGTCGCAATTTATCTTTACCACGGTGGCAGTCGGAAAGCTGCGATACTTATCTGAGATAATTTGGCAAGGCAGTTCTTCGAGCGAATGATTCTTCTCCCATTTAAATCCGACCGAGATTCCATCCCGAATATCCGTGACTTTGATCGTCCAAAATGATTTCGTCTCGAAATGTTTCACGTCGAGATACCTCTCGACGGCAAAGCCTAACGTTGGGAGTAGGCAGCTACTGTAATTGGCTTTGGCTCCGAGATCGAGTTGCGGAAACTTTCGTTCGAGTCTCATTCTTTGAAATCGTGTGAATGCAACCCCTGTCGACATTAATTAAATGGGCAACTAACGAAAACCCGATGAATTCACTCGTTGCAGATTTGAAATTACCTATTCTCAAGTCTAGTTGACGTCGCACATCCACAGAATCGCTTATTGTTTTATTCAGTTTTCCCAAATCGTCTAGTGCCTGTCGCACCGACTCTGGGGTCAATGTTGAGAATCTTGCTCTGAAATATATCGAGTAGTTCAACAGACGCAAAATATTGTTCATTGATACCAGTTATCTCATTTGATCCAATTAAAGAATGGTTACCGGTATATCTTGATGTTGGGCTTTACAGCCTGACAAATATGGAAAATTTCGAAACCCCTGTTTTCACCCTCCGGATCACAGTATGTCCAGAGGATCAGTGCCTGACAGGACTTCACCTCTCTCTCGAGGGTTCTCTTTATTTCCGTGAACCTTGTGTCGTACAACTTCTCTATGGGTGTGCTGAACAAGGCCAACAGCCTACGTTCGTCGTCAGACCATTTATTATATCGAAACCTGTGGTTCATCAAATGATGTTCAGATACCGATGTCATTATCATCTTAGACCGCTCTCCCTCCATTTCGGTTTCAAACTCATAGATCTTGTTCTTTGTCGATAATCCATCACGCTAAAATGAATGAGAATTTTCCTTTTGTTTCAATTTTCTAGTACAATTTCACCGGAATGACCGACACCTCAAACTTTCGTCGTTTGTCATAGAAAAAGTTAGTCATTTCGGGGATTTTTCGTTCTCTCGATGTCATGCAGTATCGTATAATTACAGAATATAATGTATATTGATAAAGAAATGATTACCAAAATTATACAACGATCTTATTGCCTAATTTTGTCATTTTTTGGTTGGTTGCAGCTGCAACGACCGATAAATACTGTACATAAGTGGAAATGAGGTAAATGAAAATCAAATGACTTTACCTCTTTCGGAGAGCCGCCTGAAAGATAGCTGGCAATGATTTTGGCCGCCCTATCGTCTCCAGCAACATTGAGTACCTCCATCATGTGGCCACTGTAATTGACGATACTCGGTAAGTCAGAATAAAATATGAACTCGAAGTTTTTAAGCAAAACCGTAACTGCAGTCGCTGGTACTATTTCTGAATCAACAGAGTCTAATCCAAGCAAACCGTATAACTATGAGCGTTTCCAGGGAAAGTTTAAATGTAAATGAATTTCCATTGTTGATGGTCGGGATTTTTATACGATTTTACGCTCCTTGCAAGTGTGTCCCCTGGCCTTTGTCTTATCTTTTTTAATCCTCCGTCATTAGAGCGGTTTTGAAGCTTTCGGACTAGCCTCTGATTTGGATCTTGGACCGAGCTATTCCGGGATTATTTAATACTCTGGCATGTAACCACTGATATCCTTCGTTGTAGGATAATCCGGCACGATGTGTTAAGGGATGAACTCTTCTATTCAAAATACGACAACAGCGCACTATGTAGTGCAATCAATCAATCCATGCAACGCAATGTTCATGACATCTCGAATGATTCTGAATCCTGTTTCATAATACTAGTTATCAGTTGTGAAAAAACTGATGGTGAGTCAATAAAATATTTCTTCACAACATGCAAGTAATTTCGAAAGTAAACATTATTTCTCATAGAGGCTACACCTCGGTGTGAATCAGCGGTGTTAAAGCCGTGTAAAAAAAATATGTAAAAATTATAAAACCGAATGAATTACATAAATATCTTATAGCGTTTTCGACTATGGGGCTACACTGGTGTAGTGTAGCTATATCTTCATCCTCTTTCTTTTCTATGAGGAAGAAAGAGACAAAGATGGCTACACTACACCGTAGCTCGGTGTAGCCCTAGCCGAAAACGCTTTTACACCGGTTATTCTTTACAGTGTATAAAAACGAAAGAATACTGAAGAGATCGTCTAGAGGGCCTCGTGAAAGCATCCTAAAAGCAGTACATATTCCTATCCTGGTGAATCTTTGGAAATCTTTCATGAAATATGGTTTTAGAATTGTTAAAAAAAGTGATGATTTCCGAATCTTATGCAGTCGATGGATTTATGAAATAATCGTATTCATTCCAGTACCAAATCTTCATCTCCACAACAATATTGGTATATTATCTCCGTTATTCATGTTGTTCATTGGTCATTCGAGATAATGTGACTGAAAACCACTCTCTCAATTTTGTAGGATGAAAATCGCGCAACTCTGCTTATGAGTGAAGAAGAAGAGTGAAAATTCGCTGCTCAAAAGGGAAATCTTATTTCATTTCTCGGGTGGGATCAAGAGTCGCACAATTTTCATTTACTCTCGTTCCAAACGATTCAGAGCGAGTATGGTCTGATATCTCTTGAATAAATCGACGCCATCGATCTAATTCGAAGAAATCGCAGGATTACTCAGTATTCAGGATAACAACGCTTGTGTCCGTGTCAATGTTCGGTCAAAAAAGGATAACAGGAAATATAACGAGATACGATTCTTGTTTTTTATCTAATTTCGTAAGATACCTTTCTCAAATACTCTCGGAGCTGATTGCTCTCTTGTAAGAGGACACAGCGAGAGACAGAACCAATGATATATCTTACAAGAGAGCGAGATAGAGACACCATCAAATCCCTATGAACAAGTAGACTGACCTGTCGATGATCGAACCGATTGTTCAATTCCGATTTCCGACGATAACGAGAGCTTTCTTTTGGTTTTTCTACCCGATACACACGAAAACGAGCGTTACTTCTTGCCACGTAACTGAGAACGTAGAAAATATCATGGGGGTTTCCCTGATGCTGCAGCTTGATCGATTTTTCGAGAGTAGTTACTCAAATGCAAAGGATAGCGCTGCCGTATAAGCATTCTAGTGCGTTTCGGAAGATC
This sequence comes from Tenthredo livida, assembly GCA_963992785.1. Taxonomy (NCBI): domain Eukaryota; kingdom Metazoa; phylum Arthropoda; class Insecta; order Hymenoptera; family Tenthredinidae; genus Tenthredo; species Tenthredo livida. The sequence goes on along the minus strand of OZ023070.1, from coordinate 6,039,205 downwards.
GATTTATCGAACGCCCCAGTCGAGTGCACCCAACTCTGGATCTCACATGTGTAAAACGTGTGAGTAACAGGGTCATGTTACACATTAGGCGACCTGTGATGAATGAGTCAGCGCAGAGCTATGCAAGACCAATACTATAGCGATATGCTATACTAAGCCTTCATTAAAAAGATACAAACAAACGTTAATTTCAAACACTAAGGTCTAATCTCCAGTTTTCAAACTCCGCGAGATCTTCAAATCTCGAGGTAGAATTTATATGAAGATCCGCCTGAGAAAAAGAGTTGTCCATGCAGTCTTGATTGAATTTCCCACGAGTAGGTATGTTTTCGATCTATTCAATTCGTGAACGCCTAAACAATGGAAAAAAAATCTTATCTCTATCATCACATTGAATAGCCGTTTTCGGGAAGCGGGTCTCCAAAACATTTATCCAAATGTGAAAACTGCAATCCGTATTATTCCTGTGCTCTTCGGCAACCAATCGCTCAAGCGAATTACGTTACTTCTCAACTTTGAAGAGAGTAAAATCTTATTTACGTGCCCCATTTTCTCAAAACCGACTCAATAATGCCCTTGCACTTTTGTGCATTGAAATGAAATCTTCTTGGCGATATGGACTGTGAGGAAATTTTAAATGACTTTGCGGTAGTACGTAAAGGGAATGAAAAAATATTTGCATTAAAAAGTAAACATATTCCTGGACATTGATGTTGCTCGTCACAGACCAAAATATGTTTTATAATTATTAGATAAAAGATTGATTATTATTATTATTATTATTATTATTATTATTATTATATTATTATATTGATTATTATTATTATTATTATTATTATTATTATTATTATTATATTATAATGTTGGATTGACATTTTTTTTATATCCACGACTTATATATCCAAGATAAGATTGACATTATTACCTATTATATCGACGTTCTAATTAGCAAATTGTCTAACTCCACTTTTTTTCAAAAGGCATCTTTTTGTACGTCATGTTGAGAAATATCATTCTTCATACGTTTTTTGGCTCTCCTGAAATTTTTTCAAAAATGGAGTTAGACAATTTGCTAATTAGAACGTCGATATATGTATGTACCTATGCAGCTATATCGATAAATCTTAAATAAAACGACTTTTCATGAGCATGTGCTACCAATTATTCAAAATTCACCTATCCTGATCAAAACAAATCTCTCATCGGTGAACAGATGACTATTGGCTGGCTGGGGGGGGGGGCTACAAGCGGCTCCAAGTTAAATCCGACGTGGGGCTTAGGATACCAAAAAGGTAAATTACCATTGCGACGCAACAGAAGTGTTGATGCAGTTGCAAGACCTGAAAATCTTGATGAGTATAAGGGTACTCTGGACCACATGGTAAATTGGACCGTTCAATATTGGGAATTTTTTGAGAAAGGAATTCCTAGATTTTGTAATTTGTAAAAATAGGAATCTTTGAAACACTTCGTATACTAATGATACATTCTTTTAGAATCTTCAGGATTCAGGAAAACCCATCTCCGAAATTTACCAAACTTGAACGATCCAAGTCACCATGTCATGGTCAACGTACCCTACTCTCACAGTTCCTAATTGAAATAGGACTGAAGACGAGATGAAAACGAATAATTCACCAATTGTGGAAGCTATTGTTCGGATGCTATACAGAGATTTAAAATCACGAAACCGTAGATTAAATGAAGGAGAAGGTGCGCCCTTCCAATGGAACATTTCGTTATTTCTAGTATCTGGTTATTCGAAAAAATTGAGTAGGTTTTTTTGAAATCGTGAAAGAAATGGAACATCAAATAAGGCAGAAATTTTTGTTTCGTTTGATTTTGCGGCATATGCAATATTTTCCGTTCGCAAGATTATCGTGATAGAAATTTTATTCTATGACTGAGAAATGCGATTCCCAATTCATTTGAAATACTCTTACATCAATTTCAAATGAACGTTTTCGGACGTATCCCCTAATGTTCCGTACTTCCACTCTTAATATTCGAGACGTAACATTCTGCATGTATCCTATCCCATGTGTGTGTTCCCAGTGGTGGTAAAAAAAAAAAGAGTTGGGCCTCCCTTGGGACAAGTTGACCAGTCAAACGTTGTCAAAATACCACTGGCCTTAGCTTTGTCCAGCACTGTCACAACGGCATTTGACAACAGTTGGGTCCAACACTTCATCCAGAGCTTGGGCCAAGTTTGGCCCAGTGCTACTCGCCGACAATTATTTAACGCTTGGCTACCACCCAAGGTCCAACGCTTGGGAGACATATGGCCCGATCGTACAAGCCAACGAGTGGCTCTGACGCTTGTCCCGGAGCTCGTCCCATTCTTGGCTCATGCGTACGAATTTAAACTAAAATCTTATAAACTAACGTCTGGACTAGAAAGTCGGCCCGTCACTTGCCCAATCCTTGGCCCATTCGTAGAAGCCAACGAGTGGGTCTGACGCTTCTCCCGAAGCTCGTCCCATTCGCAGCCTACGCATATGAATTCACACTAAAATCTTATAAACTATGTCCAGTCGAGATAGGTCCAAAAATTGGATCTCCTGGAATTAATTAGTGGGAGCGATTTTCTTTTTTTTTTTATACTTGGGGGGGGGGGGGGGGGGGGGGGGTAAATCTGGATTTTCGGGAAAATCCCCCCATGGCGTTTACCGCCATCATCCCCCAAGGGGGATTTTCTGTTTGTCGAATAACTCGCTTATCTCCAACTTTAGAGTGAGAATAATGATACCCAAAGTTGTGGGAAATATAATTCCCCACAAGTTTTCTGGTAATAATTTTTGGCTCAGGATCGATATTTATATAGTTAGACTGCAAATAGCGGTAGAGGACGATTTTTTAAAATTATCTCGGTTATATTATCGAGTTCATCGTAAAAATGGTAATGAATAATCATACAGGGAATTTTATTTCCTCCAAATTTGGTTATTACCATTTGTTACCTAAAGGATCGATATTTTCAGGCTCATACTTGATTCAGGGGTGGACTTTTTTTTATCTTCAGTTATTTCGTATATTATTATACGTTATGAATTTCGTCGAATGAGCACATATTGACTTTGAATGAGTGAGTGAGCACACGGGCTCACTAACACTTGTAAGGTAAGACCTACGTCTTTTTACCTATAGTTTTATTGGTTATATTTAATTAAATATAACCAATGCCACAGAACGTGGTGTAATTCGTCGAAGAATGATTTTAAGCTAGAAGACTTAAAATTTTTGACGAGAAAAATTTATCCGGTGTCTCGGGAATCGAACCCGAGCCTACTGGCTGCCAATCCGGGGGCTTACACCCACTAGACCACCTGGCCACCTTCAAATTTCACTCGTCAATTTTCAAGTCTAGTTCGTGTGCTCGGTTTTGTACGTTATGAATTTCGTCGAATGAGCACATATTGACTTTGAATGAGTGAGTGAGCACACGGGCTCACTAACACTTGTAAGGTAAGACCTACGTCTTTTTACCTATAGTTTTATTGGTTATATTTAATTAAATATAACCAATGCCACAGAACGTGGTGTAATTCGTCGAAGAATGATTTTAAGCTAGAAGACTTAAAATTTTTGACGAGAAAAATTTATCCGGTGTCTCGGGAATCGAACCCGAGCCTACTGGCTGCCAATCCGGGGGCTTACACCCACTAGACCACCATCATTCAAAGTCAATATGTGCTCATTCGACGAAATTCATAACGTACAAAACCGAGCACACGAACTAGACTTGAAAATTGACGAGTGAAATTTGAAGGTGGCCAGGTGGTCTAGTGGGTGTAAGCCCCCGGATTGGCAGCCAGTAGGCTCGGGTTCGATTCCCGAGACACCGGATAAATTTTTCTCGTCAAAAATTTTAAGTCTTCTAGCTTAAAATCATTCTTCGACGAATTACACCACGTTCTGTGGCATTGGTTATATTTAATTAAATATAACCAATAAAACTATAGGTAAAAAGACGTAGGTCTTACCTTACAAGTGTTAGTGAGCCCGTGTGCTCACTCACTCATTCAAAGTCAATATGTGCTCATTCGACGAAATTCATAACGTACAAAACCGAGCACACGAACTAGACTTGAAAATTGACGAGTGAAATTTGAAGGTGGCCAGGTGGTCTAGTGGGTGTAAGCCCCCGGATTGGCAGCCAGTAGGCTCGGGTTCGATTCCCGAGACACCGGATAAATTTTTCTCGTCAAAAATTTTAAGTCTTCTAGCTTAAAATCATTCTTCGACGAATTACACCACGTTCTGTGGCATTGGTTATATTTAATTAAATATAACCAATAAAACTATAGGTAAAAAGACGTAGGTCTTACCTTACAAGTGTTAGTGAGCCCGTGTGCTCACTCACTCATTCAAAGTCAATATGTGCTCATTCGACGAAATTCATAACGTACAAAACCGAGCACACGAACTAGACTTGAAAATTGACGAGTGAAATTTGAAGGTGGCCAGGTGGTCTAGTGGGTGTAAGCCCCCGGATTGGCAGCCAGTAGGCTCGGGTTCGATTCCCGAGACACCGGATAAATTTTTCTCGTCAAAAATTTTAAGTCTTCTAGCTTAAAATCATTCTTCGACGAATTACACCACGTTCTGTGGCATTGGTTATATTTAATTAAATATAACCAATAAAACTATAGGTAAAAAGACGTAGGTCTTACCTTACAAGTGTTAGTGAGCCCGTGTGCTCACTCACTCATTCAAAGTCAATATGTGCTCATTCGACGAAATTCATAACGTACAAAACCGAGCACACGAACTAGACTTGAAAATTGACGAGTGAAATTTGAAGGTGGCCAGGTGGTCTAGTGGGTGTAAGCCCCCGGATTGGCAGCCAGTAGGCTCGGGTTCGATTCCCGAGACACCGGATAAATTTTTCTCGTCAAAAATTTTAAGTCTTCTAGCTTAAAATCATTCTTCGACGAATTACACCACGTTCTGTGGCATTGGTTATATTTAATTAAATATAACCAATAAAACTATAGGTAAAAAGACGTAGGTCTTACCTTACAAGTGTTAGTGAGCCCGTGTGCTCACTCACTCATTCAAAGTCAATATGTGCTCATTCGACGAAATTCATAACGTACAAAACCGAGCACACGAACTAGACTTGAAAATTGACGAGTGAAATTTGAAGGTGGCCAGGTGGTCTAGTGGGTGTAAGCCCCCGGATTGGCAGCCAGTAGGCTCGGGTTCGATTCCCGAGACACCGGATAAATTTTTCTCGTCAAAAATTTTAAGTCTTCTAGAATACTTGACGTCTGACGAAATGATTTCTGGTAGTAAGAATCGAAAAATATAACAATTTATAAGATATTTTCAATTTTATTTGCCCGCAGTTAGAGATATAACGCAAAAAAAAAACCGTATGGTCACTATCGGCGGGACTTCTTTGCCTCAAGAACTAGTAGCAGTTCTTCCGATAAACCGTCAATATTCAGTAACAATTTCTCGATTACAATAAACTCGACCTACAACGCTGGGAACATTGATTGCCGCACAGGATTACAGTTAACCATATGATACACTATAATATCTGAACCGAACCGAGAAATTTACGGATTTATTGATCAATGAAAATATCCCAGAGTTACCATTTGATCAAGTTTTCCATTTTTTTCTCTGAAACCTCGTGCTCTGGGGTGAAAATGATCCCGATACAAAATGTTTGTTATCGATGGAACTTTCCGAAAAACATTTTTTCGAACCTCCATCATTAACGATCATAGAAGATATTCCAGTGTAAACACTAAATTTGAAATTCCAAAAAAAGCCATTTCTCATTTCGATTGTCTTTTTCTTCAAAAACTAGACAAAGAAACGAAATTTGCAAGCCCCTAACCAAGATGAGACGAATTTTTCTTCTACTTTTTTCAAGGGTCAAAAGCTTGTGTTACTTGAAAAAAAAGTTGAATTTCCGAAATTTTATTATAAGTGGTCTATCGGATCGCCCAACGATTTTTTTATTTTTTTTATTGAAATGACAAATCATTCGTTTTTTTTAATTCCAAAGCTGAAAAATAGCTATTGGCAAGAAAAAAAATCATTGAAAGTAAATAAACATTATTTTTCGCCAATAACTTTTTTTTCAGCTCCGTAACCAAAAAAAAAAAACAAATAATTAGGCGATCCAATGGATAAAAAATTTTCGAAAATTAAATATTTTTCCAGTAACACAAGCTTTTTAGACCCTTGAAAAAAATGGAAGAAAAACTCGTGCCATGTTGGTTAGGGGCTTAAAAGTTTCGTTTTTAGGTCTAGTTCAAAGAAAAGAAAAAAAAATCGAAATAAAAAATGGCCTGTTTTTGGAATTTTAAATTTAGTGTTTACAGTCGAAAATCTTCTATGATCGTTCATGGTGGAGGTTGGAAAGAATATTTTTCAGAAAGTACGATCGAAAGTAAACATTTTGTGTCCGGGTTATTTTCACCTCAGAGCATGAGGTTTCGCAGGAAAAAATGGAAAACTTGATTAAATGGTAACTCTGGGATATTTTCATTAATTGATGAGTCGCAATAAACAGCTGGAATCAAAAAACCCTTTGGGGTATCGTTTTAGCTTGCAAAAAGTTGTGCAAAAAAATTTTTGATCGAATTCGAAAATCCGATGGTCAAATCACTTTCGTTTTCACATGGAATACCTCCTATGTTTTATTCGCAGGTCTTCCCCAGGCGATATTCCATCTGAATTCAATGGCAACCGACTGTTTTCGGAAAAAAACGCATTTTTAAAAAAACTCCTACCTTTCGAAGACTCGAGAACCTCTACATATGTCGACGAGACTCCAATTTCGTCTTGATCAGATGTTGATTGCCTCACGCTGAGCTTACGGTGTCTTGGCGACAGAAGTACAGATGTAATAAGCAGATTGAAGTAGCCTTATCGGTTCAACCAGTAAATAGAGCAGAGCATCCGGTCAGCGACATTCAATGCTTCCTGGATTCACTATTGGAAATATTTTTATATCATGAATTGGGTAAACTCAGCAGCTCAGAAAAACCTCCAACTCTCCGAGTTGCCAGATTTGGTATACTCCATTACTCGAACGTTAATTATTTGTCCATATCTTACCAAATTTATCTTTAAATTACATACAAAAAGTGAAAAATGAATGAGAATAATTTGCACTATGCTTTTAAAACTGCTTTGTTCAAAAGCCTAGTGTAAAGAAATTCAATTATCTAACGAAAACCATTGACATTTGAAAAAAATTATAATAACGCGACCTGTTTCTACACAGTAAAGATTTTTTTGTAAAATTTAACACAAAATTTGTGTTATTTCAACACAATCAGTTTGTGTCAAAAAAGTAACACAGCTTCATGTTAAAACTAACACAAAACTAACACTTTCTAAATGTTACTCTCAAATCAACACAAAATTTCAACATAGATTTGTGTTAGTTTTAACAGAAAGCTGTGTTACTTTTTTTGACATAAACTGATTGTGTTGAAATAACACGAATTTTGTGTAAAAAAAAAGTGGTTAACACAAACTTTTGTGTTAAATTTTACAAAAAATTTTTTACTGTGTACAACTTGAGTACCTCCCGTGTAGAAATCTATCAGGGCATACCCGATTTGTGTTGGGGACCCTGGCAGAAAGCCCCTATTTAGAGTTTCTAGTATGGCCCCGATGGGGCGCCATCAGGGAGAATGAATTAGCCCGCCCGACTAGTACCCCAATAGAACTGAGAGATGGTTCGGTCAGGCTCCCGTCACGTGGTTATCGGTCTAAACCAGAATCGCGAAGTCGAAAATCAATAATTGTAATTTTGAAAGAAATGAAAATTGAACCTCAAAAAAATATCACCACCTTTTTTATAACCGAAAAATGTTCGTCGTATTTTTTAGAATTGATGAAAAAATTGATCACGGCGCTATTTTGAGTTGTCAAAAATTCATAATAAAAAACAGTCGGATAAATTTATTTTTTTCAATCAAAGCAGTGTGTTAGACTGATAACCATCATAATTGTATGAAATCGCTAATCAAATCGGATCGCTAATCAAGGTTTTTGATTCAATGAGTTCACATGGAATTCTTCATATAAAGTTGTAAAATAAATAGGAAAAGATCGAAATCTTTACCAATATAAGTAGTTTGGTGTAGCGGATAGGGCGTACAACTAGTAATATATGCGAGCGAGCGGACGTGGGTTCAAATCCCGGTTAGGAGATAAATATCGGTGTCGGTTTTTTCAGCGAAAATGCGTTTACATTCACATGCGGTAAATTTGCAAGCAAATTTGATGATACAATGGTTTGTCAGTAATTTTTTTTACCACGTTTTATCGTTGAAATGATATATACCAATCGGCTGATCTAGTTAGGGGTCTGGTAGGGTAATCTAGTAGGGGCCTGATGGGGTAATCTATTTAGGGCTGTGTCTGGAAAAGCGTTACAGCCCCGACAGGGGCCTCGATATTCTTCCCTAATAGCGCCCTAATAGAAATGGGGTAAACTACCAGGGCCCACTTTGCACCCCCAGCAAATTTTCCACACGGGCTATCGTTCATGTTAATGTTTTGACTTTGATATTCCAATATTTATATGAATGATCCTTCCGCGGATATACTAAAGAAAAGAGATTAGCTTAACCAAAAAAGAAATACTTAACGGTTTGATATATGATCGTTCAATTATTTGTTTGAATTTTATTTGTTATCACCCAGCTCCCATGATTAAGTAAAACGAGATTTTCAAGTTAGTTTATATAAGTGAGATACGTAAATTCTTAGAATGTGAAACTGACGATTCGAGGCGAAGCATATTTCATCGTTATCCACTGGTAATTTTTGTTCGTACTGGCCCGCCAAGTACCACTTACTGCAAATTTCTCGAATTGTCCCGATCAATTAAGGACTCCATTATTTGATACAATAATATACCATTTTTATCAAATTTCTGTCACGTACTTGGGAATGAGATCTGATTTCAATACTTGTTTCTGGATGAAGACGGTATTTTTGTGAAAAGTGTGGAAGTTAATGTAATTGGCGAATGTTTTTGCACCCGAGGATTTGAGGGGACTTATCCTACACGCAGCTGGACTCGTACGACAAACAACGTGTTACAGGAATGGCAGTTATAAATAACTCTGTCCAACGTTCATATCAGTATTTCAAAGCCTCGCACTTATTTCTCGTTAGATTTCGTATTATGAAAGCTCGCCTCATCTTCTACCCACGAACAATACTTGACGGAATGATTTCTGGTGGCGAGGATCGAACTGTATGATAATTCGTGAAATATTTTTCATTTTCGTTACCCGAGAACTCTTTTTCCTGAAAACCAATAGCGGTTCGTCCCATGAGCCGTGACGATTGATTAATAATATCTTGATAAGAACAAACTCTACCTGCAACGCTATAAACATTCATGGTCTGACACATTGCCGTAACTAAGGCACGACCTCGCCGGTCGTAATCACGCGATGTATAGGCCGCAGATTACAGTAGTATATTGATTGCGCACTGCCCAGTGGTTACTCGTATTTATTCAAACAATTATTCTTCGAGGATGGAAAAATACTTTCGTCAATCTTATCCGCGGGCTTCTTCTGCGTACTTTCAAATCCCGCTTCGAAGTTTATTCAAATTTTTTCTATACCTACCGAACTGTTTTTTGAATGGAATGGAATTCGTTCTATCAACGAAACATTCTAACATATATTATACTGTAGCTGTTCGCATTTTCATCATGATCGTTTTCGTTTGGCAGCAAGTCTGGGTGCTTTCCGGTTTGACAGACATTCGAAGACAAAATCGGTGACATTTCGGTTTCCCATCAGCGACGAAACATTTTTCCGCTGCTTATTCTAAAGCTAATTCAAGAAATTTCAATGGAATCTCTGGGCGACAATATTTGGGAATCGACAAGATCCTCGCGCCAAGGAGTAGATACATTGAATGCAAACTTACCGAAGCGCGACTCGACCGCGTATCTTCACCGCAAAGATAACTCTCCGGCGGGGTTGGCCATGATAACGACGATAGTTTGTGTAAAATAGGGAAAATTATTCTGCTCGGATCTGTGATCTGCAGGAAACGAGGCGAGGATTACACCCCGATTCTTTCAGACGATTAGATTTTCGAGTTTCTAGTCGTCAGTGCAGAATGTTCGCGCGGCAATAATTTTACTGTATATATTATCGTTCCGATAATTTATTAATCACGTAATCGCGTTCTTCTTCTTATTTTAACGGAGATTCCTACCTTTCGAAGACTCGAGAACTCCTACGTATATCGACGAAACTTCAATTTATTCCTGATCAGACGTTGATTTCCGTGCACTCAGCTCATGACTAAACAGTGACAAAAGTAGAAATGATATAACACACAGAATGTAAGAGTCTTATCGGTTCAAGGTCAACCACGAAATGGAGGGGGACATCCGGTGGTTCGTGGCAGCCGTCGCTCGCCGGATTTCGCAAAAATAATTATTGTTGTATCATGAATCAGATAAGCTGAGAAGCCATCAGGACTAAATAAATCATAATAATAGCAGTAACTTCTGAACGAGCGATCTGTGACCAGCGGATCACGAGATATCATTATTCCAAGTTGAGCATTCAGAATCTGAACACTATTACGTGGTAGGGATCGAAGAACGCGATTTTGATTCTGACTCATGATTTCTGACCATAACATTTACGTTGATAATTTGAAACAGTATGGAAAACTTTACATTGAGAAATGTCTTCCGGTTTTCTAACTCAGTCGCCAACGCCCCGGAACTTCTGCTTCCTTTTTTTTACGAATAAGATAAAAGCTGTGGTCAAACCAAACGCTAATGACGACTACATAATTATATTCCCCGGCTCGCTGTTCGAGAATCCTTTTTTAGACGGACATGTATTAATATTGACAGGGAGTACGAACAATTGAGACAACGCTGACCTCGAGTAGGGTCAACGGCGTAGCCAGGATTTTTACCGGAGGGGGGGGGGGGGGGGGGAAACAAAAATCGTAATACAAAGTACCTATTAAAAAAAGGTTTTATTTAAACATTTGCATTTTCAACATTTTTCCCGATGCATCGAATTTTTTTTTCTCAATTTTTTGCTTCATTGAATGAGCCAGGGGGGGGGGGGGGGGCAAGCGCCCCAGTCTGCCCCACCGTGGCTACGCCGTTCAGTAGGGTGAATATCATATTGATCATGCCCCATGATTATCATCCATTTGCTGAAACAATGCCAGTCACCGAAATTTGGCGATACATTGCACGATTTTTAGAGATCGGGCTCTGGATAGTCGAAGCTGATACAAGCTTAAAACATTTTTGAGGATAATCAGATCGCATTCTATTGAATAGTAAGCGCTGATAATCAGACAATTTAATGCATTGTGTTTCCGCATGTTCTTGAAAATGGTCGTCATTTTTTGACATATTCTCTGGGTAAGATAAACAAAAAAAACTAGAAGGCCTTAGAAGCTACAAGGGGTTGAATTTCCGAAAAAACCACCAACAATTGGAATCGCGCTTTCTTTTAAACGTTGATATCTCCGATTCCCTTTGCCGTACACACATCGGAAAAAATTCATTTTGTAGTTCCTGAATTGCACTTTCACGCTATTAATTTTTAATTCATCGAATAGATGATTTTCTATATGTTATGAACAATATGTTATATCTTTCAATCGTGATTTTCGAGATGATTACCACCTTTCAAAATTCTGAAAAAAATATAAGCGTGTTCCTTGATTCATCCTCTACGAAATCTATAACCTCCAGAATGGAACTCCGATGGAAACTATTACTATATTCAAAAAGCGATTGATCCGTGCGGGACGTCGCGCGCGGCCGTCTACGCGGGCGCGCCGATACCGAGGCTTGTTCGCTTGACATGCAAAGAATATAGGGGGACATATTATACGTCCAAATTTATCAGATCTATTAATTTACGGAATTATTCATTCCATTTCATGCTGAATACTCGATCTGAAACTACAAAAATATAAACATATAAACATATAAACTCGTCTTCGACTCGTATTGCAAGTATACGCTCGGCGTTAAAAGACCTTCTCTGCCTCCTTGGTACACAATATACAGTGCAACCTCTCAATAGTGCCGCTCATGGGCTGTGAGGGGAATACATTTCTCAGAAACTCGGTTCCCCCACTCTGACTACAAACGCTTGTGAAAGAAAAGTGTAACCTTCGTAATGAAAAATTGAAAATCCTGAAAAATTGAAAAAATCTGAAAAAAATCACAGACGTTGCTTTTGACTAATATTTCCAACTGGCAGATTGTGAAAAAAATTGGAGAGGTTGGTAAACAAAAGTGGCCCGGTTGAGAAAGAATGCTTCATATACGGACTGTAGAGTCTCGCGAGATACGTTCTTACTAGTGAGACTCACGAGTTACGTTCTTTCTCTTAGGAGCGGTCGATACACTGTAAAAAATACGGTGTTAAATCTAACACCGTTTTAACACCCCAGCGTGGTCTATATAGGTCCATTACTTCGGTGTAAACTAGCGGTGTAAAATGCTGGTGTAAGATGTGCGGTGTTCGAACGGTGTTTATAATCAACACCGAAATTGAACCCATAGCCGGTGTTAAATCCAGATAAAAAAAACACCGTTTTTGTTTATATTGAGCGAAATTTTCAGCTAGCCTAAAAAAATACATTATTCAACAGGGTTTTAACGTTAGATCCGCCCACTTATAATTAACCGCACGTAGATGAAAGCGCATTATCAATTCGGTGAGAAAAAACCGCCATCGATATTTTGTCCTAACCGGGATTTGAACTCAAGTCCGCTCGCATTCGCTCCATCGCTCATATTACTAGTCGCACGCTCTATCCGCTACGCCAAACTTCGCTATGTTGAGTTATACAATGTTTCACAAATCCATGTCATCCGAGTCAAATTAGGAATGCTGAATTAAAACAGATTTTCCTCAACAAAATATGTTCGGTTGGTTTAACAAATCTTTCTATATGTCACAATTATTATAAAGTTCTTACTATGTCGAAAATGTTAATTTCACAAATTGAATTTCTCTCAGTATAACCACATCAGAGGTGCGGTTTCTACTCTTTTTCGTGTTAATTTTAACACGATATAAACATACCCTCCGGAATATGAACCTGGAATAGTGTGAATTCGGTGTGACATGAACTTATGACATCACAATTAACACCATAGCTCTCGTATCACCACCGATGGGTGTCAACTCGCTGCCTGAACACAATACGGTGTGCAAGATGAATAATTAACACCGCTTTTCTTATTACCACATCGGAAGTGTGGTTTTTACTTTTTCTTGGTGTTAATTTTGACACCAAAGAATTTAACCACTCACTCCGTCGCAGTTTACACCGCCGATTTTTTACAGTGTATGATTCATATATTTTGACGTATATTTTCTACGTATATATATTTTTCCGTGAGGGATAGCGAGAATATATCATCAATTTATGTAACGAAAGAAGGCAATTGCAAGTGCCGACTACTGGTTGCTGATAAACCTCGCAGTTGTATAGCTGGATTCGTGAATGCCAAGACACATGGCAAACTCTTGCACCCGAACATGAATTTCTACGTAAGTCGAACGGCTTACGTTATAATTGCAGATAGAGACTAGCATTACGTTAAAAAGAGAATGTCTTGTGCTAGGACATCCGTCAAAGTTGAGTGTAATTTCGGAAATTTTTTTTTTCGTTTCGCTCATGGTCGTCAACTACAATCATACGCGTATCAATCGACACGCCTTTTCAAATATATCGGTCTGCTACCTCAAGGAAATATAAGTATCCATTCTCCGTCCATTGAATACTTGTTTTTTTAAGTAGTTTCATATTACGCAGAGATCATTAGCTATGGTCAAACTTTCTGAAACTACCTCTGCCACGTTAGTTGATTCCACAAGGAATTAGACATCCAACGAGACAGTTTCTATCTTGCAGTTAATACTCATTAGCTCGATTGGCTTTGGTGCAGCGCTTATCGTTGCATACATGAAAGAGGGAAAAAACTTCTGTCTAGTTTTTGCAGCTCACGCTGTCACCGAGCGATAAGCGACTCGTTCGATTAGGAGAAAACGCGGTCACATCGGTTCTAAGAAATTTCCCGTCCATTCTTCATCGACACTTCATTGTTGAGAGTCGGATTATAATCACAGTGGCAGGTGTCTCTCTACACCAATAACCAATTTGTATATCCACCCCCTAACTCTCGGTCAACATGATAGTGTTCTCGGTGCGATCTAAGAGGCTTTTCTCCTTTGTGAAAATGTTCGTTTATAGCATGAAGATTATCGGTCTCGCGCCATTCAGGGTGCGAATTACATCGTCGGCACAAATTAGCCCCTTTAATTCTCGCGTCGCGGCCTTCCAATACTCAAAACTCGGACTGGCATATAACATCCTACTTTTAATTCCAGTGCTATCCTTCGTGACGGTCCAGGTGTGTCCCACGCTCAACCATGATCCGGTACAACCATCTTTGTCCTACATTGTTTCTCAGAGCATTGATCGAGCGAATAGATTCCTAATGAATCTCACAGTTTGCCTCATTCTAATTACCTGGGGAATCCGTCAAGAGAGGGCCGCTTCTGTTATGAATCAACTGTTAGAAGTCAACCTCGGACTTACCGCTTTCGAAAAACCACCATTCAACAAATGCACTCTGATATTTGCAATCATACACGTACTCCTAAACACTTTTTGTTGGACTTATATTGCGATCGCGCCAATATGGAACTACACGGATCTTTATTGCTATTTAACAGTAGTTTCATTCTGCTTGCCAAGAACTATTATTTTTTGGTTTATTACCGAATATTATGTGGTCCTCGGCCTCGTGGCCACTGGCATCGAAACGGTTAACGAATATTTGCTAAATTTCAAAGAAACTGGCACCTATTTATTTCCTCCATCATTCCGGCGCGGCCTACAGCCAACATACTGCATTTCGAGTAGCCAGGATCTAGCTTATCGCAAGTTACTCTACTACCACGCTATCCGTACGAGACTTTACAAGTTATGCGGAGAAATCGAAGAGTTCTTTTCACTGTCGATATTATTTTGCGTCGCCTGTTTCTTCATAGCCTTTTTTCACGGTCTATTTAGACTCTTTTGGACATACCATGAAAACAAACAAGATTCAGCGGTTCGGATAATTATTTGGATCGCGATGAACATTCTGTTGTGTGCTTACCCCATCGTCTCATTAGCTGTGAACGTTACGCGAATCAGTAAAGAGGTGACGACTTGATTCTCAATTTATCACTCGTGGAACAATCAATTGGAATTTAATCGATATATGCGATTCCCAGGCTCAACGGACGAGACAAATCGTTGACACATTATCGGAAGTAGCGATTCGGAGAGAAATTATATCGGAGGTGAAGGTTCTTGCTATTATGCTTCGAAACCTGAACAGAATTGTGTGGTGAAGAACTTTGATCGTGTATTTGTTTTCAGCTGGAATTGTTCTCGCGTCAGTTGCTGCACGAGAACATCAGTTTCACGGCTTACGGATTTTTTTCATTAGACTCAAGCCTCCTGTTATCGGTGAATGAAACTTATTGCATCGTAATAACGAACCGAATGAAGTTGAATCAAAACAAAAAAAAAATAAACTTATTATATTACATTGTGCAGATGCTGGGAGGTACCATAACGTATTTCGTTGCGCTGATGCAACTACCTGATAAAAACTGCAGTTAGGTTTACCGAAGAAATTCAGCTATTCTTCACGCTGCAGAAGATAACAGAAGAATAAGAAATCTGTACGATAATTATCCGTATTAATGTTAGTAGCACTAATTAATTATTTGAATTTTTAATCCAAAATCGACGCACCATTTGACACCTAACGTATTGTCTGCTGCTCAAGATTAAAACTTATCAACAATATTTTCTTGTCGTTTATATAACATATGGTCGATATTCAATGCATTGAATTAATAGCAAAGGACGATATACTCCCGGTTTGGGAATACAAAACGCGCGGAAATCGCGTGACATTTGATGCTCGAATGGCTCCTCAGATCTCATAATGATATAGAAACGCGACAAAATTTATAACGATCTCCGACACTCGACGCGTTCAAACCTTTTGCAATTACCTCTGTCACGTTACGTGGTTAATTCCACAAGGAATTAGACACACAGCGATACAGTTTCAACCTTGCAGTTAATATTCATTAGCTCGATTGGCATCTGCTGGTGTAGCTTATCGTTGCACACATGCAAGAGGGAAAAAAATTCTGTCCAGTTTTTCAAGCTCACCCTGTCACCAAGCATCATTCAGCTCGTTCGATTAGAAAAAAACGCCGTTGAACCTAACCGTATCAGTCTTTGGAAATTTTACGTCCATTCTCCATTGCCACATTATTGCGTATATCTCTACGCTAATAACTAATTTGCATACTCCCTCATTCTTGATCAACATGATAGTGTTTTCGGTGCGATCTCAGAGGCTCTTCTACATTGTGAAAATGTTCGTTTGTAGCATGAAGATTATCGGACTCGCGCCATTTGGAGTGAAAAAGTCGTCGGCACAGATCGGCACCTTTAATCCTCGCGTCGAAGCCTTCGAATACTCAAAATTCGGACTGGCATATAACATCCTACTTTCAATCATGGCAGTGCTATTCGGAGCCATCAATCAGTTACGTCCATTTTCCGACAAACCGGCCGACGACTCTGTATCCCATATTGTTTCCGACAGTATCGGTCGGGCGAATATACTTCTGGTCAACCTCACTGTTTGCCTTATTTTAATTGCCTGGGGCACCCGTCAAGAAAGGGCCGCTTCTGTAATGAATCGACTGTTAGAAATCGACCTTGATCTCACTAGTTTCGAAAAACCACCATTCAACGAACGCACTCTGATATGTGCAATCATACACGTACTCCTAACTACTCTGACCTGGAGTTGGACTTGGTATTTCATGTGGGTTATGATCAACTACGATGAAGGTCAAAGCTATATTCTAAGAGTGATTCCGTATATTTGGAAAAGATCCATCATTTTCTGGTTCATTACCGAGTATTATATGGTCGTCGGCCTTGTGGCCAATGACGTCGAAGCTGTGAACAAGTATTTACTCGATTTCAAAGAGACTGGAACGCATTTATCTTCTCCGTCATTTCGGCACGGTCTACAGGCAACGGAGTGCAGTTCCGGCAGCCAGGATCTAACTCGTCGCAAATTAATCCACTACCACACTATCCGTACGAGACTTTACAATTTATGCGGAGAAATCGGAGACTTTTTCTCTTTGCCGATATTATTTTGCATCGCCTCTTGCTCCGTAAGCCTTTGTGAAAACCTATTCCGCCTCATTCGCCACTTACAAAAAGACGTCATGATACAGCGTTCACTGGGTCCGTTATTTTCTCGGGTCGCGACGAGCATTCTGACGTGTGCCTACCCCATCATCTCACTAGCTCTAAACGTTACACGAATTAAGAAAGAGGTGACGACTTACTTGTTCAATCAATCACTCGTCGACCAATTGATCGAAATTTCATTGATATGCGCGGTTCACAGGCTCAACTGACGAAACAGATCGTTGACACATTATCGGAAGTAGCGATTCGGGGAGAAATTATATCGGAGGTAAAGGTTCTGGCTATCATTCATTGAATGAGAATTGGACAGAATTGTGTGGTGAACTTTAGTCGTGTATTTGTTTTTAGCTGGAATTGTTCTCGCGTCAGTTGCTGCATGAGAACATTAGTTTCACAGCTTACGGATTTTTTTCGCTAGACTCAAGCTTTTTGCTATCGGTGAATAAAACTCATTGTATCATATTGACAAGCCGAATGAAGTTAAATTGAAAGATAACTTATGACGTTACATTTTGCAGATGCTGGGGGGTGTGACAACGTATTTCATTGCGCTGATGCAACTTCCTGATAAAGACTGCACCGAGGTTCACTGAAGATATTCAACAAGTCTTCATGCTGCAGAAGATAACAGAAGAATCAGACATCTATACGATAATTATACATATTAATGTATTAGTATCGCTAATTAATTATTTGAATTTTCAATCCAAAATCGACGCACTATTTGACAGTTGACGTATTGTCCGCTGCTTACGATTAAAACTTATCAACAATATTTTTTTGTCGTTTATATAACATACGGTCGATATTCAATGCATTGAATCAATAGCAGAGGACGATATTACACTCCCGGTTTGGGAATACAAAACGACCAGAAGTCGCGTGACATGTGGTGCTTATATGGCTTCTCAGATATGACAGCGACAAAATTTATAACGATCCCCGACACTCGACGCGTTCAAACCGTTTGAAATTGCCTATGTCACGTTACATGGTTAATTCCACAAGGAATTAGATACACAAGTACGACACAGTTTAGACTTTGCAGTTAATATATATTAATTAGCTCGATTGGCATCTGCTGGTGCAGCATTATCGTTGCATACATGCAAGAGGGAAAAAACTTCCGTCTAGTTTTTCAGGCTCACCCTTATGTCACCAAGTCATAAGCAGCTCATTCGATTATAAAAAAGCACCCTTGAACGCGATTATATCGGTGTTCGGAAATTTTCCCGCCATTCTTCATGGCCACTTCATTGTTGAAAGTCGGATCATAATCACACTGCAGTGTCTCTCTACACCAATAAAATTTGTATATCTATCCCCTAATTCTCAGTCAACATGATAGTGTTCTCGGTGCGATCCAAGAGGTTTTTCTCCGTTGTAAAAATGTTCGTTTATACCATGAAGATTATCGGTCTCGCGCCATTCGGGGTGAAAATTAAATCGTCGGCACAAATTAGCCCCTTCAATTCTCGCGTCGAAGCCTTTCGGTACTCAAGACTCGGAATGGCATATAACATCCTACTTTTAATCCCAGTGATATTCTTGACGACCGTCAAGGTATGTCCCACACTCAACCATGATCCGGTACAACCATCTTTGTCCTACATTGTTTCTCAGAGCATTGATCGAGCGAATATATTCCTAATGAATCTCACAGTTTGCCTTATTCTAATCACCTGGGGAATCCGTCAAGAGGGGGCCGCTTCTGTTATGAACCAACTGTTAGAAGTCGACCTCGGACTTACCGCTTTCGAAAAACCACCATTCAAAAAACTGGCTCTGATATTTGCAGTCATACACGTACTCCTCAACACTTTTTGTTGGGGCTATATTCTGATCTGGCCGTTATTTGACGACAGATATGTTGGCTGTTATTCAACAGTAGTTTCGTTTTTCTTCCCAAGAGCTATCATTTGCTGTTTTATTACCGAATATTATGTGGTCGTCGTCCTCGTGGCCAGTGGCATCGAAACAGTGAACGAATATTTTCTCAATTTCAAAGAAACTGGCACTCATTCATTTCCTCCGTCATTTCGGCGCGGGCTACAGCCAACATTCTGCATTTCCAGTAGCCAGGATTTAGCCTATCGCAAATTACTCTACTACCGCGCCATCCGTATGCGACTTTACAAGTTATGCGGGGAAATCGGAGACTTCTTTTCACTGCCGATATTATTCTGCGTCACCTGTGGCTTCATAGCACTTTTTCACAGCTTATTCAAGCTCTTTTTGGCACACCATAAAGACAATGAAGATTCAACGGTTAGGGCAATTATTTGGATGGTGATGTGCGTTCTGTTGTATGCTTACCCCATCATCTCGTTAGCTCTAAACGTTACGCGAATTGGGAGAGAGGTAACGATTCCTTTCCTCGATAATTTATCACTCGTTCACCAAATAATTGAAATTTAATCGACATATATGCGATTCCCAGGTTCAACGGACGAGACAAATCGTTGACACATTATCGGAAGTCGCGATTCGGAGAGAAATTACATCAGAGGTAGAGGGTCTAGCTATCATTCTTCGCAACTTGAACAGAATTGGTCGGTGAACTTTAATCGTGTATTTGTTTTTAGCTCGAATTGTTCGCGCGTCAGTTGCTGCACGAGAACATCAGTTTCACGGCTTACGGATTTTTTTCATTAGACTCAAGCCTTCTGTTATCGGTGATTAAAACTCATTGTATTGTATTAGGAAGCCGAAAGGCGTGAAAGTGGAACAAAACTTATTATATTACATTGTGCAGATGCTGGGAGGTACCATAACGTTTTTCGTTGCACTGATGCAGCTTCCTGATAAGACATGTGGTCAGGTTCACCAAAGTAATTCAACAATAATTCTCAACTTCGCAGAAGAAGATAATAGAACGATTGCTAATGTGTTGATATAGCTAATTAATAATGTATTTTCTATAAGTATACATACACGGAGAGAAAAATATTATCAGAATGACTATCCAACGTATCCTCAAGTGACGTATCGTCAGATAAACAATTCGATTTCTCATCATAACAATACGTTTATCCGATTTAAGAATACTGATTTGCTTATTTAATAGTCCATAGTATGATTAAAATAGTGATATAAGTTTGAGTTACGATAAGAATTCGTTTATTTGATTTAAATGTACGAGAAAAAGCCCTCGTAAACGTACGTAGTTTCGTCAACGTCCTTATGGCCAGTCCACAATCAGCTCTACCGTACCGTACCGTACCGTACCGTAAAACGGGCGCATGCGCAATAGCCGAACATCAATGATATTGTCGATCTACGCGTGCGCTGTCGGTGTGCGCATGCGCCCGTTTTACGGTACGGTACGGTACGGTACGGTAGAGCTGATTGTGGACTGGCCATTAACCGTATTGCCAGCGTAAGGATCTGTATAGCTAAATTGGCTATACGATGGATCGCTATCGACCGCGGGAACCGACGGAGTCTGCGCAATCGGGTCCTTAATGGCGGGTCCGACAAACAATCAATAAATAGTATATCAATGCTGCATGCTGCAGCAGCGTTTGTTCGTTGATTGTGAGTTTTATTGATACGTTGTTTGCTTGATTTATTTATTTTGTCATCTCCAATGGATGAGTGGGTGAAAAATAAATTGTCGGAGTGGAATTTGGAAAAATTGGAATATATTTTTGAAGGATTTATTATGCATATCGTCGGTACTCTGACGTAACCTCGTATCTCAGAAGACACTGGTTGACAGAAGAGACAAAAAACCTTTTATTGGAATAAACCAAATTGAAAACTTGTCATTATTTGTTGCCAATCCGGAAGTTTCATCGTTTTTCCATAGATGTAAATGATAATTATACTATAGAAAATATTTTAGGTTTAGTTTTTGAGTGAATTTCTGAGACACGAGTCAACCTTCAAAAATCGAGTTACGAGGTTACGTCAGAGTACCGACGATATATATTCGTAGAATAATCATTTCAAAAATCCTTACAGACATAAAACGGCGATGTGTATCTGATGTGTTCATAGCACAGCGCATCCACAAAACATATAATTGTATTGGCTCCGTACACGAAAATACTAATACTATTTGACTATCAGTGTGTAACATATTCATGCATACTATCAGCGCCATCTAAAATCATGCTCAGCATTTTTCCATGCTTAACTTATACACCAATACACACGTATTTTTGAATTAGTATATGTGCGTGCACCAAGCCCATAGATTGGAATTCACACGGTAATGAAAATAAAAATAAAATAGTTGGTGCAGTACCGTTTGTGAATGGTCTATCGCAAAGTATGAAGAACATTCTAAGCAAGGAAGATGTTCATATAACACATAAGATAACTAATACACTAGGTGGTTTGTTCACAAAATTAAAAATTAAGACACCAACCATGGAATCCATCAATACAATATACAAAATCAACTGTAAAGATTGCGATAAATGTCACATCCCAGTGAAGACTACACAGTAAAAAAATTTTTGTAAAATTTAACACAAATGCTTGTGTTAACCACTTTTTTAACACAAAATTTGTGTTATTTCAACACAATCAGTTTATGTCAAAAAAGTAACACAGCTTTATGTTAAAACTAACACAAAAGGCGGATAACAAAAACCATATGGTCATTATCCGTGGGACTTCTTTTCCTCAAATTCAATATCAGTTCTTCCGATGAGCCGTGAAGATTTATTAATTATTTCTTGATCAGAACAAACTCTAGCCAGAACGCTCGTAACATTTCGAGCCCTTAGTTGAAAAACATGGTAGCCGAGAATAAGTTTCGAGAACATATACTATCTCATGTCTGAAATTTTTGTGCGGATAATTTGGTTGGCCACACTCCTGCGCGCATAAAGACGAACGAAACGATCTTCGTTTGAATTTCTACACAGCACAGAACATATCGAAAATGACTATAGTGTGGAACAAAATATCACTGACTAATTGAAAATCGAAAGAAGAAAACCCAAACGTCTCAAAGTGAGGGTAACTCGATTTTTCATCAAAAATAACCGGGCATTATTTTATTTTTTTATTTGGCGGTCATTTAGTTCGAATATAATTTGATGACGAACTTGCACAGCGTAGAGTTACATGATTTTCTTAAATATAGATACCCCGGAGGGTTCAAGCCACCCTAGGATCACGGACCGATACAGTTTCATTGTGATAGTCGATGTTTCATTATGAATTTCATGAAATTATTATACCGTGGGATGAGTTTCATGTTCTTTCGTATCCTCAGCTTTCTGAATATTTCTGCAGAAGTGCTACGTATATGAAATTCTTTTCTATCAAGGTTTCGCATGATAACTATGACGGGATGTTTATCTTGTAGACTATTTGTTAATTTTATTTTGAATAATACATCACCAGCATAAACTGTCTACTTCATCTTGGTATCATAAGTGTCCTATTGCAAGTAATAATTTCAAGGATCATAAACTATAGATTATCTAAGGGGTTACATTTGAGTGGACCTTGGAATAAATACCTGAATTTCGGGAACTTTCAACTTAAAGTAGTATGGTCGTCAAAAATGACTAGTTTTTCATAAATTTATTACGGCATAGTCGCCACATTGAGTATTCATCGCATTATTATATCCATAAACTGATGATTTCCCTGACATTTCCAGAAACAAAATAATACCCAAATTATGAACAAATAGCCAGATATCGATTTTTCATTTTTAATTGCTTCAAATTCTATAAAAATCTAGTAGATTGGTCCGAGTACAGTCTACGATGGCTTATTTTGTCCAGAAGACTATTTCCCACAAATTCACCGCGGCAGATTATTTTCTCTGTCAATCGGCAATTCAATATGGTTATTTGTTTATTGAAATCTATATACGTGCAGTCTTGTAAAATTGAATATTCACCGCACGAACATGATGAAAAAAAAGTATCAGGGTCGGATTATAGAAAATAGTTTTCTGAAGAAAATAAGCCGTCGTAGACTGTAATCGAACCAATCTACTAGATTTTTCTTGATTTTGAAGCAATTAAAAATGAAAAATCGATATCTGGCCATTTGTTCATAATTTGGGTATTATTTTGTTTCTGGACATGTCAGGGAAATCATCAGTTTATGAATATAATAATTCGATGAATACTCAATGTGACGACTATGCCGTAATAAATTCATGAAAAACTAGTCTTTTTTGACGACCATACTACCTTAAGACCTATGAATTCGATTTAATCCGGGTTTTATTATTTAAGAAATCACTACGTTGAAGTACGTCCACCATTTTTCTTATCGAAATTCATCCACTCGCAGCGCTGATGTCGTGGCTGGCGTAGAACGTTTCCCTCGAGGATATATCCAAAATGATGGGCGTGCAATCGTTCTGAAACATAAAATTTGAACGAATTGTTGGAATATAATACATTGAGCTCTTTTCATCATACGGTTTCATTTTTTTTCAAATTGCTTGTATCGAAATGGCTGATAACTGATTAAATTTAACATTCGCTGTTCGTCCCGAATTTTCGACTTTTATAATTTAATTCACGGAAAATTACTCGATTAAAATGAAAATTTGTATGATGCCAATGAGAAAAACCATTATTGAACAGTGTGTCAAAATTAGAAGTGGATCGGTCCAGCCGTTTTCAAAATATTCTGGAAACGGACTCCGAAACGTTCGAGTTTAAAGTTTGACCAAGTAACGACGTCCACGGCTGCTCGGCGCTCCCGGAATAATCGCGTATAACTTTCACAATTTTCTGAATTTCGACATGAAATTCACTTACAATGTTATCCATACTTTGAACTTCGAGAAAAGTAGGACAAGAAACGTTTTTTTTCTTCAATTTTACTCACATGTAACCTTTTAAGCCTTCGATTGATTATTCCATTGCGTTTCGTCCAAGTTCATCCTGCTTGAGCTCACATATGTTGAAAACCATTTTCAACATACTTTCTGACGCGTGAATCGTGATGTTGTGCTGGTGATGTTGGACCCGCTGTTTTCTATCGACGGCCAGATTCCAGAATCTCGCGATCGGGTCCATCCCCATATAAATCTATAGGCCTCTTGCCATCGTTATCGCGAGCATCAATGTCGGCACCATAGTGGCTTACCAATGTATCAATCATTTCGGAATGTAACTTTGCAGCCACATGTAGCGTTGTCATTCCACGTTTATCCTTAGCATTAACGTCCGGCTCGCCGTAATCCAACAGCCATACGAATATTTCTATTCCTCCAGCTTCCAAAGCTTGAGCCAGTGGCGCACAGCCCTTGTTGTCGATTTCGTTAGGATCAGCGTTGTTCTCACGTATCAGCCACTTGACAACGTTGATACTTCCTGCTGCAATGGCATGATGTAGGATACTACTTCCGTTGGCGTAAGTCGAACCTACAATAATGCCTATACGATATACTAGCCATTTAATCGTTTGTATATCATCCTTCTTCACGGCATGAAATAGAACCATACCACCGGTTAGAGATTCGACTTGAACATCCATGGCATACCATTCTACTAAAAATTTTACCACGTCCCAATTCTCGAAGCGAGCAGCATGAAGCAGCATTGTTTCCCCAATTGAAACCTTGATAGGAGCGCCTTTTTCTTTTATCAGCCATTCTAACAGGGGTTTTTCATCAGAGTGAACAGCATAGTGCAGCACTGTTACACTTTTCTCATAATGGCTATTGACGTAGATATCTGTCTTCTGTACTAGCCATTTTAATATGTCTAATCGACCGGATCGAGCTGCTTCGTGCAGTGGTGTTATTCCATGATCGTCTGGAGCGTCAACGACGGCTCCTTTATTTACCAACCATTTCACTATATCCAGATTACCCAGGGACGCAGTGGCATGGAGCACCGTCCGGCCATCCCCGATCGAGGTTGTTACTTCGGCTTCTCCGTTCTGTATCAGCCACATCAGTTGAACCCATTGTTCATCATCAGTAACTATGCGCAGTACTGTACGGTTGTCATTGCCAACTCGAACGCTGATCAGATCCTTTCGGGCCTCGTGCTGGTCGATACGATTCAAGAAGAATTTGATGATTTCATAATTACCTTCTAGAGCTGCTGTGTGGAACATGGTATCACCCTGATAGTCGTACTTGTATAGGTCTAATTTCCAAGCCCTGCTTGCGGCCACATCACCTGCATAGCAGCCGTCTGAACGCGAAGCCATCTCTAGCAATAACTCGTTCAGAAAAGCACGAATAACCTTATGCTGCGATTCAAACAGAATCTCTTTAACGATAAATTGCCTAACTATCGGATCATGATCGGCTCGCTTCAGCAGGGTATCGGTAAGGAACGTAGCCACAAAATAACCGGCGAAAGTACGGTGAATGAACTGCGATTTACCGTTTACGACATGAGTTATGATGCCAGTTCTCTCTCGGCCTTCTTTTATCTTAGTCATGTAGGCCTTGATGTATCTTATTTCCTGCTGATTGAGTAAATGCGGGTGTGTGGGCATCTCAGATGAATCATCAAGACTTTCCACATCGAACAAGGAGTGCACAGCCAACTTTTGATATATTTTTAAAGATATCTCACGTGATTCCTCACTGTTGTCTTGTACCCCTAGATTTGAGGAGTCGTCACTCTTCTTCTCGGCACTATATATGTAGAGCTCATTCTCGACGAATTTTGAATACAAATCAGCCATGTTTAGTTGCCCTTGCAAGTGAGGCTCATCGTTTTCCGAGCGCAAGTATTCTTCGCACGTTTCGTAATGTCCCCTTCGCACTTGACCTTCTCCACCACCTTGAAAAAGTTTGGCTATTATCCGAAGTTGCCTTGGAAGACTAACTACCTCTTTTACTGTTGCATTAATCGGCTCGACTATGCTCTCTATTAATGTTTGGGCGTAAGTGTTCAACCGTTGCTCGATCCATGGTTCGACGTTATCCAGGCCTAACCCTGCCTTCCAGAACCTGACCAAAAAGTCATACTGATTTTTCTTGGTAAATGGCTGCATTGTATACGAGAATATTCCCAATTTCTCCTCCAACAGTGCTTGCATGTGAGGCCTGGTAGCGACGACTAGTTTTGCGCCACCGATCTTCAACCCTTGCAGCAAGTCGATCACCATGCTCGTATTCTCCGGACTGATCTTGTCCAATCCATCAAACAGCAGTACTACCTTGCTTCGGTTTCTCATCATTGTCCTCAGCACCTTTTTATCCAACTTGGTTTCGAGCTTCGTGAGTTTTTCTATGAAAAACTCGATCGCTTTGTCGGTATCACTTCCATCGAAGCTTTGTCTCCGGAGCTGTTTGCCCTGCAGCTCCTGATCCAGCACCTTGGTGAAGTCGTTCAGGTCGATTCTGATCAACCAATGCCCAGGATTTTTCTCTTTAATTTTGTTTGCCAAATAATTGAACATCATACTTTTCCCCGCGCCGGCAAAGTCAGAAATAATCACGACTCTCTGCTCATCGTCAAGATCGGCTAGTTGATATTCTGTCGAGGAGATGGGAGCTTCTTCGTGAATATGGTAATCAATGCCACTAAGACTTCTATTCACGTCTCTATACTTAATCAGAAAAGTAATATCACCGCGGGATCGATACCAGATGAATTTTCCCGACACATATTTCAGCCAGTGCACGTTCTTGCGTGACGCGTTACACAGCTTTTTAAACTCTTCAACTTCTTCACCGCGTTTGAGGACAATTCCGCGAAACTTGGGTGCATTCTTTTCCCAAGTGCTGATGGCGACCTCATCGAATTCCGACTGCGATTCGAAGATATTATCTTTGATGATTACTCCTCGTACGATTGTGCGAGGTATGTAATATTTTTCGACCTCTCCCAATCCTTCTGAATTGCGGCCAATTTTGATTTCCTCATCGCGAATCAACTTCATCAACGTACCTGTGTCTATCAAACCTCCTAAATCTCGCATCGCTATGTCATCGTAGCCACTGATATCCAGTAATTTTTCGAAGCTGGTACGTTGTTGGTCCCCTTGGAAACAAATCACCTCTTTTCTCGCTAGTTTGAGCTGTGAATCAGCCGTGAGATGCTCGAAGCTGGCATCGTCCCGTGTCTCGCAACAATTTTCGAAAACTTCGACTGGCCGATTAGACGTGGGCTCGTTGTCCCGGATAATAAGAATAAGTTTTTTGTAGTTCATCTTTACCAGCTTCTTCTTCATCTCATCCATCGTCTGACTCATCACCTGACTCAATTCTCTATACAATTTCTGCAAGCCTTGCTTTGCCGTCGATTCACAATCTATGACCAACAAATGATGACGATGAAGCGATTTGAAAGCCCGAATCACTAGCTCTTTGATATGCGGTAACAGCAACGTACTCAGACGTAGAAACATCAGACTATTAGTTTTTTTGTAAGTATCCAAATGCTGAATAGCTTGTTGAACTCTGATGGCTGTGGGCAAGGTTTCTCCTGCGGCGATCAAATTCAACGCTGACTTCACCCCATGGCCGGAATTGGAGGTCAGGAAGTTCTTCAACACCTCGTTTTCATCCTTAAACTTTATGTCGTATCCCTTGAGCTCCTCGGCGTAGTATGATAAGTTCAACTCTGAGGTTTTGAGACTGTTTAACTTCCGCTCTGTTGAATCGAAAAAATCTTGGGCATCCAAATTCGAATAATATCTTTTCTCTCGTCGCTTCTCTTTTCCCTTTTCATTGTACCAGTTTAGCATCTCTTTTTCAAAAGAAGCACTGACCAAATCGGCGTTTTGTAGATTAAACCTTTCGTCAGCACGTATTTCACTGGTTATTAGATCACCAAGTTCAATTTCGTTGGGTTGGTTAACCGCGAAGATTAATTTGTCGAAGAATTCTCCGACGTCTTCGCTCTCGACGTCGTCCCCGGGCAATCCGGGCTGTTCGTACAGCAGTTCTTCCTCGATAGGGGTGAAGTATGGCGGCATCTCGAATCGGTACTCATCAAGATCGTTGTATTTTTTACCTAGCTTATTCACCAGAAATTTTCTCAGATCGTCTAGATTGCCAGGCAGCTTGGTATCCCGCAAAAACTGTGAGCGAAATTTGATTTTTTCGTCTTTCATTATCAGCACGTGTCCGGCCAGCTTATTGATGTTTTCTGCGAAGACATTGCAGCTGCTTCCTGGCCTGAAGTTTCTTCTATATACCTTACCCTCGACCTTTACCAAGTTGTCTTCATCAGCGTTGTTTATCAGTTTCACTAGTTCTTCGGAAAATTTTTCCAGAGGCTTTACTATGGGGTCAGTACTTAATGCAATACCAAAATTCGAAGAAAACTTCATCGAGTTCTTTGCTAACTCCTCCCAGACAGCATCCGCACAGGGATTTTTTCCCATCTTCCTCGCGAATAGCTCAGAAGCCACGTTGAGAATGATTGTCCGGAAGTTCCTCAGTTTGTCGGACAAGTTCGTACCTTTAATGAAATCGCTGAAGAATTTTTTGTTCTCTACATCGAGAACCTCTTTCGCCAGCGCGATATGATAACGCCTCAAGAGATCATCCTTCAATGTAATAGACTTCGATCCGTGGATATGCTCGACGAGAATCTTCGCCAATTTGTTGATGCCACCTGTTCTTTTCAATACACTCCGCAGCTCTGATTGGTCGTCGATGCGGAACTTGTATCGTGCTGATTGCTTTTTTATACTCCCGATGTCTAGGAAATCATCGGGTTCGTGCACCTGCTGGAGGGAAATGTTTTTTGATTCAAGTCCCTCGTGATCAAAGTCAATGTTTGTATAAATGATGAAATCCTTAAGCGTGCTCCCGTCGAACTCGGAATCTTTTTTCATTTTACGGTAAGAGGTCAAGTACTTTTGCAGGCTGAAGTCATCGTCCTTTTCGGTCAAAAGATCGGCAACGCTGATCTTTTTAGTCTCGTCTTGCTTATGTATTAACCGAAGAAATCGGTAGACTGTTTCGCTTTCCGTCTCATTTCCACTTTTTGGCTCAACTTTGTACAGAAGGACCAAGTCACCAAACTTTCCAGCTTTTTCCATTTCCGTCGCCAAACGAAACGAGAAGCCATGCTGCAGTCCGCGATTCACGAAGAGCATCAGCAGCCTAAGCTGGTATACATATGAGTGTAACGAATTCTTCATGCCATGCGCTACAGCGTACGTATTACTCCCGCCAAACGGTGACGTTGGTTGTTGAACGCCGGTTTTCTCGCCGATGATGGTATCCTTCGACACAGAATATTTCCCGGAACAAGACTTCGCTTGCGCATCCTTTTCGGAACAAAGCCGTCGTTTATTGCCATCTCCGCTGTCCTCCTTATTATTAGCACTGGCTTTACGTTTTAAGCTTCCTTGACCGTCTTTCAGCATGTTACGGCGATCCAAGGGGTTGGACGCTGTTAGGTAAGTCTGTAATGTGGCTTGACTGTTCGAAGCCATTTGCTGGGATGCTAAGAGTAAAATTATTTAAGAAAAGCCGGACCTGTGTCCGACCCCCTTCGATTCGGCTGATTTTTTGTGGGCTTGTTACTCACCTAGAGAGTAGTCAAGAGCCAAAATATTAGGCCCCGAAAAAATTTATTGGCTAAGCCAGAGCTATTTTTCGTTTTTTTTCACATTTACGACTTGAATTTGGGTATTTTTGATTACGTAGAGGTTTTTTGTACTGAGTGGACGAAAATTGGTTTCTCATTATAAAATTGACCAAGGAACAAGAATATGGCCACAGATTTGACCCACGACGAATACCCGCAGAAATATTTGCCAAAAACACTCAAAATTGACCAAAAAAGTCCCAAATCTTGGAGAAATGGTCAAAAAATCTGTTTTTTCACTACCCGAGGCGGCCATCTTGTAGAGAAAGAACCAACGAATACAATGAGCACACGACCAGATTTTTAGGACGAACCGTTTAGAAAATACGCGGAGTCAAAGTCGGAGAATTTCGATTCTTGTCAAAAACTGGCGTTTTTGACCTCGTGGGAGAATTTCCGACCTATAGGCCTATTTTGCGGCGTGCTCCCTGACTGTCTCAATGGTATATTAAATGAGATTCGTAAGGTTCTGGCGAAAATGTATAATTTTTTTTTTTTTTTAATTTTTTTTTTCAATAAAGATAACCTATCAATACACCATTTAGACAGTCAGGGAGGACGCCGCAGAATAGGCCTGTAGGTCGGACATTCTCCCACGAGGTCAAAAATGTCAATTTTTGACGAAAATCGAAATCCTCCCACTTTAACTCCACGTATTTTCTAAACGGTTCGTCCTAAAAATCTGGTCGTGTGCTCATTGTATTCGTTGGTTCTTTCTCTACAAGATGGCCGCCTCGGGTAGTGAAAAAACAGATTTTTTGACCATTTCTCCAAGATTTGGGACTTTTTTGGTCAATTTTGAGTGTTTTTGGCAAATATTTCTGCAGGTATTCGTCGTGGGTCAAATCTGTGGCTATATTCTTGTTCCTTGGTCAATTTTACAATGAGAAAACAATTTTTGTCCACTTAGTACAAAAAACCCCTGCGTAATCAAAAATACCCAAATTCAAGTCGTAAATGTGAAAAAAAAAACAAAAATAGCTCTGGCTTAGCCAATAAATTTTTGCGGGGCCTAATATTTTGGCTCTTGACTACTCTCTAGGTGAGTAACAAGCCTACAAAAAATCAGCCGAATCGAAGGGGGTCGGACACAGGTTCGGCTTTTCTTAAATAATTTTACTCTAAGTGACTACCACGATCAGTCACCCCTCTGAGGGCCTTCTTCCCTCCCTTCGCTCCCTTTTTTATGAGGGATCGAACTATTCCCGAATAGCCTTCCTTCACGGCAACGCGCAAAGCTGTGTTGCGGTTCTGGTCAACCGTATCAATCTGGGCTTTTTCCAACAAACATTCCTTTATCCGTTCGACCCTGTCTTCTTCGCTGATGGCTTTCAATTCCCCTTGTTTTCTTCGAATTACATCGAGCAGTTCTTCGTTCCAGTATGAATCGCTGCCTGCACTATTGGATGCAGAAACGTCCTCGGCCTGTAACGTGGCCAAAATCAAACCTAATTAATTATAGTAATACTATTAATATTAAATATATAATTTAAATATTAGCTACGTAGGATGGGATTCCGGTGCGCGCCATCTCTTAGCGGCGGCGCGCACCCGAATCTCGGCCCAGCGCTAAGGCCCCTCGCGAGAACCCTTCTCGCTATCAATAGTATTTTTCGTACCTAGGCCGTAAAATCTTAGGGCCGAGGTACGAACAACATTTTTTGATCGAGTATCCGTAATAATTACGACTTTTCGGTCGTGTTTTGCGGCCGTAAAGGACTTTACGGACGTGTCGCGTAATTGATTCGCCTCGTGATTCGCGTACTTTACGAATACACGATCGAAAAACAATTTTCTTTCAAATCGCTGATACGCCGTAATGAAATATTTCATTGACTCAGTCTTCTTGCAGCAGATTACTATAGTGTTTTGAACTATAATCCACAATCATCGAAGAATATTTGGACTTTGCGTTACGTATAGTTCTCAGCTACCGATGAAAAAGCGGTTGGTGCAGCACTCGGTGCAGCATACAGGTCGCATCGTTGATTGAATCTCTTCGAAATTTGGAAGAAACATTCTACATTGATGTAACTCTGGACCAAACCAGCAATATCCAATGAATTTTAATTCTAGGGATGGAAATTATTTACTTTCAACTATTATTCTGTAGAATTGAACATAAAAACGGCTTGAATTGAATAATTTTCATACTTAAAATTAAAATTTATTGGATATTGTTGGTTTGGTCCAGAGTTGCATCAACGTAGAATGTTGCACCCGAATTTCGAAAAGATGCAATCAGCAATGCGACCTGTATGCTGTACGAACCGCTTTTTCATCGATAGCTGAGAACTACGTGAAGCGAAGTCCAAATGTTCTTCGATGATTGTGGATTATAGTTCAAAACACTAGTAATCCGCTGTAAAAAAAACTGAGTCAATGAAATATTTCATTACAGCGTATCAGTTATTTGAAAAAAATAGTTTCTTTAGGTGTATGAACCCCCTTAAAAACTTATAGGGTTTAAGTCTCTGTCTAAGTGCCGTCTTCTTTGAGATATTTCGAAAAAATCGAGAAAAAATATTATACAAAACGTCTATTTTAACGTATAAAAAAATTAATACTGTGATTTAATGATTTTTCCGTTAAATAATAAGCATTTCAAAAAAAGATGCAGATGCTGGTATTACTGCGGGGTCTAAAACGACGAGAGGGTATTACTGCGCACCAAATACTGCGGGTTGGCATATTACCGCGCCCCTAATACTGCGCGTCGCGTATATAATTTATATTTTTTTTTTCAATGATAACAATTGAATTTTCGATGAAATCTGATATTTAATAATTATCTACTCAGGAATTATTATAACATTCGAAATGATTATTCAATAAGTATTATGAAATTTTTCATATTCAATAATTATGATCCTAATTCACACATGACACTTATTTCATGTAATTAGAATAATAGGAATCCAAAAAATGCAGAGGACAAAATCCGCAACAAAAAAGTGACCCCCTCTATCTTCTATACACAGGTAGCGGGAGGGGTTGAAAGTATGCGGGACGAATTGTTTTTTTTATAAATATCTCAATATTTCAAAATTCATAAAAAATACAGAAATCAATCAAATTTCGAAACTGTAGGTGTGCTTTTTATTCATAATTAATTTATCTATAAGCTCGGAGATTTAGATTTGTTTAAATCTTCTTTCAATCAATTTTTACAACGGTTTTAAATATCAAAAACCAAATTACAGAAAATCTTGTTCTTTCGCAGATTCCCTGTAATTTGATTTTTAATATAATAATAGGAAGAAAATGAGATTTTGCCTCCCCCCCCCCCCCCCCCCGCGTTTTCTGCCACATCACAAACTCCACGACTTTGCCCTAATATTATTAAAGTTTAGAAATTCAAAATGTTTTAACCGCAGTAATCGGTGTGCACGCTTCAAAATGACAGAGTCTAATACTGCGGCAATGATAAAACAACCGCAGTGATGCATGCATCCCTAAAACATTCGTGCCAAATACTGCGACAGGAAATTCAAAATGATAATAGATTAAATTTTGATTTAGATAATTTTTTTTATTAAAAATAAGTATTATTTAAGTGACCCTAACAAAATATAAGGATATTAAACCAAGAACAAAGAAAATGAAGACCTTGCACTGTTATCCATTTTTGACCATTGCGAGCAAAAAATGATGAAATTTTCACTCACAAGCATGCCTTAATTTTGAAAAATTATAACGAACTAAATAATCACGATGCACGTCATTTTGTTGTTTCATAATGTTTTTTAAACATTGAATTAACAGTCTGATTTTTTTCCAAGCTATAATAATTAGACGAGATTGAATTATGATAAAATAGAAAAGAACCGCAGTAATACCCACACTTACCCTATATACAGCAATATATTCTAGAATATATGCTAAAAATATACGCTAGAGAATATATGCCGGAATATATGCTAGAATATATGCCAGAATATATGCTAGAGAATATATGCCGGAATATATGCTAAAATATATGCCAGAATACATGCTAGGATATATGCCTGAATATATGCTAGGATATATGTCAGAATATATGCTAGAATATATATATTATATATATATATATATATGCTAGGATATATCTTTGAGCAAATTTGAGTACAGTCGGACCTCCCGTAATGTGGTACCTCGGTTTGAGAGAGTCTCGCGATCAATGTGAATTTCCAAGAATTCCCCCGTCGCCCCGACCATTCCTCTTGCGCCTATACTTCATCTATGTTCGATACAGCTAAACCGGTTTCGGTGACGTTCACCTATCTTCGCACCCCTCTACAGCCTATGAGCTCATGACCTCCCAGAATGTGGAAATCGCCCAAGTTGAGCGAAATTCTGAGAATTATTTCTACATTACGGGAGGTTCAACTGTATATCCTAGCATATATTCTAGCATATATGCTAGGATATACTCCATGCATATATCCTAGCATATATATTTTTTACGTAGGGGAATATGAGTATATTGGTCCTGAAATAGGGGAGCCCGGGGCTAAAAGTTCCGCGGGTAAGTTGTTCCGATGATCGATATTTCGGATCGATATTTCGAATCGATATTTTTCAAGCGCGCATTAATAAGTCACCAGAGTGACGAATCCAGCCACGCTTAAAAAATATCAATTTCTCTTGGCATCTTGGAGCTACAGCTATCGGAACAACTTCCCCGCCGGAACTTTTAGCCCCGGTCTCCCCTACAAAAAAATTTCAACGATCGTGACCGTTCAAGTTAACCATCCAAACACACCGAAGACAAGAATCTCACCTCCCTGAACTGGGATCCTGTGTTACTCTTTCACTTCTGTACAGCTATCTTGGGCGTCTCCCGGGAGTAGTTGAGTCACGGTTTTTTTCCGAGCGATTAGAGCGCGAGAGCGTGGCTGATGAGATCAGATACCCGTGTTGAGTTGATTCGAAATCTGCAGCACATTAAAGTAGTTCAATGTATAGTTACATTAGTAAAACTGATATTCGGTGAATAAATGATATTTTATATTTGTTATACTTTTATGACGATCTGTCGAGGGTGGAATGATGATGCCTCGCGATTGACCAACGGTCACTGCATGCAGTGCGACTTCAACGATTAGATTAGATTAGATTTCAGTTACTCGCCCCAGAGCCTTCATAGATATCGCTTTGCATAGTGTGGCTGGCACCATACCTGTTTTGATGAGCTTTGACAAATGACTAAGTAAATTGTATTTTCGATGCTGTTTTTCACTCCTTTCTTCTAATAAGAGGAAGTAAAGAAAATGCGTGTTTGAATACCAATACGCAGTGGGCAAAACTGGGAAGACGAGTACACACGAAGAGATACTTTGTCAAAGGATGAAGATTCGCGTTCGCTACACAAGTAATTGAAAATCGTAGAATGCAAGAAAAAAATTTACATGGAAAGTCGCTAATCATTTTTAGATCTGAATGGGGATCCTAATCTGAACTGGACCGATCCTATAGAGGATGATCCAGAATTCGTGTCGATTATTCCACCGAGTGGATTCTTGTCGAAATTGTGATCGAAATTTTCTGAACCAATATTTTTATTCAATTCGCTTATTTTTGGTTTTCAATTCTTCATAAATTTTAACATTTTTTCTTATTTTCTTCTACCAAACTATACTATGCTCATAATGAAATTCTTCTTGCTGTGATTCTGTTGAAATATTATCTTCTCATTACCGAAACGAATCTTGGCTATCTGTATATAAATTGATAATCAGTATATCGCGCTCAGAAACGATTGATTAATTATTATAAAATTACGCTTCAAGAGCCTTGACAAGCTATATCCCACTCGATTCATCGATTATTATATTTATCTTTTACCTCAACAGTCATGAGCCACTGCCATTTTTCACCGGTGATAAGACTACCAGAATTTAACTGATAAGTCGTCTCGCCCGTGTTGACGTTGGTAAAAATCATTAACACGTTCAACAGGTTTACCAATTAGTTTATTATAAAATTTAAACCACTATAAAATACAAAATAATCAAACAATCAGGAAGTTTGTTCGACTTTTATGTCAGCATGTTAAGTGCGAGGTGCCCACACGTCATACGTGGTCATTGGTAAGTGTGTGCAGTCATTGAATTTTATTTTTACGAATAGTTTCACCGAATACCACTACAGGTTGTACAAATATTTATTATAACGTTCATATTCCGGACGCTGAACTTATTCGAGGTTCTTTAAAGATTCTTTATCACTTCATCATGCGAAAAATAGAGTTTTCATATTTTTGCCATCGATTTAGTCTACTCATAATCTCCTGAGTGTAGATTTCCATCATGCCTTGAAAGACGAAATAAAATTCCATCAAATTTTAAGGAATTTCTTAAGGAGTACTGAAACTTTGATGTGAAAACGTTTTTGAATTTTCTGGATGGCTAAAGAAAGTCGAATCGAAAAACGCATACTAAAACCTTTAGAACATCGTAGCATGCGTGTTGGAAAAAAGAATTCAACCTTCTGCGACCAAATTTGAACCTTTGACAAAAAATGTCCTGCGCATTGGTGCAAAAAGTTTCTCCTGCATCTACACTTTCATCGCAGGAGGCTGAAATTTCACTTTCATTCACATAAGACATTTTTTTAGTAATTTCGAAAATCGAAAATTTTTCAAATCACAATACATTTCTCATACGATCCGGATGCACAAATTCATGGTATATTGTTTCAGAGTTAAAATAAAAGAAAATCCCAAGGGTGTAACACACAGTATTTATTTATCACCTGAAATGGCTTCAACACCACATCAAGGAAATTCCCTCAAAAGGAAAAGAGAGAAATTGACCTGGCCAGATAGGGCTTCTGAAAAATTTTATCTGGGAGATATCTGGGAGTCTTATTCGTCACAATTGGAACTATATTTCGCGGAGAATAGCATTCCAGATGATAAAAAAGTTGCGATATTACTGTCGGTGGTCAGCCCACCGATGTATGAAGTACTGAGAGATTGGTGTCACCCGGAAGTACCCCAGCTAAAAACTTATGCCCAATTGTCAAGAGTTCTGGAATCGCACTATTCGCGACAAGCCTCAGTCATGAAGGATCGAATCAAGTTCCATGAGGCTGCACAGGCTGGTGATGAGAGTGTGAACAAGTGGCTTGACAGAGTCATTAGATTGGCTGTCTTTTGTGAGTTTGGAAAACAGCTCGATGCAATCCTGCGGGACAAGTTTGTGTCAGGTCTAACTGACCAGAGGATCGTGGCCAGATTGTGCAGAGAAAATGACATGGGAATCCTGAGTATGAGACACATGGTTGATCTGGCAACCGGGATGGAAAACAGTGAACAAAAGCCACCTAAGAAAACAAGGTGAGTCAACTTCCCATGGGAATCAAAGAAATGCTATAATTGTAGAGAAGAAATGAAAATACCTACATCATTTTCGGACCTAAAAGCGAAATAATTGATACTCTGCGAAGCCAATTTCACTTATGTTTATTAATGATGAAGAACGATTACACCGTGGAACGGGTTTCAGATCCAGAATCACCGAAATCCCGGATATTCCGGACGAAATTTTGACGGAAATAGTGCTTCACCTAAATCCCAGAGAACGGTTACCGTTGGGTTACTCTTGCCAGAAGTTCAACAGTCTTGTATTCGGAGATAAGAAATTACTGAGGTATGTACTTTTCATTATCCTCTTAGCAGATATTTCACCCATTGAACTTTGTATGTTTGTGTAAATTTCAAGAGATCTGGATTTCTCTAAAGAAGGACACTTGACGTCGGTCTCAGACATCCAGGAATATTTCAACAACGAAAGTACACGTGAGCACATACGCCAAGTCAATATGAGAAACGTGAAATGCATGAGACCAGATCTGTTGAATGATACTATCGGCAGAGCAACAAATCTCGTCGGTGTTCACATCCATGGAATAGCCTTCCGAGATATCTGGCAATTGGGCTCTTTCCTCAACCAGTTGCCTCATCTTCGAAGATTGTCGATTGATTGGCAGCTGACGAAAGAGATCGATCTCCAAACGGTAGTTGGCGCTCGACATCGTGACTTTAGTTTGAAAGAGAGCGACATATTGCTGTGCAAAAAAGTATTGCAAAAACCTTTCAGCAGACTAACTTATTTGTCAGTACACGTGGAATTAGATCTGTTGAGATTGTTCATTATTTCTTTACAACTGTGTTGTGAACTGCAAGAACTACGTATCGAGTTAGAACCAATTGAAGTGGAGGAACCTGATCCCATCAACTACACCGAAGTCAGGTTTGAAGAACTTGAGAAACTGCCGAACCTCGAGGTCGTTGAATATTGGGGGCCTTTGGCTCTGGAAATTGAAAGACGATTCGTACATATGCTTCCGGATCCTCAGAGATGGACAGAGTTCCAAATGAGCAGGTCTCCTCATCCTTACAGATTCTACCTCGGTATGTTTTCCAACGGATATCAATTGGCGAATCGAACTGAGCACATATGGTTTTCCAGAAAAGGACATAAGCGTCTGCGAAGAGTTGATGGGAGGCGATTGGATGAAGAAGGTTCCAAATCCTGAATGGAAAAGCCTCAACTTGGGGTGGATTTTGTTCCCGGAATTGCTCTTGGATCAAGTGCTGAGAATCACTCATGAGAATGTGCCAGAGAAATTCTGTTGTTTGACGACGTTTAGCAAGTCAGAACGATGTCTGCTGAACATCAAAGACATACGTGTAAATTGATTTCCACGAATCCAGGTCCTTCCAGTTTCATCAATTACAAGATTTTCGATGTTTTAGCGCCTATTGAAGGATCCTGGACACCAAGTTTCTGATTTACACATGAACCATGACATAGAAAGAAGCTGCGACGTGCATTTGATTGCATCTGCGTTTCCAGGATTAACTGGGCTCTATTTATCAAATATAACAAGAAACAAGGGTAAGTTTTAATCACTCGAAACTGAGGTTTGCCAGTTTTTGGTAACATGGGGCTAAAAACTGATGGCAAGCCTCTGATAGTATCTCTTCAATGATATCATCACATTTTTCTGAATACAGTGTCAACTCGAAATGAGCCACACGTTGAGAGACGACTAAGGAGGAAAGGCCAATATGTAGTACCCGAGGAACAGGATGACTCCTTGAACCTAGATTCGTCTTTCAAATTGCTCGTAGATCACACGCCGAATGTGAATCACCTAACGCTGCATGCTACATCGTAAATGAACTAGTTTTACTTCAATATTATGCCAAATTTGCTTCTTGATGCGTTAAAATCATGTGAAGCGTATCCCGAAGATCATGCTTGTAAAAAAAAAAAACCGATTTCAGGATACAGGGCAAAGACAGATGCTGGGACTTGGATGCACTGTACCTAATCCCAGGCTGGACGAAGCTTGAAACCTTGCGTTTGTTTTTCATACCGATTGAGCACGGGGATTTCCTGATCGAAATCGGCAAACGGTGCAAAAATCTTCGGCAACTGATGCTGAACTATATGGGTGGCTCTGCAGGGTGCTACAGGAGAGGATTGTTCCAAATGCTGCCACATTGTCGAAGCCTTAAACAGTTCATAATTGAACAGCACGACGTAGGTCAGGTGTCCAAAGTCTTTAACCAACTTTCAAATAATTCAGAACTCACGGAAGTTCGCGTAAAAATTGGGGCCATCAATGACACAATTGACGACTTGTTGTCATCCATCGAACAGCTGCTGCGTCGTTGTTCGAAATTGACCATATTCACCTGCGAAATGAATTACACAACTTCAGATGATCATGACCAGCTGTCTTCGGCTATGCAAAGGTAAATATCACTTTGAAATCGAATTTCACAATGCTTACAGTTAGGCAACTAAGATTTTCTCACATTCCCACGAAACTCATGGTTGACAACCGCCAGGCTCAGACATAAGACCCTCTTCCTCAGAAAATTCTTGTCGGATCGTCTTCTTGCAATCGTGTCACTAAAGGGGCTTCAACTTCGTCAGTTATATGAATTCGAAAACGAGACTTGGGGACGAAATTCTTTAAATCTTCTAATTTTTATTTGTGCAACGTAAACAATATACTTCCGATGGATTACCCCGTATGCATTTCACTGCTGAGAGTTTCTATATTTTTCTGATTTACAGATTGAACGGCGAATTCACTCGAATTAAGCTAGAGGTTCAAGTCGATAGTTTCGAGGGTGATTTTGAGACCTTTAAACTAGGTACTATCCATAAGGACACTGTGACGCCCACATCTTATTCCTCGTATGCTGATCGCAGACCGAATTTCCCTTGAAGACCCACATGAAGCAATCATGGGGATTACTAACCGCGATAAGCAATTGGGTATATAAGTCGATAGTTCCATGTATATATGAGCAATTCCACGTCAAACCGGACAGCTTTCTGACCTCGATGTTACCGATTTCGCTCTAATTTTTTTTACGGGTTCTATGGAACAAATAAATTGATCAAACAATTTTTAGTTTTTTTTTTTGGCCCCTATTTTCCAAGTTACACGGGGGTGAAATTCAGGAAAAAGAGCCAAAAATCGAAAACATACTTCCCTTCAAACGGTCATATCTTTCATTGTATTCAACCTAGAGACTTCGTCCAAGAACCATTTCAAAGCTGTTGAATGACACTATTTTTATATATTTATTTTATCCTGCGGTAACAAACAATTGTATTTGTTATAAACAAATATATTATTTAAACGTAATTTTCAAAGTGAGGACCACGCGATAGAATTCTGAAAAAAATATGAGCGTATTCCTTGATCAATTCTCTACAAAATCGTTAAGTCAAAAGGATGGAGAAACGATGAAGACTATGTGAAAACGATTTATTTATAAGTGACGGCGCGCGCTGCCACGGAAAAACCGTACCCGAGCCGGATCTTTCAACGGCGGCGCGCGCCGTCGTTTATAAATAAATCGTTTTAACATGGATTCCATCGATTCTTGATCCTTTTGACTCAACGATTTTGTAGAGAATTGATCAAGGAATACTCTCATATTTTTTTCAGAATTTTTACGCGTGGTTCTTGCCTTGAAAACCACGTTTGAACATTGTATTTGTTTATAACAAATCGAATTGTTCGTTATCGTGAAATTCAATAAATATATAATAATAGTGTCATTCATTAGCTTTAAAATGGTTCTTGGAAGAAGTCTCTAGGATGAAAAAAACCAAAGATATGAACGTGTAACATGCCCACCGATGCTTCCTTGTGCTAGTCACACGTACCCGAGCCGGGTTTTACGGTGGCAGCGCGCGCCGTCACTTATAAATAAATCGTTCTCACATAGTCTCCATCTTTTCTCCATCTTTTTGACTTAACGATTTTGTAGAGAATTGATCAAGGAATACGCTCATATTTTTTTCAGAATTCTATCGCGTGGCCCTCACTTTGAAAATCACGTTTGAATAATATATTTGTTTATAACAAATACAATTGTTTGTTACCGCAGGATAAAATAAATATATAAAAATAGTGTCATTCAACAGCTTTGAAATGGTTCTTGGATGAAGTCTCTAGGTTGAATACAATCAAAGATATGACCGTTTGAAGGGGAGTATGTTTTCGATTTTTGGCTCTTTTTCCTGAATTTCACCCCCGTGTAACTTGGAAAATAGGGGCCAAAAAAAAAAACTAAAAATTGTTTGATGAATTTATTTGTTCCATAGAACCTGTAAAAAAAATTAGAGCAAAATCGGTAACATCGAGGTCAATTTTTGATTTATTTTGTCCGGTCTGACGTGGAATGGCTCATATGGATGCATTGAATGTAGATAATCATATGTGTAATTGTTTCTAAGATATAGTCTTGGAAATCGTTGGGCCCATCTTAGTTAATTTAAAAAAAAAAAAAGCACCTCTTTACGTTATTTGATAAAATTTCATAAGATTCGATAAATTTATATGATAATCAGACATACGACATCGATGATATAAAACTCGTTCCATTTACCCAATTCTAAGACGTGTTATCCAGTTGTTTAAATACACATGCGTGCCTATATACGATCGGAATGAAATAATTTGGGCATAATGAATCGTTCCGTTATCTATACTCACTGAGCAATTGACAATTTTTATTTTACTCTAATAGATCGAATTAATGCACCTGAATAAATCGGTACAATATACATTGTTTCTCTCTTTCTCTTTTTCATGAACCTTATGTAATTCCCTTATTTTCTTCAATCCATAATTCACATCCTCTTCACAGTAAGGTTGAAAATTTTCGTCGACTTCTATCACCATTGACCAAATCTCTCATGGAAGATCGTTTGGTATATCGCGTCCCTAATGTCATAAAGGCATATCGCCGTTATAGGCCTTTATGGCAACTAATGCCAAAAAGGCATACAGTTTTTTCAAACTTTGTCTATCGCTTTGAAAACATGAGAATCGCATAGAAAGTCAAAAAAAAAAAAATTCGTTTTCCTAAAACCAAAGAGGCCTATGGCCAAAAAGATATGCTCTTTTGACATTAGTTTTTTTTTTACCCTAATGCCAAAAAGGCATATCTTTTGGGACATAGGCCCTTTTGGTTTTAGGAAAATTGATTTTTTTTTTCACTTTTTATGCGTTTTTCATGTTTCCAAAGCGATAGGCAAAGTTTGAAAAAACTATATGCCTTTTTGGCATTAGTATGCCATAAAGGCCTATAACGACGATATGCCTTTATGGCATTAGTGACGCAAAATATAATCATTCACAATGAAATAAGTGAAATCATTACACCGTACCGAACCAAGACATTGCACGATTTGCGAAACAACTTAGAAAAGGCATAAATATGTGTTTGAATTTGAATTTGCGTGTTGTATTTTATTGTGATTTATTTTTGTTTATATGCCTTTTTGGCATTAGTTATCATTTCGCCTAAAACCAAAAAGGCATATGCATAATTATAGGCCTTTTTGGTCTTAGTTTTGTTTTTTCTCAGAATATCCATTTCAAGTTATTCTGAAGCGATTGGGCGAAAAAAATTAATTTATATGCGTTTATTGCTCTTACGGTAGAACTATATACAGCGTATGCCTTTATGGCATTAGGGACGCGATATGTTTCAATGATTCTATCTACTCGACTGAACTGCGACTGATAATTGGAATTTGTTTTTTTATTTGCTGTTAACCCACATGTGATGATTACTTTTCGTGGAATTAAGCCTCGATGTAAAAATGCCTGATATATCGCAGGTCTGATCCCGAAAAAAATCGCAAATTCCAGCAGCATTGCCGGATTCTATATCCTGATACGATCTTATAAATAATACAACGAGATGAACATAAAGTGACAGAATCATCGTCTTCATGCTTCAGAAATATCAAACTGAAAGAAGCTTGTTTGCTGAGAATCTCATCGCCAAATGAAATCTCGCGATTAGTTATTCATCAATGGATATCTTGATCTTTGGGAGCGCAGAACTATACAGTCGACATAACAAAAGTCTGGTCTTTACGTCTGGCTCTTTATACGAACGTGAATATTTACACAGGTAAATTGATAATTCTTCTAATACGAAGAATTGCCCGAACGTAAAGAGAACGTAACACTTTAATTACGTTCGTCTCGATCAGTTCCTTCGTAGACTCACAGCAGTATGTCACGTCCCGTGGGATACAGTGTTATAAAATTTTTCATCGTGCATTGAAAGTGTAATTTCAATATGATTGAGGCTTTTCGTAAAAGAAGAGCTCAGATGTTATTGTGCGTTGTGTTATTCGTCGAAGGGATCGCACTGGTATATTATGAATCACTGATCATCGCCTGGGAAGAACACGACGTAAGTTTGCGCATAAGGAGCCTATGGACTGATGAGGACAGGAGGGTGTACATCGGTAAAAAAAAGGTCCTACTATGGACGCGCTTTTTCGAAGAAGATTGGCTCCACTGGGGAGAAACTGGCCACTTTGACCACTGTCCAATGTACAACAATTGCGTCATGACACGCTCGCGGGATCTTGTTAACATCAGGAACTTCAACGCCATATTGTTCAACGCGAACGAGATGAACAGCAGCGATTTACCGCGCAGTAGAAGCCCCAGGCAAAAGTACGTCTTCGTCAACCGTGAGAACCCGAAGAATTGGCCACTGGCCGATTCCTATTTCGAAGGCTACTTCAACGTGACTATGACCTACAGATTGGACAGCGACATCCCCTGGCCGTATTATATACTGCGGCATATGAACAGTGGGGAAATGGTAGCGCCTCTTCACACTGTTGAATGGATTGAACCTTCGTATGAAAAGCTAGTATGGAATTTTGACTTGAGATTTGACGGGAAGAGGAAGACAGCCGCGTGGCTCGTCAGCGATTGTGATACCCATGGAAAGCGGGAATTGTTGGTCGAAGAACTTGAAAAATTCATCAAGGTAGACCGAATCGGGAAATGTGCGGAAGAAGTGATCCCTCATTGCATCAAATCGGCGGATAATTGCTTTGCTGAATTCATTGAGCCAAACTACTTCTTTCATTTCTCATTTGAGAATACATTGTGCCAGGATTACGTCACCGGGAACTTCTTCAACGCTCTCAGGTAGGAAAAGTCACCGGAAAATGGATTAGTGAATCCCATTTCTTCTTTCAATTAAAGTTCACCTGAATTTATAAGAGCTTCTCAATTCTTGAAAATGGGATTGATCCATCCATTTTCTTTCACTGGATGGAGAAATACATAGTTCATATATTCGCGAAGTTTTCCTTTTTCTTTATTTTCAATTTCAGCTACGATGTAATTCCGGTAGTATACGGCGGTGCAAATTACAGTCTTTTTGCACCCCCTCACTCGTACATCGATGTATTAGACTTCAACAGTTCAGAAGAACTGGCACTCTACTTGATAGAGTTATCACAGAACCGAGAAGAATACTTGAAGTACTTTTGGTGGAAAAGATTCTACACCGTACATACTCCGAGACGTTGGACCCTGTGCAAAATCTGCGAACAGATCAACATTCGCAGACCACGAATTAAGACTTATTCATCTCTGGGCACGTG
This sequence comes from Tenthredo livida, assembly GCA_963992785.1. Lineage (NCBI taxonomy): Eukaryota > Metazoa > Arthropoda > Insecta > Hymenoptera > Tenthredinidae > Tenthredo > Tenthredo livida. Next base: position 5,994,417 of record OZ023070.1, on the reverse strand, counting down.
GTATAAGAAAGATAAATGCCCCATTCAAGATGCTTTAAACGGTACCAAGCACGCGACCAAGGCAATAAGATCTCAAATAATAAACCCTCCCAAGGTTTTGACTGTGCGCAAGAAACCCTCACGAAAATATCGACGGAAACACTCATGGAGACATTGAAAGAAGCGTCATTTGATCAACACTCAAAGTACCCTTATAACAATTCAGACACTCAACTTGAGTATATGAATCGATGAGTAAACTGTGAATCAAAATTTGAGTGTCACCAACTTTCTAGATGAGTGTTAACTCTCAAATTGGTCGTTCCACACGTGAAATCAGTGTTGCGTTGCAATTCGAATTCCTCTTGAATCAGTGGTATTTTTTTTTTCATGATTATATATACTGCCAGTTGTTTCTTATCATTGAAATAGCTATATATTTATGTATCAAATCCGAAAAGAGTCACTTTTCGGTATGGGTTATTTCTAATATGAGCCGATCGAGTGCGCTGTGTCACAGGAGAACGGAGTGGGGATTTATTGCCGGAGCGAAGCTTGAAGTGTTATACTTACTTTAGTTTCTAAAATTACTGGTATTATGGCGTTTTTCTGTATAAAAACATTTTGACTCAGACATTTGACATTTTCAGACATTTTGTTTTGTAATGTGTGACCGTAGTCAAAACCAACGTGACTATTACACCCAGAAAGGAAGTTTCATGATTCATACCGGGAATCACCGACGTGACATGAGTCGGGATGAATCAAGTCGGAAGTCGACACAAATCAAGTCGCTGACGGCTTATATTGTGTCGACTCCCGACTCGATTCATCCCGACTCATGTCAAGTCGGTGACTCCCGGTATGAAACAAGAAACCTTTTTCTGGGTGTAGGGTGTGTCACGAAAAAAAATTTTTTTTGCTACGTTTCGAACGGATAGTTCTCGTCAACAGAAAGAGATTCCCCCCTCGAAAAATTTCTTATCTCAAGGCTAAAGTGGTTCCGAAACTTTTTCTTACTTTTTTTTTGTTTTTTTTTTTTCTTCTTTCCGAGAACAGATTTTTTTGTGTGTTGAATAAATAGAAAACAAAAAAAAGTTTCGGAACCACTTAAACTTGACGGAAAAAAAATTTACAATGCGGGATGTCTGTTCTTGATAAGACCTACAGACCTAAAAAGTAGCAGCATAAAAATTATAAAAAAAAAAGTCAAACTGACACACCTCACTGACTATGTTTATTTTAATGAAACATATTCATATTGTCCGATAATATTTCATTTTGGGCTCCTGTCCTTATTTCACCAAATTTTAGTGACCTGAAATTGGTCACTTTGCGGCCTAAATCCAATGCTCGAAAAGTGAACTTTCAAACAACGGATCGCATAATTAGTATATTTATTCAATGTGAACCCTTTGTAGAATATTTTTAGTCTGGAATAAAATTGCAGTATATCTGCTGAGGTCTCTTTATTTTACCGAGGGTTTGGAGCTTGGTTTAACGTCATCATCACCTTGGAAGTGACGCATCTGGGGGTCTTGATCGCTGCCTGCACACACAAACATACACAAACCACATGAGGTGCTTGAAGACCGTACCTCCACATGGTGATCCTGGGCAACGCCAGCACGGTCTATATTTACTAAAAACTCAATAATCCGATGGAAAAAAGTCGAAGAAAAAATTTTGAGAACAGTTTTGAAGACCAGGCCTGAGGCTACAAAACCATTATCGTGAAAATTTTGAGCGATTTTTTTCATCCCCGCAGCCAAGTTTGAAAATGTCGGATTTTTTTTTATTTTGCAGCTGTTTATTCAAACCTGCGCGAACAGGTGAAAAACAATTGCAGGTGAAATTTTCGAAAACGAGCTCGAAGATAGTATTTCAACCTGTAAAATGCTTTCTTGACAATTTTTTACAAACATTTTTCATCGAGTAATACCGTTTTGAAAAACGGTACGGTGTTTTTTCCGGGAAACTTGGGTGGCCCGTTAATTTTGTCACTGAGTAAGGAAAATCGTTTGCACTTTCGAATAGGGGTCAAAAAGATCGTCTTCGGAGGCAGAATTTCTGAGATTCTTTTCAAAAAAATCAAAAGTTTCTCTGTTTGAAGTTTCGAAAATTCATGAATAAATTGCGGTTCGCGAAAAAAAATTTGAAAAAAGTCATCAGTGGGTGTTAAGGCCAATTCACACTATGCGGAACCGCGCCGAACCGCACCGAACCGCACGGCACCGAAATTAGTCTGTAATGTATCACTAGAGAGCAGCACTGTAATTGTAGAACCAGGCGAGGCATAGTATTCCAAAATTGCGCATCACTAACAAATAGAGATGAAAAGAGTGATATAGTTAAAATGTAATGCTTTGCACTCAAAACGTCTCTTCCTTCTTTATAAAAACGCTGATCATTCCCTACGTATCTAATAAATCTTCTCCCGATTTCGCGTTTTTAAAACAGCGTTTCAACACTTCTCAAAGTCTCCGCTTCAGCCCGACGGGGCAGCACTGCGAGTGTCTTGAAGCCGACGTTTCTAAATAAGAAGTTAGACAGGAAATAATTCTACAAAATTTGCAGAATTCTTTTTGAAATATTCATATTTTTACTATTGAAGTTGGCTAACAGCAAACAATACGCACAAAACTATTAAGAATGTAGCTTCTGGCTTGTATACACAGAGAGAACAGTTTATTTATAGTTAACAAATGTAGTGTTAGTATGTGCAGAATCGAATATTTATTTATAGTTAACAAATATTCGATGATCCAAATGCTATTGGGTTGAGTGAACTTATCATACACTTATACATAATAAGTCGTTGTTTGACTCAACCCAATATCATTTGGATCATCGAATATTTGTTAACTATAAATAGACTGTTCTCTCTGTGTACTAAATTGTCCAGTTCGATTTCCTATTCGTTCTTACTAGTTAGCGCGAATTCTACGACGCCTTTACGAACACAATCGCAAAACATTTGAAATCTATCGTTAGATTTTGTTTTTTCACATGTATACATTGTTTTGCGCCATTTGAGACTCATATTGCAGGACGCGCGTCTCTTCGTGTTTTTGTTGATACCCACACAGCACTGAATATTTCATGTAATATTCAAATTGAATTATTACATGGAAACATTTCGGAAATATTTCAGAAATATCCACTCAAATATTTTCTTAACATTTTGTGAATTGTTTCCGCGAAATATTTGTGAAATATTTCACGAATATAACATGAAATAATGCAATGCAATGTTCACCAATATTTCAAGAAATGTCTCATAAACATCCCAGGATTATTCCATGGAATATTTCGCAAAAAGTTTCAGAAATATTTCAAAAGGACGTTTCAAAAATATTTTACGTTTAACTCAACTTTTGGAATTATTATATATATGTGAGATACTTGCCAGAAATATTTCAGAAATATTCCAAAGACTTTTTCGAAGATTAATTTTTTAATTTTTTCAAGGAATATTTCGGAAAATGTTTCAGAAATCTTTCAAAAATACTTCATGAAATATTATAAATACATGGGATAACGGACATAGGAACATTTCAGAAATATTTCCTTGTAATATTTCTAAAATATTTCAATCTTTCACTGAAATATTTCTGAAATATTTCTGAAATATTCAATGCTGTGTGGGTAGGGTGGCAATATTTTTCCGCTTTTTTTTGTTTTTTCGAGCTCACATGAAAATTTGTTAGTTTGATCCATTTTGAGAGCCCTCTCCAAATTTCAGCTAAATTAAAAATTTTGTAGAGGTCGCTCAAGAATTTTGAAAATGTCGAAATTTAACGAAATAGATTATTTTTTAAAAATATTCTTCACTTGCTCATCAATCCAATCTGTTCTAGGTGGATTGTAGAGAAACATACTGAAATTTCAATCAACAATATTAATATCTAAAGGTCGCTCAAGAATTAAACAAAAAAAATTCTAATAAACTTTCAATGGTTTAGGCCTTCAAATATTATTATTTTTACTTGGCATTCCGGAATGTTCCTCTACAATCCACCGAGAAAAGATTGGATTAGTTAGCAAGTGTAGAATGTAAAAAAAAAAAAACTCAAATAAAAATGGAATTTCTGAGTATTTTTTCTTTTTTATCATACTTTTTTGATTTCCATGATGCTCACTATCGGAATTTAATCATTTTACTACAAATGAGTAGTTGTGAAAGGATCAAGTCTTAATATTGAGATTTAGAGGTCGCTCAAGACCATTGAAAATTCATAAAAAATTTTGTGTTCAATTCTTGAGCGACCTTTAGATATTAATATTTTTTATTGGAATTTCAGTATGTTTCTCTACGATCCACCCAGAACAGATCGGATTAGCGAGCAAGTGAAAAATATCTAAAAAAAAAAATCGATTTCGTTGAATTTTGACATTTTCAAAATTCTTGAGCGACCTCTACAAAATTTTTAATTTAGCTAAAATTTGGAGGGGGCTCTCAAAATGGATCAAACTAACAAATTTTCATGTGAGCTCGAAGAAACAAAAAAAGGCGGAAAAATATTGCCACCCTAATGTATATGCATCGTGTGAACTACGAAAATTTCATTCTATCTACGGAAGCTATCATTTTTTTAGAGATTTACTCCGAAGTTCGCAATCATCGCGTTAATTATTAATCTCATTTTCTCATGTATCATGAAAGTTTCTCGACTGATTACGGTATCAGTAGTTTACACGGTGCAAAAATGTATACTGAATAAGTGTGTTGAACGTGAACCCTGTAGTTTCAACAGTTTTTACTGAATCCTGTACAAAGTAGCAGAAAGATTGATCTGTGGAAAATCGGACTCATTTTACCCGAAAGTTAACATCAAATCTAATCAGATAGGGAATTTCATCAACTTCTTTCAATTTTCGGCCACATATAGCGCGTCCCGTGTGTGGATTGAGAAGGGTCAAGAGTGCATTGCAGATATTAATCGCCGGGGATTCCCGGTAATGCAGGCATATAGAGACTCGGTCGATTCTCGCGATTTTAATGTATTCAGCGCGAAATTTTAGTTATCGACAAAATTTCGCCGCTTCTGACGTCACAGAATCTCAACATCGCACGTTTCCGTTAGATCCGACCAATGAAATCGCCCGCCGTAACGACTTGACGCTTTCGTTGTAAACTCGTATTAAAGTCCTCTCGTATTAGTCGTATTTGACAGGTGGCAGACGACAGATTGAAAACATGAACGACAACAGCGTGGATAATGACACGAAGGATGAGTACAACGACGATTCGATATTGTACGAACTCTTAGAGTATTACGTAAAGAAGCAAGACCCAGAATTATCAGTGAGTGCACACATATCAGAAGACTACGTCTCCCTCTTCGTAAATAGAACACTGTGTGACATAACCTAAAAATATTTATTTCCTTTCTAATTTTACAGCGATGCAAAAACGACGCGGCTATATTACCAGCAACTGGAACTATAAAAAACGCTCTAAAGTATCTCAACAATAGATACTCATTGCCAGAGTCAATTTCAATTGAGATTGGGCTTACTTTACCCTGGAAATTCGCTGTCGGCGATAAAGGCAGTCTCTTAGCTATCTTACAGGACAATCTAGTCGAGATTAGGAAATCCAAGGATGAGTATTCGTCCGTTGTCGGAAAGGCGTCTGGTATGTCTATCCATTCATTTGTAAATTGACTCTTTCATTTCGAAAGATTGACCCATATACATGGGGCATTCCATGCCGAGTCGACCTGGATCTGAAAATTTGATTTCCAGTCCCAAAGGACGCTTTCCCTCAATGGCGAAAGGTCGCCTGGAGTCCGGACTGCTCTTTGCTAGCGTTAGCTTCGAGCAACGGCTATTTGTCGTTCTACAATTCGCTAGGTAACAACGTTTTCAACATAAGTCCAAAGAACGTGTCTCAAAACCCGCACGTTTTGGAGGCTGGCGATGCCGTCGCGTCGATGATATTTTTAAAAGCTAGAATAAAGAGTCCGAAATGGGCGTACGAATTCCTGGTAATAACTTACAGCGGTCTTCTCAAGGCCTACTGGGTGTCCGTAACCGATTCTTACGAGGAAAGCCACGAATTTTCATTCGGTAGTTTTTACAGAAACGGCGTCACCGCGGTTGCCTACAACGATAGACACAATCTGCTCTTTCTAGCCGGCAGTAATATCACTCAGAATTTAAACGTAAGTTCTATCAGTACAGCCGGCGGTCTGCAGTACGATTTAATCTCGTTTATCGATTCATTCAGACAACCTCCTCGGAATCTGGCCTAACTTCTTGGCGAATTCTCAACGATTATCCGCACTATAAATTGTCTTTCACTAACGAAGAAAGTCACAGTAAGAAATCGGGCTTTTCTATATGGAATTACCTTCCTGCGCTGCGTACTCAAGTAGAGTCAATCGTTTTCAAAACAAGCATTTCACCCAGGGGGGAACTGCTCGCTTGTTTACACACGGACAGCTCCATAACTCTTTGGAATTTGCCCAGTTTGAGACTCCACAAGAAATGGGAACCCAATGAACAGCCAGATTTCAACACAGTCAATCCTCTGGGTGTTGTTAAACTCAGAAAATTACCACCTGGATTCTCGGAGTTTCATCCTATCGATGTTAACTGGTGGTCAGATCATGTAAGGCACTTGGAATGCGCTTTTCAACTTGTTTGTTACATTTTTTGCGTAAAAATGGATCGAAACAAGTTGAAAAACACGCAGAATCAAATACATGTGCGCAAATCAACGAGTTTGGGAATAATTTGTGCTCATTTTTTGGCCTTTTTAGTCCGTGATAATTGCCAGATACTGTGGTTCGGTTTCGGTCTGTTCTATCAAAGATTTGCGCAACCTTTTGGGCTCTAGTCCAGAATTCTTATATGGGCAACCACAGATATCTGAGCTCTGCCCAGACAGAGGCTTTCTCAGCTTAGATTGCGAGACTTTTTTAACAAGCAACAAGAGGAGCAGAGATTCTAATAATGAGATCCAGAATTCTGGTAAGATGATCTTGTGCGACGGTCTAGCGATGAGCGAAATTGGTTTTGGTCTTTGTCTTGTTTTTGCTCATCACTGATGATAGTTCGTAATATTTGATGAAATCTTGTCAAGTTCTTAGAGATGAATTTTCATTCCATTTTGAAGAATCGTCATCAGAGAGTGAAAAGGAAGAAGAAGATCAGGAGAGACCGACGCTCTTGAAATATGCAGGAAGCTTATTCCAAGGTGCACTGTACTCGATAACAGACATGGAAAGGTTTCAGCCAAAGAGAAAGAAGGCAAAGCTAGTCCACCGTACATACAGAATATTAGGACTGAAAAGCACGACGCCAGAGGAGCTTTACTCGCGCAAAATCGACATCGAGGTATACGGCGAGGCTCTAGCCCTGGCCAAAACCTACAACTTGGACACGGATCTTGTGTACCAAACGCAATGGCGAAAGTCAGAGTTCTCTTTGATAGCCATAAAAGATCATTTGAGTAAAGTCAGTAAGAGATCGTGGGTCCTGAACGAATGTGTGACCCGGGTACCCGAGACTATCGAAGCTTCCAGAGAGCTTCTTAACTTTGGCCTTCGAGGCGCGAACTTAGAGACTCTGTTTGCCATCGGTGTAAAAGATGACGGGAAATTTACACCCGATTATATTGACGATGAGGACTACAAAGACTTGGATGAAACTAATCTGAATCTCAGACAAGTGGGTCTTTTTTTTATAGCACGATATCCGATTCGGATAACTGTTCGATTTTTATTGATATTATTTCACAGATACAGAAAGCTAATCAAATACTGGAGAAAATAGACATTGAAAATCTCTCAGAGGGTCAAAAAGAGCTCGTTAATTATAGACTAAAGCTTTTAGATCACCTGGACAAGCTTCAAACATATGAAATAATACTCGAAGCTCCTTCCATGTACGATAAAAACTTTTATCAAGAATTCCGCAAGCTTAGTGCGCTGGAAAATGCTGTTAGGTATGAAAACGGAGACAAGACAACGATCCTCGCTTCATTCCTGCACACTTTTACCCATCAAATAACATAATTACAGATTTGCAAAGGACAGTAACTACCGAGCAGTGGATATAATGTTCACTTATCACAGCGCAAAGATACTGCCTCATTGGCTAGCCGTGATAAGCTACTTCCCAGAGACCCTTAAGCCATCAGACTACGAAAAGCTCCTTCCAGAATGCGACAATGAAGGTCGTCTGTTCTTGCCAGACCAGAGAGAGCTCCGGCAGAAAGATTGGTCGGAGAAAAATGAGTTCAGTAAAGCTTTGGGCTTGACTGAAGAGGACGGATCCGAACCGTTATACGACTGTGACCCGACGCTGAGGACTTACAGGTTTGTTGTAGATTATTTTCTCCTTAAATCACTCTGTATTATCATTTTGTGCTTTTATCACAGAAACGTGCCTCTGACGCAAGAGTTACTCCAGAAATGGTACAAGTCTCGGGCTTACCAGATAGAGAAAGATAGTTACATGGTAGAGAATGCTTTGAGTCTTATCAGGATTGGTAAATCGCGAAACATCGGAGGACTAGATAATTTTCTGTTCGAATTAGAGACTCTCGATGATTTGATATACAAGGTCAACATGGAAGACATGTCTTTAGCTCGATTAGAGAAACTCTCCGACTTGGACAAGATCAAATTGCTGATGAGCAGGTCGGAAGAGAACAATTTCGTGCATGATTTGAAGAATCTGGTCGTTCCCTTCATCTACAGAAGGGAGAGACTCGCGGTGGGTAATTTTGCGCATGAATATCCCGAAATTTTGATCGTTCATGATTACACATTGAAAATCTTGATACAGCCTGGAGAATCTTCTCAAAGATTGTTACACGACTACTTGGTGTCCATCAGCGAGGAAGATCTCACTCTCGCTGTTAGATTCTTCGAGCATTTGAAGGAGACGCAGAATACCGAGATAGTCACTGATGTTGATGATGTTACAAGGCTGGCTTTGGACTGTATCTATTCTTGCAAAGACCCTAAGATGTACGACAAAGCCAAGTCCATATTTGAATGCATTCCGATGTTGTCTGGCGAGGGGGAGGGAGCTGGAGAGATTTATGATCTCATCGAGGAATTAGAACAGGAACTTGAATGCTTGAAAGTACTGAGCAAATATAATGTGAAAACAACGCTCAGTTACGTTAGGGATAATAAGAGAATTCCTGAAACCGTTAAGATGCTGCTTATACAAATGGCGAGGAATGTTAAGTAAGCATCGCTGCGCGTTAACTCCCCCTACGAATTGCTAAATACGATTTAATTCCACAGCTCTCTACCTCCGAACGAAAAACTCTGGCCTCAGTTACTTAACGACATACTAAAACTCCACGAAACCACATTCTCGTGTCTAGACATAGAAGTGTGCTTCGAAATTTGCGTATCTGCTCGTTTAACGTCCGGAGATAAAACCACCGTTCAAAACTGCGCCGGTCTTATAGAGACTAAGAAAAATGAAAAGTCGCTGCTCAAAGTACCGTACAAAAAGGCAGTAGATCTTATCCTACAAGCTAGCACGGAGTATTTCAACAGTTCAAAAAGCTTGACGGACAGCAGCATGGAGTTGGCAAAGTAATCGGATTGAAATATGGAACTTTTCTTTAAGATCTAAAATATGAACGTCGTCGTACTCATGGAGTATTTTCATCCTTAGGGCATGTCTGAATTTAATCGAAGACGACAACGCAGATATCAACGAGGAATACGAGTTGATAAATTCCCTGCAAATTCTAAACGACTTTAACGTTAACGTACTTCCTTTACAAGTCCGGCTTAGCCAAGACAGGATAAAGCTGATTGAAAATTGTTTAAAGAATCAGGAAGACGCGTATAAAAGTACCCAAAGATTGTTAAATCTCGCTAGTTACTTGAGGATAGAAAAATACAATTCAAGAAACCGGGACGGGAAGGTCTTAGAACTAGTTGCGCAGAAGGCTTACGAAGTAAAGTGAAACCGCATCTTTGAATTAGATTTAGTCTAAAATATTTAGCGCAGTTTTATTCCCATTCGATAAAAATTCTCAGGTAAAAGACTACGAAGCTTGCGCATCGATATGCCGCAGGCTGATAGATCACAGCAACTCATCTGCGTGGAGGATTGTCTTTGATTTAGGAAACGACGACGAATACCTCGACCTCAAGTTCAGACAGAAATGTTTGGCTTTTGCGATGAACTGCGGCCCTCCCGATCTATTAGAGACTCTTTTGCGCCGCATGCATTTACTGGAAATTCAAATCCTCCACAAAGATCTACACGATTTATTGCCAGAAGATGTTTCGGAGAACCTGATAGACAGTGACGACGAATTCACGGACGCTATGACCACGGTAAGAATTCTTAATCTCATGATGATAATCTTTGTTGTTTCTGTATTCTGGAAATTGTTTTTACTCTCCAGCCTCAAGTTGAGAGCAAAGAATTCATAGTACCGAACATAATAGGAACTTCTAAAGACATTGTTAGAAGTTCTGCCGAGTTGGTGAAGAAGTCGACTTATTCTTTGCTCAAAAATGTTGGGAACAAAGATTTCTGGAAAAACACGTTGAGTCTGAGTTTTGTTGGTCAAAATCGGCGCCCGTCTATTCCTGGGGAGGATGAAATCCTCAGATTAGACGCCCGCCAATTGAGTCCACAGAGTTTTTCCTGCTTTTACGAAAGTCTGCACAATGACTGCGCAATCAGTAGCTTAGATACCAACTACACCAAGTATTCTCTGCCCGATATTAACGACAGTAAATTCAAGCTGTGCCAAAACTTAGTCAGGGTCGCTCTACTCGGAGAGTGCGCTAGCTATGGGATAGAAGTGAGCAGCGTTGATCATCGTAAGTGTTTTAAATCTGAAAAAGGCTTACAGGAAGCCTCGGAAACTTTATTTCCGTCGTTTCTTTTGCAGTATTTGTCGAATGCGCGCGTCACGTCTTCACCCAAGACTGTTTACTCGGCATTTCTTATCTCATGAGCCTAAGCAGCTGCGAGACAGACGCTGTTAAACCAGCTTTTGACCAGATACCAGACTCCGATTTTCGCGGTCAGTTAGCCGCCTACTTTTACGCTTTAGAAATGCACAAGAAACTGGAGCCGGATGGGGTCGGATATTTCTACGACCCTTTAGAGTTGATCATAGCGATGACTAAGGCCGCGCAAAATCTTGAGGACTGTCCCATAGCGGATGGGCTGCTTTATTGGTCGTCCTGTTTGTTCAATACCGAAGATGCCGAAGCCCAGAATGAGGCTAGCGAACTAGGGGGTCTAAATCGTGATGAAGAGCTCAAAGGCAGTGGAGAGACGGGTTCTAAACAAGTTGAGACCATCCCAGAGTCTAGTGTTCCGAGTAAAGGAAGATTGGATAAATTCTCCGCGGAAACAACGTCGTTTGAATCAAACGAGAAAGGAACAGGGTGGGAGGATTACTGGGGAGATGTTTCCGACCAGAGTGATGACCCGAAGAAACAGAAAGCTGATGATTTTGGAGAGGAAGAGGCTGGAACAGGGTGGGACGATAATTGGGGTGATTTTTCTGACCAGAGTGATGAGCCGGAAAAAAAAGGAGATGAGAATTTGGGAGATTCTCAAGGGACGGAAGAGGAGAGATTCGAATTGTTCCAAAGACTGATTAGCCAAGTTGTTGACAAAGACGGGTACCTCGAAGCCAAAGAGAAGTTATTGGCTTGGCCTAAGTTCGCGAAACCCGAATTTAACAACGCAGATGAACATCCGGCTTTGAAATTGATTGAGATGACTGGGATTTATGTTACAGAAGAGAATGGGTTCTCTAACAACGACAGACTATTCGAATGTAAAGAAATTCTTGATAGAGAACATTTCTCCTCATCCGAAGAAGTAAGTCTTTTCATTATTTTCACTTTTGATCAGAGATTGGGGGCTGATGTTTCTATATTTTGTGATCTGGGTTCTTTAATAGGTGCTGGTGTTTGTTGTGTGTGGATCTTCTAATTTATTTATACAATTTGTTTATTTTCAAAGAATGTAGTTATCATTTTTGAAATTCGGTCTATGGTGGTTTGAAATATTTGAAATCGCATGGAATCTCATGCAGTTCTAGTCTCGAATTCTAGGATTTCAGATGAAATCTTTCATTGAATTGTGGACGTCTGAAATCTTGTAACATATTGTGAAATTCTCAATGAAATCTTATTAAATCTCATGAAATTCTGTGAAATCTTGCAGCCGATTGATTCAAATCCTTAGATATCATGAAATATTTATAAAATGTCATAAAATTCTCTAAAATCTTATGAAATCCTTTATGAGACTTTCTGGAATTCCACGATATTCCGAGCGAGCTTATGAAACGCGCATGAAATCTCCTTGTATATGTTGTTGCCTAAAATCCTAAACGAAATGTTTCCAAACCCAATCGAAACCGTTGAAATCTTATGAAATCTTCCAAACGGTCGGGAAGTGAACCTATGCAATTCATATGCATTTTGATGGAGAATATGAAATCTTTCGAAATTTAATTAAATCCAACATCAAATATCAATTAATTCTTTGAAATATTGGGAAATCCTTGACAATCGTCTGGAATCCCCATATAATTTTGTACAATCGTATAAAATCCCCTGAAATTCATTCAAAATCGAATGAAAACTTTTAAAACCTCCCATATTTTAAGATCTAAATGAATTCTAGTAAAATCTTGTAAAATATATTAAAGTCATGACTTCAGACGCAATCTATTGAACTAATATGAAATCCTTGACACGAAACTATATAAAATCTCACAACGAATGTAATGAGATTCTGTGATATTTCATAAAACTCTGTAAATTATTTAAAAATCCGTTTGAATCCCCGCTCGAAATTTTGCGCAATCTTATCAAATCCCGTGTAAAATTTTCTAAAATTTAGGAAAATCTTGTAAAATCTTTTGAAAAGTCGCCAATATCTTTTTAAATGTCATAAAGTACCACGAATCACCTGAAAAACTGATGAAATTATTTATGTTACTTCTATCCTCTTTGATGTTTCTATTTACGATTACATGCGATTACTGAATAAAATAAGCAAAATCTTGACGTATTTCGTATAATGCAACATTGAACACTGGCCAGGTGCTGAGAGAATATTTAAACAGCCCAAAAAGCTCTTTGGATTTGGAGCTGAAGATATATTTGAGATTATGTTCAGACCACAAATCGCTCCAAGACGAAGCCGTGCGAATATTAAAAGAAAGATATGAGGTGAGAGATGAAGTCTGACCACGAAATAATAATACAGTAACAGTTGTCATTTATAGTCTCTGAATTTTTTCCGTCAAAAAACAAAAAATGTATTACTATTTTTTTTTTCTTTGTGACACAGGAGATCAATATATCGTCGCCGATACTTCACGAGCTATTTTTTAAAAATCAGACTGGATCATTCCACCCGAATCACATTATTTACAAAAAAATTCTTGACGAAATGATTAGGAATTTTTATTTGACCGATATCAAAGAGAATCTGATGTCATTGATCAATGTGCTGGTTAAACAGCAGTATCTACCCCAAGCAGCTGCCCTCAGGAATATTCTAAACTCTGTACCTCGATCTTTACAGACCTTTGATGCTGGGCTTGATGGCTTATCGAAAAATTAAACTGAATCTTGTTAATAATTGATTCATTGTTATAAACATTCTAATTTATACCGATTTTTATCATTATACATGTTGTTGGTAATAATAAAGACATACAATTATACTATAGTATGTATTTTATTCCAGTCACAATTTTTAAATATACATATTTATTTACAAATCTTAATAAAAAATTCTAATTTTTATTATACATAGTATTTTGTTGATGAAAAATTGGTGCAATATTAATATAGTTGATACTATAATTCAGATGATCTGCAGATCCGCCGAATATTCTTCGTTATCATCCGAAGATTCGTCCCGTTATTATTCTCATTCCTATTTTTCAATTTGATGGAATTCGGTAAGTAATCGACCATATTATCTACCGATGTAACACACTGGGTCGATAAAATAGACGGCGTAACGAATCCTCTTTACCACTAAATCTGCGTGTCAGAATCTGCGCATATCAAAGCAATTCTTTTTTTTTTTTTTTAAAAGGAAATCTCACGGGTGTTCTCCATTTATAAAATTGTAAAGAAAGAGTCTCTTCTCTGTCGAAATAAACATCAATCGCGAAATCAGTTAATAGCAATATGAACAAGTCCGATGGGAGGCGCCAAACGACTAGCTTAACTCGTCGGCTCAAACACTTGCCGAGCGTTAAATCGAACGAGAATGATGGGTAATTTGAAACTTTTAAATAACCATAATAGTAACCGTATTTTTCGAACTACGATACCTATACGATATGCATTATTTATACTGTATAAAGAGAAAGAAGTTTCGTTTTAAAACGATGACTATACAGATACGAGTGAGTAGGTATGTATTACGTATATGTATATACAATCTATATAAAATATCTTTAAACATCGGCCATCGACGCCATGCATGAACTGCTACGAGACACGAGATAGATAGATGGTGTGTGTCGCATACAGTATTAATAGTATATAGTATGGTCGCCTCGCCGCTCGGTCAAAGCGAATTATACGCCTATAATACATGTATACATATACGTGTATATAACTTGGGGAGACGGGTTACCCATGCGTGAAATCAATTACCTCCGTTCCCTCTCGCGCTCTTCCCCTGCACCCTGACCGAGAGGAAAGGGTCGTGGGGTTCTGTGCTCCCACCTCTATAGAGGCTCGACGAGTCGGCCAATAGCGTGCGCGCACAGGTAGTTTAATTTGAATAAAAAAAGCTGTGGAACACTTTGGGCGCGCGCGCGCGCGCGCGACGCAGCGGTTGGAAGTGACAATACAAGCAGCGATGGTGCGTATGTGATTGTGCGTCGATGCATAGTCTCGCGCCTGCGGAATGCGGCTTAAAGTTGCGCAGTCGAAAGGCGGGTTGAAGTGCGACAGGCGCAAGTCTGAATTTCTTGAATCTGGTTTTCCGAGCAGTCTGCAGACAACGGGTTGGCTGAGCCCGGTACGAACCACGAGCTAGAAACCGTGAAACGTGATTATGAAACCAACCGCGAACCACATACCCAGAGGTGGGGCTCGAACCGAACACGCCTATCCTACTGGGGTAGTGATAAACTGGCACTTATGTGTTGTTAACGTTCGGTGCTGCTTATAGACCTTAGAGACTTTAAGAGTTGTTTGAAATTTCTTGAACTTTTGTTGCCTACTCATGTTTCACGTTCTTATTCTTCTTCTTCTTATTATTATTCTCGAAACTCCCAGACTATAACCTTGTGTAGGGACTTTTTAAACTCTCGTTGTGATGGCGCCTCATAGATTATTCAGATGGAGATAGTAGACCAGCTCTGAGCAATGTATCGTTCTCTACTTCGGAGAGGGTACTTTATCTCCTTGTTTTTCACAGTTTTTAAAATTGAAAATGATGCTTCAACTGAGCGAACGGGCTTATTAATTTGTGAATATATCCATGCTAAGCGCATAGTGAAAGTCCGGTATATGTAAATATCACAATATTGTCCTAGACTGTAGGTAGACATAAACTACACATCGTTGTTCTTTTTCTTCATATGCAAAGTGATACCCTGATCAGCTTGCGGTGAGAACAACGACCAACGAACTTAGGAGTAAGAATCCTGCACCGAAATGTAGATAATGCAGTATAACCAGTCCCACTTACAATATCAGACATTGAAGATTGACACGACCATGAAACTTTGAAAAGAGAGAATCATGAATATTAAAAGATCGGAGAGACGATGCACCAAAGGTATACTGCAATTCAATACCTCCATAATAAGCATCATTTGAGTGGTAGCAATGTGTGAGGTGAAAAATATCACCTTGTATCTGCAGACTCGAGCATATAAGGCAACATGAATGATAGAGTATGAGGATGAGGTGGGCTGGTGGTGTATATTAGCTGGTAAAAGTATACGGCTGCAGCGGTTAATTACGTTTATAATAAATTAGTCAAGCCGTCCATATCGGACGTGGTTTGTCTTCTCTAATGGCATTATGTGTGGGTATAACCAGGGCCTGCAGTTTGCCATAGCAATTTTATTCGCCCCCCATAAACTGGGGGCCTTTTAGCGCTGCTCTGAAACCCATACTATTATATACCATTATATCATTATGAGATAGATGTGTTATATACCTTGCAGGAGATATCCGTTCCTTCTTCATAATAGGAGTACCTAGTCTTAGCAAAGTGCCTAATTCAAATAGCCTCAAGGGTCACAGCCTCGTGTCACTTAATGCCGTTGCAGACTCCATCCCTCTTATCCGTTTTGCCAGTGCAACTGGAGTCTAGAAATTGTGCAGAATTCCATGACTTATGAGCCATTATCCGTCTTTCTCCAACTGCCATTGCCTTACCCAGTCCTTACTGCGAAGCCCAAAGGCGTTACTCTTCCTCTTCCTCTCGATTTTTCTCGCTTTGTCTTTCTGGAGGAGCTGAACCCCTCTGGACTGCCCTCGCCGAGGTGAGGAAGGCGGCGATCGTCCCTCAGGAAGAACCGCCCGGGAGGCGAGGTCAGGATTTCGAGAATCTGGTTGGCCACATGCAACATATACCCTCGCTGCTTGCTGTGGGGGAAATCGAGAGGTATGCCTTGCTGCGTTGGATCCTGGGCGTTACCGTAGCCATAACCATGTTCGGAGGACCTTCCTTCGCCCTGCGGTCAGAAGCGGGGGAATCCTCGAGTCCCCTGGGGTGTGGGGATGCCGGCGCGTCAGTAGGCGACAGGCCCCTGGCTCCGAGGTTGCACAGTTGCAGTTTAAGCGGTTATTCCAGATGGTCCATCATCCGTCCGCTGCGGGAATACACCGAGGCCACAGTGCTCTAACTTTGGATATTTTTTTGATCATCACTCCAATGTGCGAACGGAAGTGATCCGGTGACTGTGTTACACTTTGTGCCGGATGTTTGTGATCGATATTATCATTAGTGCTACACTTAAGTAAATCCCACTCCAAGAGCTGCCCCTCGTGCGTCAGGAGCTCAATAAGCCCCAAATCGAGATCATCCTGACGTTCAATCAGCAGGGATGATGAGTTTGAAAAAATATCCGTCTTAGGAGCTGAAGAGATCGACGAGGAGTTGCGAAAATCGAGTCTGATTTAACATTCCGACTGGAGATTGACTGATAAATAAGGGAGACGGTCCAAAGTCTCGGTCCGTTTGTGTTAACGGTTTTTTTTTTTTGTTCGCGATATTTTCGCCGTGAAGGATTTCGGCGATGCAGAGAGGTAGCTGGAATCGTGGTTTCATCATTGTGGTGAATGAATTCGACAGTTTGAGGGGTGGATTGATCAGAAAATCGAATCACCAGTGATAAAGAGCAACATCGCAGGTGGTATTGGGGTGGAACGATGCCCAGGCCGTCGCGAGACTCATACGGCGATCAGAAGCCACCTTATTCCTACATCTCGTTAACCGCAATGGCGATATGGTCGTCGAGGGACAAAATGCTACCACTTGCTGAGATATATAAATTTATTGGGGACCGTTTTCCGTACTACAGAAAGGACACTCGCAGATGGCAAAACTCACTGCGACACAATCTATCATTCAACGATTGTTTCATCAAGGTACCGAAATCAGACTATGCATGGAATACAACTAAGAACGTATCGTACCACTTTCAATTCATTATATATCATTCCTCAAATGGACTTAATCAATTGTGGTCAAATGTCAAAACGCTGTCGCAGCTTTTTCATCGGAATATGTGATGATGAGTGGCTGACGGTTATCTAAACGGTCTATTTCGATCAAAAAATTCAGGCCTTAATGAGGGGCTTAATCACCTAATTATCGAAGTAATTAATGGAGGGGTCTTGCCACGTATAGAAGTTCTCTACAGACCGATACGTCGCTCTAAAACGAAACTGTATACTGCAGACTTTCGCGATTGGTAATAAAAATGGTCGCGATTATTTCCGTGAGCATGTAATCCAGATTATAGACAGCACAAGTAGGTATCTATGCTCAGAATTTCGTTATATCACACGCGAAACGTAACACTGGTAAGAAAAACTGTGCGAGGTCGTTAAGCTTAGGAATGAGAAGAAATGAGTACACGTCTATAAGTCAAATGATAACCGTATTAATCCTGACGAATGACGGTAGTGACATGTTAATTATTTCATGCTGCTCGCTTCCTCGCAATACGGTGTTCGTCATAATGGTACTAATTTTTTTTTCTGTTTTTTTTTTTTTTTTTTTTCTCCACGGACATACAGTAGCCGCGAAAGCTTCTGTGTAAGAATAGGTGTTTGGATTTATCGTCAAAATCGTAAACCGATCTTATGTAAATAAGTACGCAGGTGTACTTGCACCGAGCCGAGCCTATTCACTCAATTCCCGAGGATGTATCATTACCCTTATCATCTACATTGAAAATAAGGATCGGACTGGGCGATGGTACACCTGCGTTAATGACTTATGCATACCGTCCTCCTCCATCCTTTTCTGGGGTGAAATAATATTGGCAGTACGCCGCTCATGTCGTTATCTAATCAATGTCATAAATCATTCGTAAGGGTTTCTCATCAGTCTGCGGAATAGAGAAAAGACAGAAAGAAAAGAAAAGAAAGAAGACA
This sequence comes from Tenthredo livida, assembly GCA_963992785.1. NCBI lineage: Eukaryota > Metazoa > Arthropoda > Insecta > Hymenoptera > Tenthredinidae > Tenthredo > Tenthredo livida. The sequence goes on along the minus strand of OZ023070.1, from coordinate 5,975,812 downwards.
ATGAGAAACTCCGTCAGGTCGATTCTTCTTTTTCCTTCGCAATTATCCCTGAAACGCTTTTAGTTGTATACCAGGTCTTATGGCTCTTCTATCAAGTCCTGCGCAGCCAACGCCATAAGGTTATTTTTTTACGATCCTTACAGCTCAGCTGTCAAATGAATTAGGGCAGTAATTAATTTTGAATATTCCTAATTCCTAATTCCTCTGACAACAACGACTAACTAGCCGTAAGCTGTTAAGGCCCAACCCACACATATGTCCAGCTACTATACATCAATTCATATACCCAACTCACGAACGAGACATCTGGATGGGTCTACATGCGTAGATATTAGCTTCCTCTTTTTAATCAGACCGAAGAGGTTATTAGCCGCCCTAAAAAGGGGCTCCGAATTAACTAGACAAAAAATCCTACCACGGAGGTATATAGCTGTACAAAGCTACCCGTACCTTATTATAAGGTCAGGAATAACGCACGTTTCGAAACGACCGCATTTGTTAATCTGCTTCAGTTCGTTTTAAAGCGTCGATTTTTCATATTGCATAACTATACACCTTGTATGGAGGGAAAAAAAAACAACCATCGTTAAGCAATTGCAGAGTGCAAATGCCTAGTTTGCTCGAGAAACGTGTGAAAGACTTCCATGCAACTGAAAGTTCTGCTCCGTTACTCGCAATAACATTCATGTTTGTGTGTAACCCAGAGTGAATTTTCAGGTTCCCAGAGGACCCCATCGTCCTGGCAAAGGCGCCTACTGGGCGTTGCATCCCGAGGCTCTCTCGATGTTCGAGAACGGTTCTCTCCTCCGTCGGCGGAAGAGGTTCAAGCTCCACAAGCCAGACAAGGAGTTGTTGAACTCAGAGCTGCAGGCATTAGCGTCGACTTTTCCACCAGCGACGGTAGATGCGAGTGTCGCATCATCCGCCGGAGGACTGAGCGCCGCCAACCTCCACCGACTCAAGGAGGACCTTCTCCAGTGGGAGATGCAAGAGAAGCAGATGATGGCTGCAGCAGCAGCCTCTTCCGGTGCTGGAGGGTACGGTTTCCCCGGCGGAAACAACCACGAAACATCGAACGGCTTCTACTTCATTTCTCCAGAAGCTCAGCAGAGACTTGCTGGAGGATCGGCTCCTGCAGCTCATCTACAAAATTCAGATCAGAGACCTGAAACCACTAGGACATCTTGGGCTTGGGACTTTGCGGGGCTATCTACGTCAGCCTATGGCAATTCCATGCAGCCTTTTCTCATACATCACCAACAGTCGCTCCCTGATCGAGGCGCGGTTATATCCGAAGTCGACCCCCGGCTTCAGGCAACTCCTGGAATCCTACCATTAACTGGAGACCACCTAGCCAGGCGACAATCCATTCAGAACCATGAAGATCTCCTCCTTCGGAGCGCTGGCGGACTTCAGCGGCATGATAACGAAGACCCTGCACGGAGCACGGAGCACCATCGTCTTCCGCGGACGTTTCCGTCCAGAAATTACGAGATCATTCTCCAGGAGTCGATGAACGAGCGGCGGGAACGGTTCCCAAAACACCGCAAGGAGAATCAGCAGCGTCAGCAGCCTGTGATAAAGGAGGGCCTGCACGACACCGAAGAGTTCTATCGCGGACTCCAGGCGACTTCCAGCCGGATTACTGCCTCTTCACCGGCCAGGGGCAGCTCCTTTAACAAGGAACCATCGCCGGTTAGGGATCACGCGCAAGGACAGACTGTCATACAGCAAAGGACACGGAAAAAGAAGCCATTCACAATAGAGAACATCATCGCACCGGACAATGACGACGGTGATGAGACCGAGGCTGTGCTTGTGACCGCCGGAAAAGCTCACCCTTTAGCGCCCAGGCCACTTTATGCTGGATTTACGCAAATACAACCTTTGGCTCTGACTGCGTCTGGCATACACAAGCATCCTAGCTACTAATACATCACTCATATTTCCTGGGGGTACATTACAGAGTTTACTATTGGGCTTCTGATAAGTCGATTCGTGTATCTCTGTTCGTGAGCGCTTTCCGATTGGATTTGATAAAGTTGAGTGACGGTCATTTGCACAGGTGGTTATCGTCCGGCTGTTGAAACTTCTCGTCGAGATTGTGAGATAAAATGTGTTTGGAATAGCAGGAATTAGTTGTGAATTATACCGGCGAACGAACAATCATTTAACAATTACATAAATATACTTATCGCCATCGTCGTTTTACGGATCTATTCAATTCGCGGTGTTACGATAATCAGTGATTATCATTTTGACGGGCGTGTAATTGGGCCTCTCTTCAATTAGACACGTAGTAACCAAACCTATCGAAAAATTCAATCATTTTAAACCGGTTATTTCATCCGATAGAAAAAATAAAAGAAGAAAATCAAGAAGTTATCATCGACGTTGATTCCGCAATGGTCTTGAGATCAAAATACGCGGTTTCTTCACAGAGGGATAAACAATCTGCAACACATACGATACACGCAGAATTAGTCGTGTTCTTTTAGCGCTGGCTGTATTATTTGCAAAAAACTGCGACGATTTTTCATCAGCGAGAAAGTCGAGGGTCTAATAGTTTTCAAACGGGAGCTAGTTGGAATTGGCCAATGAGCGATCAGCTTCAAATAACGGTCGCGCTAGCCGCAACGAATGTGCGCGCGCCTATCCCGTACTTACCGTTGAAGGCGACGTCTGTGAGTGGTGTAAATTTGAACTAGCTCTAATTTGAAAACCGTTGAACCCCGGACTTTTTCGCTTGAATAAAATCTTCGTGGTTTTCCACAACCGACACGTACCTAGTAGATGAATAGTACAGGTAAACCTGTATCATATAGACGTAGTTTATTATACACTTGTAAATAAATAAATGAATAAATAAATTGATAAACGAACAAGTATCGCGACTCGATACTCGCTTAGTTAATAATAATTAATATTGAATATTTAAACGACTTATATATTATATATAGTACGATAATTATAGATTACTATACAACTACGGATGAATATATAATTATGTATAATATTATATGCCTATATATATGCCTATCTATGTATGATCGTGATATTAATGATATTATATATATGTATGGGTGAACCGGCGTGAAGTACCTAATTGGGGCGAGATTATAAACTACAACCTATACCATACACTAATCCACCAATCTGATGTCAGAACCTGCTGGTGTATTATATCTAAATTTATTTTTCAGACGTCGAAAATATAGAAAATAAATTAAATAAATGTAATACGGCAATCCAGAGCCACGCACCTTATCGATTAGTTTTAACAATAAATAAATTATATTGTAAATATAACGGAAATATATCGTCACAGTTAAAAACACAATCTTCAAAAAAATTAATTACAAAAATCCTCCACCTTTTCTTTTACTCCTTGGAAAGATGTTTTTTATTTTTTATTTCTATTATTTCTGTATTTTATAAGAAATTCTCATCCGAATCAATCCTCGGATAATTTTTCCATCATCTAATCGATTGCATAGTTTCTGCTTTTTTTTTGTTTTGTTTTTTTTCTTTCATTTTTTATTCACACGTGTGAATTCGCTGCGAATATGCTTCTTACTTTTCACTTTTTATTTTGTTTCTTATACGGTTACGGTCAGTAACCCAAATTCTTTGGAACAAATTAGCGCCGGGCCGGTACGAGCGAAGGCCAATAAGAAATAGCGAGGATGAAATGCGAGAGGAGAAGAAGAAGAAGAAGAAGAAGAAGAAGGAGGACGAAAACTTGTTGATTTTTGTTTTGCTTTTTTTTTCTTTCTTGCTGAGGTTGAAAAGCTCTGTCCGTAAGGAGAGAAAGAAGTCTGGCTGAAGGATATTCAGAAAAGGACCTTATACCTTGCACACCTTACACACCTTACACACCATAGAGAGATGATCATTAGGCTTACGAATGCCGCAAAGCATACAGCGCGGTGTTTAATGCCATTGTTGAAAGTTGATTTACAGTTGTCTATTGTTGGTAGGAATTGGAATAGGTAGGTACCTAGGCACCTCGGATTTCGGGCTCGAACTTCAATGGCACCTGAATGGGACCCCAACGGGGCCGCGTTTCGAATATATCTCCATGTCTGCGTGGGCATATCGGCCAAGTCCAACAAGCTGACGGAGAAAATTCTCAACAAATCATCATTAGCTGGGCGCGTATCATTTGTTTGGTACCAGCTTGCCTTTCAGCCATTGTTTCCATTTTCTATTCGGTTTCAGGATCGATTCATCGCCTATAGCTAGAATGCCGATCCGCGTGGTCAGGGATTGAGCGGATTCTCATCTCTCCATTCTCTTTACGATTAGGTATCATCGCCCGCAGATATCGTTACCTTGGCAGTGATCAATATCATTGAACGACGTAACTGGCTTATCCCTCCGATAAAGGGATCGCAGGATCTATTATTCAACCCAATCGGTAAATACGACGATTCGTAATTGGCCGGAATCTCGCAAGCTAGGTCGAAACATGAAATAATTATAGAATCGATCTTTTGTTGATCACTGATTGATCACTGTCTCGATCAATATCAAGTGGAAAGAATTATCACCGGATGGGGCACTGCATTAATTGATTAAAGATTGATACGAGCCAATTTGCTCGGTCTTAGCTTCTGTCTTTCAAAATTATCCTAGGGTTCTGAGAGACGTTCAAGAAAAATTCAGACTCACTTGAATGCTCTTTACCTCTTATGCTAAGAACTTGAAATCTTATTGTTAGATTTTTACTTTGACAGCATTACAGATACGTTGAATTGGACGCCGTTGCTAGTAGACATATTCTCATTTTTATCAGAACTTGTTGATGTTATAAAAAAATTTATAGAAATCAGAGTCGCGTCTTGTCAACTACTACAACTTTCGTTTGAAAGACTTTTTCGAAAAGTTGACGGTTTCAAAGATGAAACTGACTCTTGTCGATCAAAAATTGATGTCTCTACTGATAGGAGTAAACACATTCTCTGTTTTCTCACAGCTTGTTGACTCTATCCAAAAGTTGCATTAGGATTAAAGATGCATTTTATCCAGTAGCACAAGTCATGTTCGAAGAACTTTTTCGAAAAGTTTACAGTTTCGTAGATAATCGCGACTTTAGTGGAACGAAGATTGATATTATTTTGTAGTCTACCGATAGAAGTAGACAAAAATTCTCTGTTTCCTCGGTACCTGTTGATTATATAAAAAAATTTCATTTGAATTACAGCTGCGGTTTGTGAAGGCTTACAACTTTTGTTCGAATGATTTTTTCGAAAATTTGACCGTTGCTAAGATAATGGTATGAATGAATAAAAAAAGAATCCGAGTTCCCCGTATCACCGCATGCACTGCAGGTAGCTGTATGGTAGTTTCTCGGGATGTTTTATTATCGATCTCACGGTCTGAATAGGTACTCAATTACCAGAGTATTACGATAACGGGTAACGAGTATCTATTAGAGTAACTGGCTACCGAGAAAGTATCTTAAAAAGGCTGATCACCGTATTGGTCAGTGGCCAGGGTTTTTGTCCTTCGAATCGTTCGAAACTTAGCTACGAAACCGATCTAAGATACGTACCAAACGATTCCACGAATATTGACTAGGATCCTGCACCCGGAGTACAATGTGTTTGTCAATTAAATGGAAAAATGTCTTGATTTCACGCATCATCGGAGATTACGTCGACACAATGGAGATTGTTTAGAGATCCTTTGTTGCCTCCAGCAAGGATGCGGACCACCGACCGACGCGGATGCCTCAAGAATACATCTCTCGTCTGTTCCCTTATAGAGTATAGGCTACATCGTACATATATAGATACGTATGTGTGCTATACCTCGCACCATCTCTCCTCACGACTAATTTTATACCATTGAGGTCCGAAGTCACGCCAGGATAGAAAATCATGGTATTCAATAGAATGTGAAAAAAGGTTTTTCTTATTATACGTCGAAGGAGATGGATAAAGGCGTCTATAATTCTACAAATCCTTGAAAATCAATTTGAATTATGAGAAGAAATAAATAATTTATCTTAAATAGAGAGAATTATCATACTGTCTGCTCGTTATAAATATATTAAACTCACTAGTATCAAGTAAATCCAAAAAATAAGGATAAATCCTTTTGAGTAGGCATGGGCCTATGTAATAAATCCTTCACGCTCAATTGCAGCAATTATTATTGAAGCGAAACAAGCAGCCGCTCGTTACAGTCAATTTATTTTTTTACCACAACCTGCATGCATGAAAGTATAGACTGATGATACTTTCATTTATTGATATTCATTAAAATATGAGAACATGTTTGTGTGCATATATATATATTTTTTTTCCAAACAATCGGAGAAATGTTGAAAGATATTGTTTCAAATTTCACTACCCTATAAGACGCACCGTACTAAATGAAGGGTATATAGGTATATATATTATAAAAGAGCGTTTCTATCCCTGCAGGACTCACTCCTGCGGGATAGAGGCTATGAGGAGGATATTTCAAGGGACGGACAACCGGCTCCAATCTGCTCAAATTAATGTTCCCTTTATCGGGCGAAGGTTTTATTTAATAACTGCTGGCCCCTCTGCACTTAATGGACTTCGAGAGGTTGGTATAATCAAATGGTGTACCAAAAGAATAGAATTTTATCCCCATATTTCACGGGTCGAACGTTAGCTGTAGGTACTGACCAAGGAAATTATAAAACCCTAAAGCGGAGGATCCTGCGAGTGGAATTTCAAACCGCACTAACACTTTGCCCAAAATTTCTCATGTCTTCATACCCTCAGAGTAATTCGATATCACGAGATGAGGATATCACGCCACTATGAGATATTTATGGTGGATATCGTATGCACCGAACTGCAAACAGCATCGACTGATTGATATACCTACTCCGAAAACCGATTCGAACACGTTGGAACTTTTCGGGGTAGAAACGAGTCGAAGTTCCGAACTCGTTTGAGACGATCTAAAATTTTCAGAAACGTTCAAGTTCGGAAGATTAAAATCCCGAAATAGCAGAACTTCGAAAGACGTAAAATATGAAAATTGCGGTTTTCTTTTCGGGATGTGAAGCCAAAAATAAGTACATGCTGATCGAAATCTCACACATGCGTGGATTTCAAGTTTCCGGTCTATCGGCTTTCGGAATTTTTCACCTCCGGTGTTCTTCGTTTGAAAGTTTCTAAATATCGGCTGTGTAGACTTCCGGGGAAGTATACGCCCTCCAAAAACTGCAGTGCAATGAAAATATGCACACCTATATAGTCAAAGCCAATCAATTTGCGTTTGGATTTAAGTTGCATTGGAGTTTGGCGGCAAGGATGTGGCTGAATGAAGTATAATGGATAAGAATAATTGTATGAATAGCGAGCGAGCGAATATGAAAAAGGGGGAAAAAGAAAAGATGAAAAAAGGAACGAAAAATTGAAATGAAAATAAAACGGGAATTAAGAATAGCGAGTCGAGCGAACAGTATTGCGTGCAGTTCCTTTCAATGAGGTGAACTCCCCGCGAGAGGTAGCCATTGTACTTCCATAGCTCACCTCGGTGAGCTATACCTACGCTCGAAACACAATACATAAATGAATTATCCCTTCCCCTCAATTTTCTCCACCTTATTTCTCACTCTTTCTCTATACTCTTTGTACCCGAAGACGAGGATAAGGACTCGGTGTGGAAGCTGGTAATATTATAATCGTGAGAGAGCGAGAAGGAGAGTGTTACTTCTTCAAGGCTTGTTAAGATCTCGTTCTTCAGCCAGGAACCACCGGCTTATAAAACCGGGAATAATGCCTTACCCACTTAAATATTCCTCGAGCACCAAAGCAGCAGGAAATGAAATTTAACGAACCAACATTTCGCGAGCCCCCAGGCTCTTTTAATTTCTTCGTATATAAGAGTGCAAAGTTATGTCAAACGGCCTACATGCACCATTGCTGGAATTAAATGAGGCAGAAATCATCTCATCTCCATGCATATAGTTTCATAATCTGCTATTGTACTTAGCTCTTGAGGATTCGGGTAGATTTTTGACCTCTTCATCCCAAAAGCTCCACAATATGAGCCTTCATCGAATGAACATAATTTTTCGATTCACATGGACAAAAATTATCGTATCAGGAAACCCTGGGCTCGTATGATAAGGGTTGGTTTTCTGGACCATTGGATACCAAAAATTCTAAAATCCATGCAGTGGTGCACCCAAACGCTTTCGAGGAGTGATTTTCTGACCCGACTTAGACACGACGATGTTTCGAGATTCTGATAAGACCGGGTGATTAGAAAACTGTTTCGGGACACATCAGGGTTCCAGAAAACTGCCTGAGGAATGTTGGAACTGAAAGCCCTAAAAGGAAGCTTTATCGTGCGATTGGACCTGCAGTCGTTCCATTGTATATAATAAATAGTTTGTATAGGTGAAAAGATTTGCTATTGGAATAAAATGATGGAACAATATATCTTCCTATACTGACGCAGTGAGTGGTTATAGTATGAGAGCTTTGGGTCTCGGATATCTGATGTCCAGGGGATTTGATGTTCCCCAAAGAGGTGCCGCTCGGGGACGCGACGCAGTCAAGACTTGTATTTAATAACAGTTTAGTTTGAATATAAAACGGGGTTTTCTCGAATGGGCGTGTTGGCTGTATAAGGAATGGCCGTATTACAGTTTAATTAATATTTCTAATGATTTACGTACCGCGTCTGGTGTATGTGTACACCTACCAACGTATGGACACAGCTCAGAGCCCAGGCCCCCTTTTTGGAGAAGCCTGTTTCACTCCGGAACCTCCGTGGCAAAAGGGCGGCGTTTAAGGAGTGAAGAGACCAAGAGAGTAGAGGCAAGGCGAGAATAGTGGAAAATAAAAAAGGAAAAAAAAATTCAAAAAGGGAGTCTAGGCAGAGGGAATATACCTCTAAGCCGAGAGGAACGGAGGAGAGAGAACGAAGATGAAAGGTATCCCGTCTCCGCCGCCGCCGCCGTAGTGTCTGGTCATCAACACCTGAGTCCCTGTTCTTCTTCTTCTTCTTCTTCTTCTTCTTCTTCTTCTTCATCTTCTTCTTCTTCTTCTTCTTCTTCTCCCTATTCCCCCGGGTCTTCTGAGACCTCGCCAAACCCTTGGGCTATATAACAGCGAGCCGTTTCAACTATATGAGATACTATGCTATAACCTTGCATATGCTGCAGTTCAGTCTGATGGATGAAATTCCTAACCGATTTGGTGGCCCGCGAAAAAACCGAACCAGAAAGAATCGGTGCTGCACACCGCTCCATCCCAAGTGGTAAATTTAACACCTTTTCAAGGCTCACGAATTAACATTGTGTGTCTATACCTGCTGGGAGTCGTTATTCAAAAATACCTAGAGATGAACTAATTTCATTTATAAGATCCGGCACTATTCTCGACATTTCGAACATATTTGGAAGCTGCAATGGAGGAGACTTGAGAAATAGTAGAAATTGCATTTTCGGGCATCAGGGATCTGATTGAAAATTGGACGCATGTCTGAAAGGTTTTTTTTTTCAACCGCATTGTGTTGTTCTTACATATTATACTGTGCAACTTGACCCTCATAACATATGTAGATTTATGAATTACATTATAATTCATTCGAATGTAATCTGGACTGTAAACTGCGTGCAAATACACAGAGATTGACGATCTTGTTATATCACGCGATGCTTGGTACACAGTATATCCATCTTACATTTGCAGTGTGCATACCGCGCTACTCGTAGTCGTATGTCAGACTTAAAATAAGAACTCATTTAAATTCAGTGTAATTAAACAGAAGCTTATTCCATATTATAATCTGAATCTTGATTCAAGGTGAAGGAAAATCTATGAATCAGTATTAGGAACACCGACAAATATACTCTACAGGGTTCTCTCAAATTCTTGAATCAATTATGAATTGTTAACGGGACTTTTATCATGGAGATCCAACCACCAAGGAAATGGCTAGTAGCAAGGAAAAGTGCTTTTTCATGATGTAATGATGATGGACAAAGGATGTCCAAGCAAGGTGTCGTAGTGAGGCTTTTATCAGGAACAGGAGAAACCCAACATCGCAGTATTAAACAAATTGCAAGGTTTTTGCACGAAGCTCCGATCGCCAAGAAAATGGCTGATAGTAAAGAAATTGTATATTTTTTTTATCGCATGCATGATGATGGAGACGGTCGAGGTGTCGTATAGAGACTTTTATCAGTAGCAGAAGTTAAGCTGACACCATGGCAGTAAAAAAATTGGTTATTATATCTGAGTCGAGGTAGGTTCTCGCAGAGGCCGGCTCTGCGTTAATTTGCGGAATTGTCGAATTCGGTAATGGGTTTGGGAGTTTGGGTCCTAAGCAGTAAGCACCAGCGGACGAGCGCGAGCCTAGGGCGCACCTGTGGGCCTCTTTTTCATCCACATACACGTACGCATGCATACCTGCGCAGCGAGCCACGCTGTCTGGAGTTTAGTTTCCCGTCTTTGTCTACCCCGCGGTATGTAGGGCCCAAACACGGAGAGGACCCTTCGCCCTCTCATCTTAGGATGAGAATCTCACCGCGAGCGGCCCGGCCGAAACAACACCGCACAAAGGCGGCCTCTATAAATCACTCGGGGCCCCTGCGGGCCCGTGCCTCCGTGGGCCCATTCCCCCCTTATATCGACCTCAACGCCCATCGCCAGCCTCGCAACGGGCCCTTTTACCCTCTCTGATGACTCCGTGAGGATAGTGTGCGTTTCTGTTTGTGTGTAGCTTCTCAGGCGACGTGATAGTGTGAGGGGCGTCCAGGGACGACGCCCTATCACTCACCTCCTGCAACAAGTTGACTTTTTGCTGGGACCCCTCGCGCACACCCCGGACCCCCGGAGTCAGGTGTGGAAATAGCCGGACTATAGAAGAGACTCTGGCTCACCAGTTACCGACTAGCTTAACAACTCGTCTAGGACGGATACACATGTATACCTAGAGGTGTAAAGGGATACTATTTTCTTTTATTATCATTCTATCAACGATTCAATGATTCCTGGAACCGGTGCAGAGTGCATGGTAGATGTGTAGATGGATGGATCATGCGGGGAAAGATGGAGTCACTGTAAAATTGATCCCATGGTTTTTGAAGCTTGGTGTCTTCCTGTTGGATTATAAATTGAGGCTGCCCAAAAGTAAATTTCTTAAGAGATGAGAAAAACTTGTGCCATTCTTTCGATTCTTCACGAATTCTATCAAGAAGAATCAAAATAGGACTAATCCACTCAACCCAACAATTGGTCCATGAAGAGCTCTGCAAGAGCGCCTAAATGGGCAAATATTATATTTCCAAGAATCTTCTACGGTGACTGCTAACCAATACCTAATGACGAAACAGTGCGAAAAATCAATTCTGAGTTAAATAGGTTTCGTCGAAATGCGGTATTTTCTTTTTTTCTGATATTGCATCTATTAGGTATTCATGCTCAAGTTTCCTTTGCAGAAAATGTGCAATATTGATAATTGCAAATGTAATTGTATTGCGGATTCAGAATTCAGGAGTAGCTCTGGCGCAGATACTTGATTGCAACATTGCTGATAGGCGTATTTGAATTGAACTTTCATCTGCGTCGTCATTTTTTGGTATTCCAGAGTAAGGATATTCGCATGATTGTGATTATATTGATATTGCATTGCAGTAACAACGCCAATTGCTGCCCTGTGCAACAAAAGTACCTAAATCATCGCGAGAGTTTATAATTAAAATTGCATCACTCTGTAAAACGTCAGTCTTCAACATTGTAGAAAATTCGTATTCACATTGTTGCACAAGAATATTTAAATCGCAATGCTGCGTAAGTTCACCAATTTCTGTCATGTGCAACAAAAATACTAAAAGCAGCACGAGAATTTTGAATTTGAATTGCATTCCACCTGTAGCGTCAGTTTGCAACATTGCTGAAAAAATTTACCCCACACATATTGCAAGAATATTGGAATTGGAATGCAGCTAGGCGTCGCCAATTACTGTACTGTGAGTAGAAGGGGTTGAAAAAAAAAACAAAAATGAAAAAAATCAAACCCAGTTTTGTAGTTTTTAAATGTTTTCAGATCGTGCCGTATGTTTTATTTTGGGTAGCATAAAATTTCCGACGCAATTTCATAGAATTGAACCGAACTCAGGTAATACTTCGGTTTTGGGGAAAGCTGAAAAGAAGAGAGCGAAAAAAAAGAAAAAGAAACAACAAAAAAATCGTGGGTATATACGGATCGGTTTTTCACTCTTGGCCCTTGATCGGACCGTTTCGGCCCTTTTCTGGACCACCCTACGAGGTCGGCGTCGTGTACCTATATCGAGGCGTCGCGGTGCTTTACGCCGAACAATGCGAGCCACAAAGCTTGTTTGTCGTTACCTCACCCACCTGGGGAACCGGAGATAGATACCCACCTCCTGAAAGTCCTCCTCGAAATCTAGCGACAGATTTGAGGCGCGGGAGAACAAATCAGTTTCAAAAAAATCAAGAAGAAAATAGGCGAAATGACTTTTTGGCCTTATTTTTTAAACATTATCATTTCTTCATTCGGCTAACGATACTTTCGCTAATAATATCGATCAGGTTTAGATCGCACAATGCCGATATTTTTTCATCATGATTTTGACGCATCGTTTAATTCGATGCTCGTTTCTATCCGTCGCTGGGTATAAGCTAACGTCTATTAGCGGAGGTGCAATGGTTTCTCTTGTTCGATGCGTTGGCGGTAATGATTCTGATTAGAAACGCTTATTGTTTGGTGGCCGCCCACCCGCCTGGCAAGTCATCCCTATTGGCAACGAAACAACACCAGCCGAAATCCTCATGTAATCGAAGTCACGACGTGGTACGATGAACTTTTGACCAGTTTCAAAAATCACTGCCTACTTTTCACTCGTCCTAAAGCAAAAAATACTTTCCCTAAATTATCTCCAGAATTTTGGAAGTTTTCAAAAAATACCGATTTGTGAACAACTCACATATTACCACATATTACAATTGAGCGGAAACGCGGGGTAACAATTTTGTTTTTTGTTGATCTAAGAAATTCATTTCTTTCGCAATCTGTGGTATCGATTCAGCGACGAAAAGTTGCCACGGAAGTTTATTCTACGGTAGATATAGTTTCGGAGTTATGGGTGATCGAAAATTTTCCATTATCGGGGAATCGAATTCTTAAAAAATTTCATAACTGGCTAATTATCCCAATCGAAATTTTTCTCCTATTTAGCTGCTCTAAGCACTGAAATCAACTTATTTTGATACTGCCTAACCTATAGCGCCTATTTTGACCCGCGGAGTCCTACTCGCAGTGGTATTATACTCCTATTTTAATTCTCTACAGCCCTCTCAACCTCATTTAGTACTGTTTAACCTGGAACCCCTACTTTGAACCGCTACGTTCTGACCAGGGTTGGAAGTCAATAATTATTTTTACCCATTTCATTAGCCATTATTTTGATAATGTCCAATTAAACATTTTTCAATCACACATGATATTTGTGATGCGTAGTTAAACTTTCCTCAATTATCCCTTACATTGATAATGTGTAATTTGAAAAACTTTAATTGAACATCACAAATGTAATGCACACATGAAATAATTTTAATTACGCACACTGAGAGAAATTCTATGTGTAAAATCAACATTTTTGATAAAGTTGAAATTTTATAGTAACCAATGGAACTTTAGGAAACAGATGTTTAGTTAAGATATCTTAGCTGCATTAAAACGTTGATATCAATGAGAAAGATGCTAATTTCAAAATAAATAAGGAAACGTGATGTTTTATTTTCATAGATAGTTTAGCGTAGTCGGTAGAGCGTGCGACTAGTAATGCGAGCGAATGCGTGCGTCCCCGGATCGAATCCCGGCCAGAATAATGCGAAGTTTTTCTAATCTGTAAATCCTTGCTATGTATCAATATGCGATTAATTACAAATACTGGGTGTTGCACAATGCATCATACATTGTAATAAATTCATTGTAACAATTGAATTAATTTTTTTCGCGCAGCGAAAATCTCGTTCATAATACACGATTTCTCGAAAAATGAAAGGTTACTTTTCAACTCTAACGCAATAGATGTCACTCGAACCAATATTTCTCTCAGTGCATTACAAATGTAATCTGTAATTGAAATAATTGTAGCATAATTAAGATAAATTTTCATTATGCTTATTGAATGACGTACTGGATTTTGATATTCACTCCATAAATCCGTGATCACGAATTTCTAGGGTCTGGAGGGTTATACGAGGGTCTCGGGAACTCCTATTTTGAGCCTAAAAGTAGCAAATTGTCCGATATTTGACTGTTTTAGGTGTAAAGTATGAGGTCATTTTACATTGAAAGTGAATCTCCGGTGACCCGGCACAACCTCCTAAACGGTAGGAGTTACAGGTCGAAAAGAGGAGAAAAATTTCGACTCGGGATACGTCGTGGAGAAACCGGCAATGCGAACTTTTCTTCGCAGAATTGAACGAAGATTCCGAAAAAAAAAAAACATCAGACATTTCAGAAATTGTTAATTCGCTGGTATCGTTCATAAAATCGGTTTTAACGATCCAGCGATCGCCGATTTTTCCTCAAAAACAACAACACGATGTCCATATTTAATTTTCCCGGTTTCTTAGGGCGGGGAAAATTATCACGTGACAATAATCGGGAAGAAAAAAATCGTCTAGTAATGCCTTATAGTATATCGACTGTCGAGTTTGTCGACGAGAATTGGACTACGCCCCTCGAGTGACTTGCTCCACGTTTTAGTCCTGTGCATAGAACCGGGTCTAGGACCTTGGCTTCTCTTGCTCCTGCCGAATGACTATACGAGGTGACGCGACGGTTGGTTTTTCGATTTATTTTACCCCCAAGTATATAATCCCTTCAAATTTTCCACCCCTGGCCGGAGGACCCAAAGGGCAACGCAATTTTCCGCCGGATCACTGCGCGCAGGATCAACCTGGTGAGATCAAAGATTACAAGTACCGCCGATTTTCGGGATTTTTTTATGGGATGGAAATTCAGTTTGACATTCCATAATGGCAAGAAGGTTTCCTCAAAAGTACTTTTTTTATGAGTAAAAAAAAAATGCAAATACACTCGATGAGCACTCACTACGTGCTCATAAATATAGAGTTGGGTATAGATAGAGACAAATAGAGAAATGGAGACGATCGAAGCTGCTTGGATATGAGAATGAAAAATATAAAGCTATTAGGGCGGCTTATGGGTTATAGGTCACGTGCGAGTCTGCGGGAGTATTGCTTCGAACCAGGGTGTAATGGGGCGAAGATATTGCCTCTTTGGCTCGCAGAACCGCATATGCACTTCGCATCCCAACAATAACAACCTGCACTTTCCTATGTAATAATATGAATGCGATACTCTAAAGTGTCTGAAAGAATTTTGTTGCCGTTTTTTACCGTTCCGAAATATTAGCGTGTCACTTTTTTGAAAAACCATAGAAAAAGGCCGATATCTTGCTCATGGGTTTTTTTTCCTGATCTCAAAAGCATAGGATTTCGAAGATGGAATCTTCAGCTTTTTTTCCCCTGCCATTGAAATGCGGCCAACATTTTTTCCGCCAAAGTTATGTAGGATTTCATTTCAATCCGCGAATTCAAGAAAGGAGTTACATGGGTCATTTAACGCGACGTGGAGACACGCCGTCGCTGTCGCCGTCGCGGTGCTTTCGCCTATTGCTGCCTAGTCAGCTTGTGCACCCAGCTACTACTTGTTCACATAATCATATACATAGATATACACGGAAACCCCTGCTGCTTGGAAACGTGGTTTCAGGGGTTGCTAGGGATTATTAATACGACGACGTACGAACATCCATTCTATCCGCTTGGCTTGGCTCAGCTTCCAGAAGGACGATCTCTGCTCTCTACTCTTACTCTCCGCATCTTAATCTTTTTCAAGTATGCAGCAGTCTCTGCATTGCAGATTCATTACTCGTTCGTTCAATTTCTTCATTTTTTTTCGTTTTCGTTTTTCATTCCTATACATTTCTCATTACGGTAAAATTCAGATTTCAGATTTCATACAATTTCTGGATTTTACAGATAGAAAGAATTAAATTTCGTTCCATTCGTTTTCTCCCACTTTTACGAATCCAGGATTAATAATTTCTACACTTTTTCAGACTCGAGATAAAATTTCTCAACTTTGTTCTGAATCTTCAAAAATCGAGATACAAGATTCTCTCACATTTTCCTTGACTCTTACAGACTCAGTGCGAAATTTCATGACACTTATATATCAATCCTCCAGAATCCTAGAGGAGATTTCCCTGGCTTTCAAAGACTCAACCTAGAGTTTCGTGACTTTTCCAAACTTGAGATAAAATTTTCTTTGGCATTATTCCATCAATTTCCCAGACTTGATACGAGATTTCTTGATTTTTCCCCGTCTTCAAAGGCTCAAGATGAATTTTCCAGATATTTACAGACTCAAGAAATCATTTCCGCAAAGAATTTTCATGATTTTCTCAAACTCGCGAGATCCAAGCCAAAGCGGCTTAACATTTCCGTGGCTTCCACAGATACAAGATGAATTGGTCTAATATATATTTGAATACACGAAATCACATTTTCCTGACTAATGCAGAATTGAGTCTTAAGATTTCCCGATATCTTGCTGTTCTTCTCAGACCCGAGACAGACTTTCTCTAAACATTTCCTTGACACTCCCGCGACGTTTATAAACTTAAAAAAAACTTCCTCTGACATTTTCCTCAGACTTTTCTCGAGTTGATGTAAAATCTCCGGTTGATATATGCCTGACTTTTCCAGACTCAATACAGAACGCCTTGAACTTTCCCATCGACTTTCCGAGACTCGAGAGTAAAGCTGTCTGACATTTCCCTGTTTTTTATATAAACTCAATCAAAATATTTCATATTTGACGTCCAATAAATGCAAGCAAGTAAGTCGGCCGACCTTTCTGTCCCGATTTTCCGAGCTGAGTGAATAGTACTCTGCGATTAACAGCTTTTTGTTTCGTTCCTGAAACAAAAACTACCAAAACGATTGATTCCACAATTCGACCAGATTTTAGTTAAAGCAAATGCTATCGATTGGGACCAAAATCATAAAAATCCATTCATTAGTTCACGAGATATCATGGATTGGTTTGTTTTTCTTAAAAATCTTGTTTTTTGAGTATAACTCAAAAACCACTCGACCGATCGAATTCAAAATCTGCTCAGATCTAAGTGAAAGAGGACCACATCGATTGATATAAGGAAAGCCGAGATCTGTTTGTTCCTTCTCGAGATATCGTCGGATAAAAAATCGATGGCACAAATTGCCAATCTGAAAATGATCGGAGGTGATTCTCCGGACTCCGAATCATGGAGATTTGGCGAAAACTCGACCCTTTATTATCAGGGCGATTAAACCAACTTCCCTTCTTCTGAACGCGAAATAGTCGATTTTTTTATCACAACACTGTGGTGCAGGATCAGCAGTATTGTTATTAATGTCTGCCACGAATATGTGTATAGCTTGGTAGGTTCGGAATATGATATTGGTGGGTGTCGATGTTGGTTAAAAATTTTCTAAGAGCGTAAGCGTGTCACGGCGAGGACCCGTGACCTCTTGGCCCCCGGTCCTTGCGTCCCCCTCGCCATAATCCAGCAAAAGAAAAGGCTGCCGTAGCGAGGTGGCATGTTTGCACGTTTCACAGAATCATTGCCATTCTTTGCGGCGCCTGGCACGTGGCGCTTTTTCAATTATACGTCATTCTTCCATTCTTCAAATCCCCCTCTTCTTCTTCCAGGCCCCTTTATCCCGCCATGTCGACTCTGCAGCAGAGTTCAACGGAAGTTATTTAAATAACAGCATTAAATTATAAGATTATTTTGTCCTTAAACGCTCTCGAGTGAGGAAGAAAAACCGAGAATTAGTTTTGAACAGTTCAGTAATTTTCATAAAAGGCAATAAAAATACGTACAAAACAAAGCTTACATTTTATCTTTCGCAGATGATCGTTATGGTAAAACATCGCTTTACGAACGTATTAGAACAGAAACGATTACTTTAACTCTTTTACCGCAGGAGTGAATACCTAATGTTTGTCGGTAAGGCAGATAGACGTGGATTTAATGGCCGCTGAGTTGCGACCACAAAATGGCCGACGTAACTAGGCATGATATTTTGTCACGTAATGGCCGCAACGAACTATTTATGCATATATCTGTATACATGTGTGAATAGCAGTCGGTTATATTCGTACATATACCTATATACGCGGTGCAGAATATATAGATATATATATGGGCTATTTCGCGCCCTCGTTGTATATATGCGAGACTTTATTTTACGGCCTTTGCTAATGCGCTCTTTCTGTAAGTATAACCGAGTGAGGTTATGTAGGTACTTTCCTGAGGGACCGTGCCGGTCCCGTGCCTCCTGCCATTTCTAGGATATACATTAGAGGTTGGTTGGTGGGTATAATAAACGCGAAGGTAGTACCTACCTACCTCGAGAACCGGGTGTAATTCATTGACCAACGTTTATCTACTCGAGATTTAATCTCTGGCTACTCGCCATACGTAGGTAATGTTATACATATGCATATATATATGGCATATGGCATGACCCATTGGGTAATGTATCCCAATACATTACGGTTTTACAATTAGCAAGAGGAATGATGCAAGCAATGGTCGTCTGCAGGTTGAAAGGAGTTATTTATTCAATAAGTAAACAACCGGTTTATTATCAACTTATTTTTGATTTTTCCACGCCTATGATGTGTAACAAAAAGCATCATTAAATCACGTCTCTAATTATGATGGACGAAGGCTCAAGAAGGATGTATCTTCTTGCTCCGAAGGTTCATTCGATGGTGCCAGCGGTAGGGTGTTTTGGGAAACGTGAATTACGACATTTTTCGATCATTTAGGGTGCCGTATACTGAGGGCACATGTCCTGATGTCCTTCGTGGGCTGGTCAAGACGCCTGAAGTACTACGTATCTTCTTTATGGATGATTTAATGTTCAAAAGGCTGAAATCTGGAGGGATGTGCGTTGAAAATGTCGGAAATTTGGAAAACGCTTTGCTTTAAACATGTATAAAGTGAACTAGACGGCTTCTGAATATGTTGAAGACGTCAGACGAGTGGAAGACGTCCTTTAGACGCATTGTCAAGATTCTAAAGTGAGAGAGACGATAATTTTAGATATTTAGAGTCCAAGAAATTCTGCTAAACATGTCGATGGGAAGTTCCGAGTTTAAAAGACGTTTTAAAAGACGTCTTCTAAGACGCTCGGCGTCCAAATTAAGTCTTTCGCAAATCTCAATTCTGTAAGAGAAAACGAAGACCTGAAAGACAGTTCACGACGTCTCATGCGATTTTACATCGTAATTTTATAGAAAACGACTACAAAGTGGGTAACGTTTTTTCAAAAGACAAAAGACAAGGAGTCTTCGTTCAAGTCTTTCTCCCAGACAAGAACAAGACTAGTTATTTCTTAAATACGTCTTCAAAGACGTGTTGTATAGGTTTTCATCTGGTATTGCGTGATCGAGGTCTAATGAAGGGTATAAAATTGGCTGGTGTCTTAATTCGAGCTACACAAGACGGTAATATGAAGACGTATGCCTTGCATCCTCAAAGTCTTGCAGTTCGTCAGAGAAAAATGATAATACGAAGTATGTTCTAAATTGCAAAAATGTTAATAAAAATGTATTTCTCATTTTAAAATCGCACCGTTCATAGCCATAACGCGTTTCTGAAAACGCCATAGTACATTATGAGAATTATCCACGGCTAATGGGGGGAAGAATCGTACGGGAACTAAACGCACAATTTATTTTAAATAAACGCTTGATTCGTATATGGATTCGATTCGGTTGTCCATGCAATGTCGCATAGTCGTATAGTCGTATAGTCGCATAGTCGCATATGTCGTTGCCGTGAAAAATCTGCAGTACGACCCCGTAGTCTACCGCAATTTTAGGGGTTGTAACGGGGAAAGAATTGGGCGAGGGGATATGGGGCCTTTGCCGAGGCTATTGTGGCCAAAAACTCGCCTGTAATTCGAATATAATGGAGTCACTCCCTTCGATAGGTCGGTAGTTGCTTGTGAGGAAAAATATTATATACACCCTAGTGAAAGGCATAGGTATAGAGGCGCCCGATACAATACACTGTACTTACTCAGACCGACGATATGGTATATTCGCATAGCGAGCGTTTAACCCGTGACGATCGTAATTCGCCACGAACGACAAAACATTTGGTTATTTGTTGGACGACTACTGCACACAGATATATATAATTTATAAATGATATGATATGTAGCATACAGCATGCATGCATGAACGAGGGAGGACGAGGATGAACTACCGTTAAGCCTTGGAAAATAGCCGAGGGACCGATCCGATCGAGGATCATTCTTATATATCTCCTCCCGCATATCCCCGTTAGTCGAGATAATAACATTTGACGATTATACATTATCTGTGTGATCACGAGCTGCACAACAGCTTCTGACAATAATAAACTGCTATTTAAGAAACTGCGAGACTTATGAGCGTCTGAAAGAGAATAGACAGAATCATATACGAATTAGGACACTTTTATTCATTTGAAGGAGTGTATCTTGGAGCCTGATAATTTTTTCGCCAATACCTGCATCCTTTATCTTCAAAATGAGCCAAAAACGAGCTCGATGTCTCAATTTTTTATCAAGTTATCATTTTTTTGGTAAAAACAATACTTCTTTTTGCTTCCTGGTTTAACCGAATGAGAGGTAAGTGAGAATGATTTTTTCGATATAACTCTTATCTTTCAGTTGATGTGTGTTGAAAAAAAATCATTTCCAAAGTGTATATACCCTATTGAGTCAAAGTCAATTTTGAACCTTAAATCTCCAGGACTGTTTTCATTGATTCTGTGCAAACGTGAAATTATAGTCCTTATTAAGTCCGATCCAAAAACGGACATGATATTTGCAAAGATCGGAGTCTATTCATGCAAAAGAATGTATCACTGTGTTCTTTGCAAGAATTAACATGAAGAATGAGACGAACATTCTATTGTAAAGCTGTATATCAGAGTGAGATTAAACCCTAATAAAACAGAGTTTTAAAAAAGGTTCAACCCTTTTGACAGCCCTTTTGATCTTAATACACAAACTCTGACAGAGAAACCTTGAAGAATTTGAGAATTGGTGGTTTTGCGGATAGTCTATATAGAGAGTCAAATTCTGTTTCAAAACTGATTTATTTTGAGTGAGAATTGGCAGGATGATCATCAATCATTGCATGTATCAAACAAGCAAAACGGTAAACCAACCGAACAAACTTCTGCAAATCAAATTGACGAAGGTTCAATCAGGTGAAATTACACATGTGGATATATACTCGAGGAAAAACCACCCTGGGTATATTATCGTAGACGTACTGGCTTTTAGCCCTGAGGGTGTCAGGGTAATCGACGATACAGGATTACGTGGCTATAGGGCGTCGGGCATAAGGGTGCAGGCTCAGGCAACTGCAATACCAGTGGAAATGGACCATGGATGGAAAATGGGCTCTTTTAGTGGAAGCACGCGGCTCCTTGATGACCGTTATTACGGTATGTGTTCGCAGGGTGAAATTCTGTCAGAAATAGTTGTGAATAAAAATTTGAAATAAAAATGTTTATCTGATTTCATCAATTCCCGGAACCTCTTTGCCCATGTTTGATGACACTGCAGGTACGTGATATCCTCGTCGCTAGTGGTGCAGGTGAATTAAATTCTATCCGGTAGGGTATATGGGGTTAATGAAATCTGCTTTAGAAAATCAGAAATCACGGTGGAAAATCCCCAGGAAGTTCTCCGTGGCCACATAAAACTGCCTTGAGTTAATTAAATCAGCATTAATCACTGGCTCGCGTGAAATATGCACGCTGGGCGGATTTAAAACGAGTAGGTAAATCCTATGAGTTCGAGTATATTATATACAAATGTGCGTGTCTGCGTGCGTGCCTGCGTGATTTGCTTGCCCACCTTCCTTCCTTCCTTCCTTGCTTGCTTGCTTGCTCGCTTGCTTCGTGCGTGGA
Organism: Tenthredo livida; assembly: GCA_963992785.1. Classification (NCBI taxonomy): domain Eukaryota; kingdom Metazoa; phylum Arthropoda; class Insecta; order Hymenoptera; family Tenthredinidae; genus Tenthredo; species Tenthredo livida. The sequence continues at coordinate 5,953,773 of OZ023070.1, read as the reverse complement.
TATAGTATACTGGATACGAGACCCTCCTCCTGTTACTCCTGCAGGATTCCAGGGTGGGGCGACGATTTATGGCCATGATTTCTGCCACGTAGACAAATTTCGAAATTTAGTTCTCTATCGCGTTACCCCTGCACAATATCTCCCTCTATTTCGGCTTTGACAAACTCGTTCCCGGTACAGAGTTGATCACCGATCGTCCGTCATCTATCAATGGTTATCGCTCACTCCTCTGACTTCCATACTTTGAAGTCTCCTCGTTCGGTCAGCGGTACACGAGCAAACTACCAACAAGAACAAATTGTTTCATCTCCATCCCCTCCGTCTCTTTCGAGTGAATTCTAGTGCAGCTGTAAGTACATTAGTGAATTCTCGAAGGACGAATCCTGACAGAAGTCCTGGAAGATAATATCGGGGGAAAGAATCTTGAGGAAGCGATGGTCGAGGATCCAATCATCGCGCATATAATGGTCCGGTCTGGGGTCTGTTATTCACATCAGGTTTGTTACGAGCATCGTCGAATCCCCGTATAACTGGCCTCATTATTTACGCTGATCATTATTTTGACGGCGGTGATCGGGCACCGTCCATCACTCTCCAATCTACCTTTTATTAACGAAACCTTGACGGTGTGGCAGAGTCTTGAGAACGTTACCAGGCTAGGAAAGGCACGTCTGATCGTAACGCCCTCGCAAGTGGACGTCCAACTTCTTCGATATAATAAATCTAACTAAAGAACCGAGAACTTCAGAGAAAGAATGACGTTATTAATTAGCCGGTCCTCCCAGATTATTCCCCTGCTCCACAGTGCAGTCGAGTCGAGTCGAGTCGAGTCAATTTTAATTATACTCACTAAGGGCTTTTGTCCAACGAAAGTGGCCGAACAAAGCCACCCCTCAACTCTTTCTCGGCACCATATTATGCCTCTACACAATCGAACCATCCACACACCACATGGAGGAATACTTATGCATACCAAAGCATCCCTCGACTGGGACACCTCCGACTTCTTCCTTCCCTTTTTCCTCGAGTTTCTTGCTGATCGTTTCACGACCCAAAGGACTCTTCCTTGCGTTAAAGCCCGCAGCTGATTAATGGGAATTGAGGAGTGCTGCCTCCAGGTGCCGACCGGCCAAACTAATTTATAAAACCATTTATATTCTGGTAAATCGCGACGATTTGGGTTACTGCGGGTCCAAATCCGAGAGCATCATTCAATGATGGAATTCATGTTCGATTTTATTTCGGGAAAGAGGTGAGTCCTTTTGTGACCCCTGAAGGGATTCGAATGAGAGATGGTGAATTTCTTGCGAATTCAAGCTGCAGGGTGTACCGGTCATTCTATGGTGGTTTTCGAGCAGCTGCAGTTGAAAATCTAAGGAATCGATTGGCCGTGCGAGGTAAAGATCGAAGCCGATCGTATTTAGAGGATCAGATTCATTGGGCGAGATTGCGGATGAGCCGAAGGTGTTTTTCGGGGCGTGGTTATACCCGCCGCCTGATTACCACGAGCCGCGGTCAGCCGAGCGGTGAGAGTTCAAAGAATCAAAGAGAGCCCGGCGCGTTCGAGAAATTGCTCAAGATTCATCTGCCATGCCCGCAACGTAACGTAACGTAACGTAACGTAATGTAACGTAACGCAATGCGCCCACGAGGGATTCCGTAGGAATATTAAAACCGAGGGAATCGGACGCCATTTTGTTTCATATGATTCCATAACATAAAAAAATAAAAAAATAAAAAAACAACTTGATCGGTTGCACTTCTGCAATCTATGGATCGCGATCCACCTCGCGATATACCTAAGACTCACTTCGTGTTTCTCGTGTAAAGAAAAAAGCGCCATGCGAATTGAGAATCTTTGCACTTTTACTATAGCAATCTTCAATCCTTCCAGTTTGATCGAAATTACCGAGAATTTCTACCCAGTAGCTCGTAAAGTTTCGCGAAAAGCGTGAAATCGTCATATTTCAAAAAATTCATACAGCCACCATTTTTTATTCCGGCTAAGAGAAAAACCAAAAAAATTCTGGTACCTGGATAGTCATGATAAAGCATCTGATGCCAGATTTGGTTCAGATTTATCGGAAATTGTAGAAGTTACGAAGTTTTTAAAAATTTACATCGTCGCCATTTTCAAACCGGAAGTAATCGGTTCTTGAAACCATTCATTTCACATTCTCTTCTTGTGTTTTAATTTGATCGAAATTGATCAGGCATAAGACTGACTCAGTAAATGAAATGAAAATTCTGTTTTGAGCTGGTTTCAGGTGTGAATTACTCTGTTTCAGTTACCTTTATCATATGTGATATGTCTCAGTTCAGTTTAGCACACGTTAGCTCATTACAACTGATCCTAGCTCACCTCGGTATGCTTTAGCTCAATTACCGTATGTTTCGGCATAATTTGATTCATCATGACTGGTTTCAGAATGTTTCACTTGTTTCATACAGCTCATTCCAGTTGTCTCCAACGTCTTTTGGTTCGTTCCAACGAATTGAGCTCGTTTCAGCCATTTCTTCAGCTTCGGCAGTCGATTTTAGAATATTTTTGCCATGCTTGAGTGTCTCTGACCAATTTCAGCTATTTTACCATTCAAGACCAGGTTTTATTGTCTCCCGGCTTAACACCATATCCCAGTGCTCTTTACTCCATCCTTCGTCTCCTGCATTCTTTGCTGATGATCGTAGCTCAGATTTTTCCTGCATCCAAATCAATCCTCCCCAGTGTAACAACTGCACATACCGTGAATTTTTGTGGAAATGCAACATGGAACAATCATACGATCGACTTTAGTTACTTGCGTGGCCAAAATGCTCGCGATATTCGTAATAAAAGCGGTGTCGTATCAGTGCGTATCCAGAAAAACTCACAGTATGTATTGACGACCCGCGGGTTTACCCGATGTAAAAGTACCAAGAGTAGGTACAACAAACAGGACACACATGTCCATGGAGATTTTGTTCTACATAGTTTATGACCCTCACCTGCCGCTCTCAGACTTGCGGTCATCATCCCATACACACTATGATATAGATGAGACCTTAATGTCACGGACTAGTCCGCAACACCTGACTATCTGGCTGACTGGTTCGGTTCACCGAATAATGTGCCATAGGGAGGGACACTTAGGTGCTCACTTTATGTAAGCCTAATCGTAGTAAGCGGTGTCCGTAAAGACTCTGGCTGGATATTATAATTCAACCGCTTTCGGACTCCGAGTCTAGCACGTGTCTCCTCCACCATACCTGAACGAACTTGTATAACATTGTGGCCAGTTTGTCCGGCTCACGCTGACCTGCCTCCTTCGCTTTTACTAGATATTTGTCGGTGTAGGTGTACCGTGGACGAGTGGACGAGCGGAGAGACACGCATATGTGCTTATTTTTGGGGTGGATATTATGGATGCGGGATACCTGCGCCCATCCAAAGCACCTAATGTTTTTCTAATAACTCCATTACCCGCTGGGACTCCCTCCCTTTCAATTCTGTTCTTCGGGCCATTCGGATTGGACGTTGAAATAATTAACTGGACATTACCGGGTCATTACGCGGAAAAATGGCACTTCAAATACTAAATGAGGTAACTACCTCAAGTGTCCATTTCCTACCCGGGTCCCCGACGCCACAATGTAGTGTATATGATCGTTCTACCACCCCTATGTAACCAAGAATACTATATCATCGTGGTTATTATACTTTATAGTCGACAACCAGATGGCGTTAGGGTTTCGCCTTGGTATTTCACTTACGTGTGTTCGTGTATGTTTGTCGTGGATTCTTTATCGCCTTTCTATTCATGAACCGTCGTATTTATATGTATATATGTATGTGTTTGCATATGTTGCAGTTTTATTCCATAGTCCGTTTCTTTTGTCCCTTAATAATCATCTGTTCTATCGACTTGTTGCACAAAGTAGTGCAGGTATGCTTAGTCAGCCGACTGAAATCTTCTTCTTATTCTTTTCATCTTGCAGCGAATGAATGTATACATTGATCACTAATACGCATACACAGTTGTCCGTACACCTTGTAGGTATATCTCGATATATCTATAGGGAGTTGTGCAGTTTAGCGGGTTTCTTTTGGTATCCCTCTGCACTCCACAGTCCACATCAAGCAGCCAGCAAGCAAGCAAGCCAGGGCTTCCCTCCACGCTCGAGGCTTCCACATGCCGTATTGCTTCCTTCGAACCTGGCCAAGGTGTTGCCGGCGAAGGTATTAATTGGCGGAGAGCTCGCCCGTCTGTGATTAGCCCCTGTAGCCGACGCCACCTCTGATCCCCTCGGGTTCTCTTCTTCTTCTTCTTCTTCTTCTTCTTCTTCTTCTTCTTCTTCTTCTTATTCTTATTCCTCTTACCTATACCTATGCTTGTGGCTAGAAACAGCGACCGATCGGCCATAACCAAACCCTCAAGCACCTCTGCACGCCGTTCTATATACAGGGTGGCGACTCACCATTTGCACAAGATATCAGAAAACAATAAACAGAAGAGAAAAGAAAACGATGAATCAACAAAATTTTGTAGAATTGTCATTTTGCTGTTTTATTACCTCATTTTTCAACCATCAAATTGATTTGACGATTTCAATGTCATATTTCCAGTGATTCAGTCTGACATAACCTATAACCTGATCCAACCAAAATTACGGCATCTTAACCTAATATGCGTAATTCTCGATCTAACTTAACCTGACCTGGTCTAATCTGATCCGCGCCATTTTTGTTTAATGATTTGACCGAATAATAACTAGCGCGATTTGCAATTCGAAACTTTAACTATCCTAATCTAATCTAATCTAGTCTAACCGTATTGGAAGAAATCCGTTCGTCCGGGTGGAGAAAAATATTTGAAATTGACAAAAGAAAAGAAAACGAACTCAATATTATAAAATTCTGTTTACTATATTATGATAAAACCTCTAGAAACTGGAAAAAAAACTGCAATCTTTTTTCTCTAATTTTACTGCGGTTCATAACCTCATCTTTCAATCATCAAAGTAATTCGACGATTTTAACCTAATGTAACCGAACTTACGATAGTTTAACCTAATTTGCGTGATTTCCAACCTAATTTGCGTAATTCTTAACGTTACCTAACCTAACCTAACCTAACCTAACCTGACCTAACCTAACCCAATCTGATCTAATCCGCGCCATTTTTAATCTCATCTGACCGAACGTAAGTTGCGCAATTTTCGAGTTGAACTATCCTAACCTAACATAATCTACGAAATCCGTCCGTAGTGGAAAGAAAAAAGATCGAATAAAAAAAAGTAAAAAATAAAAAACGATATGAAATTACTTCACCTATCTCTCTACGAGCGTTTCACTCGGCCAGTTACTCGCCCGGCTAATATACAGCTGGACAGCAAGATACGCGGCCAGTTACGAACCAGGCGAGATAATTACAGAGCGCTGTCGGACCGCTAAGTCAAACAACCTAAACATCGGCCTGTTCTTCCATTGGCGCCCACGCACGGGGAAACTCGCTCACTGTTATATCTTATGGTGTATGATCGCCATGCAATTTTTGTCCATTTTTTCTTTCTTTCATACTCAAATGTAAAGAATTATGGAAAAAAAACAAAGAATGGATGAAATTTTACGGAAATAAACGAACAAAGTCACAAATAATTGATGAAAATTTGTTTAGCAATTTTGCAAATCGAGAGTGATAATTTTTTTTTTCAGATACACACATGGATTTCGATTTGGGGATAGAAAACGATCAGGAAAAGGGAATTTTAATGGAGGAGAGAAGAAAAAAAAGGTGGAGAGAAAATGAGGAAATTATTTGGAAAATTTGTGTACGCCAATGTTAAGATGTGGATTGGGGGATGGGAACTGGTTTTGTGTCAGTATGTATATGTACTGCACACATGCACGTTAGTAGTAGGGCATGGGTGCAGCAGGGAGAGAGCGCAAGGTATGAGGCGAGGTACGAAAATTATAAAAGTTGAGTCTGAGCCATTGGCGGATAGGATGCCGGGAACGGGGAACGTCCGACCACATCAAACGGTACCGAAAGACATTTGAAATTGGTTTTCCTCGGTCGGGCTGCGGTGTGAAAACATTCGATTATTAGTCAAACACGTGGCCCACGTGGAGAGTGAGTACAAGGGGGGCAGCACGGCTCGGCGGACCCTGCAGGGTGGACGGTGGACCCGGAGGCTGGGAACAAATTTGTTCTTCTATTGTCTGGCCCATTCTGCTTCTCCTAACTTGTAACCACGCCGATTCCTTGCTTCCTCCCTTACTTCACTTCTTCGTGTTCCTTTCAATTCCGGCTGCATGACCACTGCAATCACACAGAAAAGCTCCGCAACGAGCTCCTGCTGCATCGTATTATACCTACAATTACCATTTATCTTATTTTCCTTTCATATTCTTTTATCTTATTTTCTCTTTACCTTTTTACTCATTTTTTGACTCATCAGCTCAAACCCGTTGCGTGACGAGTGACGAGGCAAACGTCTTGTTAGCTCCATCCCCCTTAATACTCTAAGAACTGCAGATTGATTGAAATTATAATGATAATATTATCCCATACCATGTTTTTGCCTTTTGCAAAAAATAAAAAAATTAATAAAATATAACAAACATTATCTCAAGACTCGTTTTTCATCGTCATTTTCATGATTGCTTCACCCTATACAGGATGCAACAACTATCGCGACTTTCGCAATTTTTCAATACAGTTTTCATCCGATTTTTCAATCGATTTTCATCCGATTTTTTTCAATACCGATTCTTCATAAGTCCCAACCGATTTCCGACGGAATCTCCTCAATTTTTCGTCTGATTTTCAGACGTTCGAAAAATTTGGTACAACTCGTCAGTGAATGGTTGTAAAACCGATTTGAACCGTTACGTCAGAGTCCCTAGTGATATTACAGGATTATGCAAGATCGTTGTTGACAGCACGTGCGGTTGATGAGTAGTGCGAGCCCTGTTGTTGGTGATCGTTTTTGGAAAGTGGTTCAACTTTCGATTTGACGCTACATTTGTAACGTTTCTGTCACGACGTTGCCGCGTGTCCGAGCTTAACATTACCTAACGTAACGTAACCCGACAGAAAAGCGAATAGACAAACTGTCTGTATACATGTGGTATATACAAATGTATATATATATACACTATATACGTAGGTATATACGTTGGAATCGCTTTGAGCCGAGCAAACAATGCTTTGCAAAGTTCCCAGGGAACCATGCGGCAAGGAGTTTTTCACGTCAGATCTTTGCGGTCCCTCCGTCACCGTGACCCCGGTACACATTGGTCGACTCTTAACCTTGAAAGATCGGCTCTAGCCCTCTCACTCTCTCCCTGGCATCTATTCTATTCTTTCCCTTTTATTTCCCGCTGTAGTTCGGCGAGCTAATCGATTTGAAATTGGGCCCGTGACTGACGATCCTTCGGCTCTCTCGTGTCGTCCCATTTCTTTTTTTCAAAAACCGAACGGACCACCCCGCGAGGACTGACGCAACTATACATACTACACATAGGTATACTGCACTCGATCGGCAAACTCCGACAATAATCGTTGAACATCGCGGATCCTTGGATCGGTTCTAATCGGTACAACGCACCGGAGTTGTGGTCGGAAATGAAATTAGAAAGAGATCCGACACGGTTACGAGCGGAACCAAACAACCGATTCTCTCCCACTTTCAAAGATCGAAATAAACCGCAAACCGGCCGCAAAATTTTCCTACCTTTCAATGAATTTCGTATCATTTTTGTTTCTTTCACCTTTAGATTCTAGCTAAATAAATGCATCAACATGTGGTAGATCGCGCGGTATATTTTTAACCGACTTTTCAACCGATTTCAACACACGTTTTTTCAACCGATTCATTATTCGATTCCTCAAGCGTTTATTAAGCGATTTTTTAACCGATTTTAACACACATCGTTACAAATGATTCACCATTCGATTCTCAGCCGATTCATCATATCACTTCTTGAGCGTTTATCGATTGATTTTCAACCGATTCTCAACCGATTTCCTGAAACTATACGGGATATTCTTTGTACATATAACAAAATGAATATCAAGCCGGTGTTTACCCGTATGTAATTCGAATGATGAAACGAAGTGAAATCATCGGCACGCAACTGCTGCTGCTGGAGTCTGTAAGTGAAAGAATCGGTTAATTTTCCAATTAACGTCAATATATATTTGACTTTAGTGAACGCGCGAAAGTGATTTCATGGCAGGTGAAATGAGAACTCTTCGTGTCGAGGCATGACGTCTACCTACAGTGTAATTACCGTTGATGGTAGAGCAACACGTACACTGCACCAAGAGTACTCCGGTCGATCGGTAGTGCATCGAACACCTCGATTTCAAAAATGCCTGTATTTGTTCCACAGTCTTCAGCAGCTCGTAGTCCCATGTTGTACGATATTGCAGACGAATCGAGTAAATTTTCTTCTTCTTCTTCTTCTTCTTCTTCTTCTTCTTCTTCTTCTTCTTCTTCTTCTTCTTCTTCCTCTTCTTCTTCTTCATCTTCTTCTTCTTCGGCGTATTATCAGAAGCGATTCTGCGAAGATAATTCGCAACGCTGGTCAGTTAGATCGGTGATCGATCGACGCTTCGCAGTTTAGCGTCCAAAGCGGAGGTGGTGCCTGTTGGTGTCCGGATGAGCTTGAGCAGAGAGTCAGGATCTTGCAGGAAAGCTATATGAGCGAGAGGACCGGCTTGTACAGCACTTACCGAGCATTAAACGATCATCCTCTGCACCGTTCCGAGCGAGGTTAGAAGGCCCTTCTTCGCGCTATTCCCCTTCGCCTCTTTGCCTCTTCGGCATCGGCATCGGCCACAGGCTCGTGGAGATATTTCAACAATTCCGAACGCCTCGTAAACCTCACTCTTCGCCTTCGAGATACTGTGGTATATGTATATGGTAGCGTCGGGAAACAAGAAAGGGCTTATACGGCCTTAAAGTGGTTGCGTGGCCGTGCCTCGGAGGGCCGCCACTCCCAATTTGTTGTGGAGTTGGTGGAACGACCAAATCTATATGAGGCCCTATGTGTGGATACGTACAAGGTGGACGAAAAGTTATTGTTCAAACCAATGGAAAGCTGTTATATTCTCACTTCTGTTCAGAGTTTACCTCAAATCGGTACAAAACAGGTTTCGGTAACCAGGGGTTAACCACTTCCTCAAATTCTCTTCATAGGATTTCAAGATCTCAAGACTTACCGGACTCCGAAGTTCTCAAAGAATTTCAACCAGTCTCCGGCAGATTTCCAATCATTTCTTCGGAATTTAATCGATTTCTATGGAACTTCAAGAATTTCTTCAAGAATTTCCGAGTGGGAAATTCCCTCGTAGAACACTTCCTCGAATTCTCCGCACCGGATTTCAAGATTTCAAGATTCACCGGATTCCCAACTTCCCAAGAAATTTCAATCGAGTTTTCAGCAGATTTTCGATCCTTTTTTCGGAAGTTCATCGATTTTTAAGTACCTTCAGAAATTTCAGAGAATTATAGGGATTCAACAAATCCTTCAAGGATCCCCTGACATTGAGAAATGTTCCCTCGGGGTTCTTTCGGATTTTACCACAATTTCACGGATACACTTCAAATTTCTTCAAAACTTTGAGGATTTCTTTGGGATTGGAGTATATGAAATCAAGCCTTCAAGATTCTCCCAGTTTTCCATAGATCTATTCGAAATTTCGTCTGTGATTTGAGAATGTGATGCGCCTCGAAGATTTTATTAAATTTTGCGTAAGGGTTTCGTTTCGGTTGTATAAATTTCTTCGAATTTCACGGATTTCGTTGTGATTCCTTTTGTAATAGTTCCAGATTTTCGTGAATTTTACTCGAATTTGACAAAAGTCTTTGAAATCTTTCGTTAAGTATTAACAATTTTCAACAAAATTGGATAGTTTTTTCTTTCCAAATTTCATCATGGTTCATCAAGGTCTGTGCGGAATCCGCTTACGAGTCTTGATGGCCCTGCGCGGTATCATCTCGCCTCTTCGTCCTTCATTGAATCTTTATTCCAAGAACCACAGTAATGGTGTACATACATACACAAAGAAAAAGGCGGATATTTATTTAATCGAATCCCGTTTACGGATTACGGTACAGGGTACGTAAGATAATCGAACCTCCTGATGCGTCACGGTACCCATAGTAGTATGCTAATCCTTGGAAACGACCGCGAGACCTAAATTCGTAAGGATTCAGGTTCGTACCGGTGATTAGCCGGACACTGGAGCCTCGTAACTCCTTCTTTAAAATTTTTTAAACTTATTCTATAAACGGAGTCAAAATATAAATCCGTGACAAAAATTTTGTCTCTCTTCCATGAAATTACCTGTTACATAACATATCGTACAAAGAAGTGTTTTGAAATATGGTTCATTGGTTCGTCGATTGTTCTTCATTGAATCGAAGAGTGTGTAAAAAAAAAAAAATTGCAAAAAAGTGTAAAAAAAAAAATTTCACGCATTTTTTCGGTCCAAAGATCGGCAGATTTTTGTTTTTTTGTTTTTGTATTTCTCAAAATGTGCGTACGTAGCTAGGAAACGACGGGCGAGTAAAAGGAGGAAGATCCTCCCCCGGTCGGCGAAGAAGAGGCTCGTAGTTCGGGCTTCGGGCACGCCCTCCCCGAGCACAAAGCGGCCTGTGGTATAAATTGGTTTGTTTGCCGCGGAGATGAAAGGGGCCGCTAAATGCTATCTTTAAGGTGTCGGATCAACGCAAATGTGGCTGAGTTACTCGTGATTATAGGATACCCCGGTCCGGTCCATGCCTCGTTGCCGAGGCTCCCGCAGCGGCGTCATATTCAAGGGAACCCAGCCCTGAACAATTCTTTCATCGATACCCGCATTTGTTGCCGATCATTTACCCCGCAGTGATCATAACAATTTTTTATTCACGAAAATCGCCGTTTTGTCAAAACTCGCATACCGATTTCGACCAAAAGAGGAGCTGTGTGAAAAAATCGGTTCGATTTTTGATGAAAACATGTAAACTGGGTTCAAACTTGGTCTTAATCGGTCGTTGATTTCACTGTGAATCCTCAACTTCCTCCTCACTGTGAAGATCGGTACTTTTTTAAACGGTTCATCGGATATAATGCGAAAATATTCTGAAAATCGGTTCGATTTACGATAAAGCCGAGAGAAATGTCGTTCGGAAAGTCTTCGCGATGATTTCCGGACTCTGTGTTGAATCTTACAGAAGCAGCAGTACTCTTTTTCACCACGGAAATCGGCAATTTTAAATCGTTTCTCTGGTAGTCAATCAGCAAGACACAAAATTTGGAAGAAACAAGTACGATTCCTGTTTGAAACAGGGAGAATGAGGTCTGGAATTGTTAGTAATTGGTCCTCGATTTATTCGTGAATCTTTCAGATAACGATCTTGTGCTTTAGAGACAACTATCTGCATTTGTTCTCACCAATTTCTGATTCTCAGCAGGGAAGGGTGAAAAATTGAGCGAAAATCGGTTTGCAGTTTGTTAAATGCACGAAGCGCTATGTTCGGAAAATTCCCTACAATTGATTCTTGACTCCGTCGTTGATATTTAACACAACCACAATTTTTTTCATGTCAAAAATCGGTTCGATTTTTGACTGAAGCAGAAGAAGATCGATTAAGAATGCTTCGCAATCAATTCTACACATCATCGTGAATCGTTTATACACTGACACCTCATTTTCAGTATATAAATCGGCAGTCTTATACCTGTTGTGCCAATTTTGTTGTAATAGAGAAAACCAGGAACTTTTATACAAACGGTCTTAATTTCTATCAAGATACAGGGAATCTTAATTTGTTGATCAAGTAATTGGCACGTTTGTGGATGACATAATTTTCGCCGGTCGCCTTATACGAGAGATCGTTTGCGAACCAATTTTGCAATTTTGAAGAATTTACCGATTTTTTTTGTCAGATTTATTTTAAAAAAAGGTTCCGTGCTCAAATTGCGTACTTTCTTTTATTGTGGAAGAGAAAAGTACGCCACTGCCGGTCCATAGGTGTCTCTCTCCATCTCTCTCTATCTCTCTCGCCGGCTCTTTGCCGCGGCAAAGATGTGTACGGGGAGAGTCGAACGAGCGAGCTCAGAGCTCAGAGCTCGGCAGACATTATACTACAAAATAATAATTCATAAATTATACGTGGTGCGTCTGTTTAGTGCGGTGGCTCTCGCGAGTCGTTTCTTAGACCGATCTTCGCTTCCCCAACTCTATTTTTCCTCCTCTCTCACTATTTCTCTCTTTCTTCCTTTATCGCTCTCTCCCTATCTCACTCCGCGTAAAGCTTTCCCCACACGAACCCAGTTTCTGGGCATTAAAAAAAATTAGCCGCGATTTTCGTTTGCACCGATCTTCACAAATCGGCAGTCGCTGTAAGAGATGAATTTTGTTGGAATTGACGATCGTCTGATTTGAGAGAAATGGACAATGGCTTGAACCGATTTCCTCCAAAAACAGAAGCAGGAAAATCGACTTTGAGAACTCACTACCGATCTTTGTTCAAAGTGGCTATTAAAAATTATGATTTCAACTTTTTTTTTCAGATTGGAAAAGAAAAAAGAAGAATAGATATTTTCCAGACTTTTCGAGGATGTCCTTTCAGAATATCCTTCGAAATTTAGTGTTTGAATTGTGCGGGCGCACCTTTATCCGCTGAAGACACCTATACAGTATTCAGTCGACAGATCGGGAGCCCCGGACTGATCTGCATAACCAGTAGCTTGCTGGTGTGTAATTTACATTAATTTCTGAGGATCATTTCGCTATTTCTTAGATTCGGGATTCATCTGTCTCGTTTATTTGAAACAGCGCGATACATAATAAAATGTATTTTTTATTTCATTCGGTAAGACATTCCTCGATATGTTTTATTCAAATTAAATTCAACCACTTCTTCACACTAATACATAAATATATACATACTATACATATATATACATGATATTTATCCACACATAGCTGGTCTTCTCTCCTCGTCGAGAAGTAAAAGTAACTAGTCAAAAATGGAACGAAAATTGTTGAAAAAAACAAAGAAAAAATAGTTTCTTATTCTTAAGGTAAAAAAAAGTACTAAAAGTACTAAAAATTCTCTCTTCAGATTAATGCCGTGGCCAATTATATATGGTGTATGTTATTTTATTCCCCTTTTCACTTATATTATATATTAATGCAATAATATACCCGCAACCTCAAAGCGTGTTGATTTATTGAAGTAATTAGAGCACCACACGTTTGCACATGTTATATGTATACAGAATAAAGAAGGTAATCCGAAAAACGTGTGTAATTAGCAGCAGAACGTTTCTAACGAATAAAATTATAATAAAAATTTAATAAATAATTTTTACATCCAAGTATATATGTCTATATAGGTATATAGAAAGTTGGGGCTGCTGCCTGTTTTACATTTTGCTTCAAATAACAATTAATTTGCCTAATATACTACACATGTATATTGCTGTAAGAATTTCGACCGGAAATGTTCTCATATGCTAAATATTATTTTTTACTTATCCCGAAATTTTATTTATTTATTTATTTATTTATTTTCGCGTATAATGATCAGAAATCTAAGCAGATGACGGATTGTTGTTGAATAGAATGAAAAAAACAACTGGGGGCGTACAAGAGAGTTTTCAGAAGGCGGGCGCCTTTCTTTGCCATACCGATCTCTGACCGGTACCACCTTGTACCCTAAAAACCGGCAACTCATCACACTTGTTTTCCGCCTGCCCGCGATTAGGTCTCCGCCACCTGGGGGGGCCGGACCTTTCACACCTTTCACACCTCTGAGTATCCTTTATACACGATCCTATCCGCCCGAAAGGACCTCCAACGGCAAAGAAAAACACCGACGGAAAATCGGCTATCAAATACTTGGAGCGTAGATTTTTTTTCAGAATCTGGTCACAGCTAGAGTCTCAGAGAATCTTCTCTCGGTAAAGATATTATAACGAATGCCAAAAAATCGCTAATTCCAGGGCCTCATTGATTAGCAATACTGACGATCACAGCGTAGTGGAATAATCATCGATAAATGAATAATGTAAGAAAAAAAAATCGACAACTCTAGGTGTTAGTTACTCAGGATATACGATCCCATCGTGTCAGAGAATCATTATCAGCGTGGACATCGAACGGAATATATATACGAAGAATATACCGCAAAAAAATCGATAACCGATAATCAGAAATCGGCAACTCTGGACTGAGTATAATAAAATGTCGATGATTATGTTCTCGAAAGTTAATGTCAGTGTTCAGAATATGAATAGAAGGGAGAACAGCGTAGAAAAATCTGTAATCGGTGAGCGGAAATGGGCGTAATTCTATCAGAATCTAATGTGATCATCATTCAGAGAATTATTATTGATGTGTGAATATCATGGTATAAGAATATGAGGAAATCGGCAATTCTAGACGTAGTTTCGTCAGAATCTGGGGATAGATAATAACAAATCGGCAACTCTGGTCATCATTTAACGAGAATCTGGTTACCTGATATTTGAAAAAAGGTCTAAAAATCGGCAATCGGTAATCTGGCATTAAAAATTTTCCATGGCCTGAAAATCGTTCTGAGTATTGGAGCCAGTGAAATCGAATTAACCAGCTATGTAAATTAGGCATTGCCTCTACCAGTTCCTCGGTGAAATTCTTAAAAAATCGGTTTAATTATCGAGTTAGCTCCCTAAGGCGAGTGAAAAAAAGGAACGAAAAAAATTATGATAAAAAATGAAGCGTGTCTAAGCAGCTAAAAACAGTATTTTACACTATTTTAGGATTACTATACGTAGAGATGGAGAGAGGAATAGGCGATCGGCGTAGGTAGGTATACTAAATCGGTATCTCCAGCCGGAGCAGTAGGCCTAGGCTTCTTTTCGTCGAAGATACAAAGGAGGCCATAAACGTCAGTATTTTAATTTATCATCGGCGGCTGCAGTGCGGGTAATCTAATTAATTTAATGACCGATAAAGCATTTGACGCCTCTTAGCCGTTGTACCCACCTATAATCCACCCTTCGCCTCTAAATGCATTGAAAATGATAAAAAAAATAAAAAAAGATCGGTGACTGAAATCAGGTTTCGAACAATCACTTATCGTCCAATTAATTAATTCAATCGACAATCACGAACCAGGTACTGATATGGTAAGAAAATCTGTGGAACCACTTTACGAACGAGGTTCTTCACCCCAAAATCCCAGATTTTTATCTCGCCCTTCCTGTTCGGTGGCAAAACATTTCTAGACCGTAAAAAATCGGTTTGTTCAGCCCCTAAAATCGGGGGCGAAATCGGAGGGAACATTCCTCGGCTGAACACGAGGGAAATGAATGAAAAGAATGAGACGAAGACGCAAGCTCACTGTTCGGACTTATTTTTCACAATTTCATTTTTTTAACGTTCCAAAATCCGTTGAATCCGTTTTGGTAAACCTTTGTAACACTCGTCTACGACTCGTATTGCAAATTTACGCTCGGCGTTAAAAGACCCACTTTGCCTCCTTGGTACACAATGTACTATTCTCAACGCTTCCCGCGTAGTTTCGAGAGATCAAAGAACGATTTTCGAATTTTTAACGCATCATTGGAAAAAAAAAATTGATTCTGGTCTGTTCTTCTATCGCTTTCTCACCATAGAGACCCATGATCTTGGAGGAGCTTTGTGTAAGAGCGAACTGGTGTCCGTCGCGAACGAATCTAGGTCGTCAGTGAAAATGAATGAAAATTTGTTTCCTATATTTTTCTCAATAATAAATTAGAAAAATTGATTCTCAGTATATTTTTCACAATATTTATTACCGCTCCTCATGCCTTGGTAGGCCATGTCGATCAGGGAAAATGTTTTCCTCACTTTTATCGCCTTTGAGATTCCCGCCGATTGTTCTTTGGTCGGATCCATCCCGCTGGGGTTGTGTCCACAGGGTTGAAGCAGAATTATCGATCCTTCGGGGATATTCTATACGAGTCACCGGGCGAGGGTGAAAAAATAAAATTGAAAATAAATAAAATAATCGAGAATCATCGCGCTATTAATAGCCACATTATTTCCTCTATATGAAGTAATTAATCGAATAATTTTTTTCCTAATTAATTAATTTGTCGATCGATATTACCGATATATCTTCCAGGAGTCCTTCGTAGTCGAGGCTCTTTGTATCGCGGTTATAGTATCGGTGTTTTTTTACGGTGTAGCCAAGGTGTTCGAAGAGAGGCTCGTGGTGACCGTAATTTGGATCACTTATCCATATATCCTTTCTACCCAGGTAGAATTTATCCGCAAATTCAAACCACACACGTAGAGCACCGATCCCGGATACATCCTGGACCATCGCGACCTGAGTCATGGATACAAAAATTGGTGAAATTTTATTTTGAATTTTCTCCCCAGTTTTTTTTATCTTTTATAATTTGATATGAAATCCTCGACTGTATGAAGAGAGATTTTATTACTCAGCTTACTTTTCCTGGAGCCAATAGTTCCGAGTCTTCGCCAAGCGCTAGTCTGACGCTATTCAAACAGAAGTCAGCGTGGCCCGAGATAGGCAGATATTCCTTGTTGAGATTCTTCGAAGCGAGTATTTTCTCGGCCTAAAAAGAAAACTCCACGTGCTATGAGATGAGTAGCTGTATCAAATCTGATAGTTAGTTATTTACACAAATACTGCTAGTCGTAAGAGAGGAAGCGAGAGATAGAACGATTAGAAAGACCAAGTGAAAAAATGATAAGAGAAATGACATAACAAATAGTTAGGAGATATGTTTAAGATGTGGTAATCACCTGACGAACACTCGGAAACACCCATGGCTCCCCGTTTTCATCTCGATAAACTCCCGCACTCAAATCAACCTTTTTTGGATTTGGGTCATTTCTGTGGGCATCGCCGATCCTCAACATCACATCCGGAGGACCAGCCTCCACGTGACTCCACCAGGATTTTCTGAAACAAAAAATGAAAATGTTGACCAAATCGAGTCGAGCTGTCACTCGAAAATCGGAGCTTTTTGAGTTTGTGGTTTTTGATTTTTGTGGGGGGAAATTAAAGACATTTTTCGACTCGGACCAATACTATTCTGATCGAAATAGTAATATCGTTCATTTAGCTGAGTATCTATAGTATCGATGATGATGAATTCGATCTGTTCATCTTCGATGATTCGATCCCAATATTTCTGCAGAGGTTGTTTCGCGGTATAATTGATCGATCATATATCGAAGCCACGAGCTCTGTGGATGGTTGTACTAATAAATAAGAGCAGATTAAAATGTTACTGTGAAAAGATTGCACGCCATCGAGTAGTCTGACTAACTTATCAACGAGTTAATTACCAACGCTTGATTTCGTTCAGGTATTGATATTCTCATTTTCTCGAAATTTTTCTCCGGAAAAAACACAAAAAAAAAAAGGAATCAACTAAAGCCCTAGAATTTCTTGCAATGATCTTCCTATTTCGAAAAATATTATTCTATGAGTGAATTAATCAAAGTTGAATTCGAAGAAAGAAAAAATTCATCATATTCACTTTTCTCTTGCTAGGCGTCATTCAACTATTACGTAACGCTGAGTTAGTATGAATCGCATCGATCGATTCAAAAAAGGATGAAATCCGTTCATTCGTTATCGAGATATAGTCGGACAACAAATTGATCGCACATACACAGAGCCAAACGTCTATCTGGAAAGATAGGAGATGATTCTTCGGATCTCAAAACGTTGAGATATGGTGAAAACTCGACCTATTATTCACAGGTTGATAACAATACCCAGCTTTCTCTTTTGAAAAACGGGAAACTAAGATTAGAAAAAGCGAAAAAAAAACCATATGATTCGATTCCCTCAATGAACAGATGAGTAACAATTTTTGTTCTGTTTTTGTTGTTCTTTATTGGAAAATAATTAATAAATCGAATTTATAATGATTGTTCTCCTCGCTATAATCGCCGGTATGAAAACATTTTAGAATAATTTCGTAGTGATCAAAAATTTAGAATTAAAAAAAAATAAAAATACATTTCTCCCACCTCATGGCGTTTTTCCGTGGGCGCACTAGCGCGCACTGAGTGCGGTTTTCTCTAGATTTCCGATTTTTTTATTGGTTGGAAAATAGGGAAACGCCGAGTAACCTATAGTCACCGAAGTCGAAACAAAACCGTCCCCCGCGACTACTAGTGGGCCTAATCGTGTTCCATTACGTCACTAATTATTGAGCTCAAAAACGTGAAATCCCCCTAGCCTTATCTGGCTGGCTGTGAAATTTTTTTTTTATCCTACGTGCATGAAATGAGCCTTCTTTCATGCTTGTTGGGCGTGGGGGAAATTACGTGTTTCGAACGTGGGTACCGAGCGGGAGGGAATATACATGAATATACACATACATACGTACACTGAGAAAAAAATAGGGTTGATTTGAACAAAAATTGACTGTCTCAACTGAACTCGGCGGTCACGGGTGGGGGAACGCAGATTTGGTTGAAACAATCAATAATATGATCATTTGAAACAGTGGAGCTTGAATTGAATAAATTTTCAGTTGAATCGACTGAAACTCATTCAATGCAACTGAATATCTCAACTGAATGGGTTTGGCATATTCAACCCTATTTTTTTCTCAGTGTAGGAATACATATAGGAATAGATATACATAGGAATATACATACCGTTGAGGCGGGAGGAAATAGTACATTACGATACGAGTCCTGACGAGTGTGAGGTTACAGCACGAGCCGAAGGCCAGTGTTACAATCACACGAGATCAGAACAAGTTTTTCCGTCGAGTATAGTACAAAATTTTATTTCATAAGGTCTGAAAATAGGGATTTTACCCACGCGAAGCGTGGCCGTGGGTGAAACATCCATTATGACACTGCGTGACGTAAAGCACTTTTCATAACACGGGCATGAAATGGGCCCTCTTTTTATGACTCTCGGGAGGGGGGAAAATCACGTGTTTCGAACGTGAGCACGGAATTCCCTCCCGCTCCGACGGAAAATCTTGGATCTTTCTGTTTTTATAAACAAATTACATATGAATAATTAATAACATTTTTTGTTATTTATTTATTTTTATTTCATTTTGTTTTTTAATTTTTTTTTTTTCAATTTTTTATTTTTTTATTTTTCTTCAATTTTTTTTCAATTTAAATATCTATAAGTGTGTGCATGGTACACGACTCAACACGCGCCATTCCCAATCCGATCGACCCGCATCAAAAAAGGCCCATTTCGTGCCCCTGTTATAAAAAATACAGTGTGCAATTAGGGGGGATAGCCCCCCCCCCCCCCCCCCCCCCAGTTGCACAATCTACTTTACGGACCCAGACGCAATGTCATAATGAACGCTAATGTCTCTCGTTGTGATATCGCTAAGTAACTTAACGAATAGGAAACACATTTAAAAATATCTTTCCAAAGTGAAGATAGAGCCTGATAAGAATTATCATTTGGCCCATAGTATTCACGTAGAATTTGATAGAATATCAAATTTCCTCAAAATTTCAGCTTTAGACCTAATAAGTTCATTATTTATTAAGAAAAATGTGATTTTTGGTTCTTTTGCTTTTTCATTCTTCTCGTAATATTATGGTTACCCTAATATATGCATTTTATTCTGAAAACTAATTGTCGATAAAATATTAAAATACACAAAATCCATATCTTCTTCATTCATCCAGAATTGATAAAATTTTTGTTAACAATTCCGATAAAGTAAATTATGAATTAGGTACCACCCTTGGATCGTCTGACAATCATGAAATGAATTAATTTTTTTTTTTTCGATCTACTGGTTCGATGCGAGTAAAAATTACAAAACCATTTTATTCTTTATTAATTTTTGGTATTCAAGTATTTTTTTTTCCTGAAGAACTACAAATCATTTCGAGTATTTATTTTGGCTCTGACGAATACGGAGGTATAAATTTTTGAGAGAAACTGCAGTGTATACATTCGAAAATGAAATCATGTGAATTCTTCGATCTTGGGAAAACTATTGGAAGAATTGACGGTACGGAATCTGGACGATTAAGAACCGTCTTTGATTATGTTGGATTCAATTTTCGATCCGAAAAATTCAAAATCCGTTGAATCCGTTCTGGTAAACCTTTGTGACATCGTGCAGTGCCCTCGCGACTTGTTCAACGTTCTCAGACGTTATACTAGACATCGATATCCGGCCATCAGTCGATGCGTAAACGCTGTGCTTTTCCCTCATTTTTTTCACCTGAAATTCGTAGATTTGAGGAGTTTGGATTCTTTTGTCCCTCATGGTCCGGAGATCGATTTTTTTAGTCAATATTTCAGCCAATAATGTATCAAGAAGATTTGACGAAGGTTTTCACTTCTGGACCATTAGAGATTTTTTTTCAGAATATTTTTGAAATTCGCCTTCGACCTACCTGATCCGGGGTCAATCCAGTGTAACAGAACATCCCAATTTGATTAGTGACATGCTCCCAGTTGATTTGGGACCCCGTCTTGTTCAGTTCGTTTTTCAGCGTTTCCCGCGCTGTGATTATACGCTTTCTACATTTTGCCACGTCCTTGATCCACTGATCCTTTAATTCAGGATTGGTGAATATCTCGTTTGCAATTCGCACCCCGTGTATTGGCGGGTTTGAATATGTATGGCGAATTATAATCTTCAGATGGGAAGTCACTCGCAGTGCTTCTTCGGCACTGGCTGTGACCAGGGAGAGACATCCGGCCCGTTCCCCTGGTGTAAATAACCAAAAATAGATTCACAAAGCGTTTCGAGGGATCGAAGAACGATTTTCGAATTCTTAACGTATCAGAAAAAAAAAAAAAAAAAAATAAAATTGATTCAAGTCTGTTTTCCTATCGCTTTCTCACCATAGAGTCCCATGTTCTTGGAGTAGGTTTGTGCGAGAGCGAACTGGTGTCCGTCGCGAGCGAATTGCCTGACGGAAAAGGCGTCGTAGTCTAGGTCGCCTGTGAAAATGAATAAAAAAATTTGTTCCCCTCTTTTTTCTCAATAATGTATTAGAAAAATTGATTCTCAGTATATTTTCCACAATATTTATTACCGCTCGTCATGCCTTGGTAGGCCATGTCGATTAGGGGAAATATTTTTCCCATTTTTATCGCCTTTGAAATTCCCGCCCATTGTTCTTTGGTCGGATCCACCCCGCTGGGGTTGTGTGCGCAGGGATGAACCAGGATTATCGATCCTTCGGGGATATTCTATACGAGTCAACGGGAAAGGGTGAAAAATAAAATTGAAAATAAATAAAAGAATCAGGAATCATCGCGCTATTAATAGCCACATTATTTCCTCTACAAACTAATTAATCAAATAATTTTTTTCCTCATTAATTAATTTGTCGATCGATATTACCGATATATCTTCCAGGAGTCCTTCGTAGTCGAGGCTCTTTGTATCGCGGTTATAGTATCGGTGCTTTTTTACGGTGTAGCCAAGGTGTTCGAAGAGAGGCTCGTGGTGACCGTAATTTGGATCACTTATCCATATCTCCCTTCTACCCAGGTAGAATTTATCCGCAAATTCAAACCACACACGTAGAGCACCGATCCCGGATACACCCTGGACCATCGCGACCTGAGTCATGGATACAAAAATTGGTGAAATTTTATTTTGAATTTTCTCCCCAGTTTTTTTTATCTTTTATAATTTGATATGAAATCCTCGACTGTATGAAGAGAGATTTTATTACTCAGCTTACTTTTCCTTGAGCCAATAGTTCCGAGTCTTCGCCAAGCGCTAGTCTGACGCTATTCAAACAGAAGTCAGCGTGGCCCGAGATAGGCAGATATTCCTTGTTGAGATTCTTCGAAGCGAGTATTTTCTCGGCCTAAAAAGAAAACTCCACGTGCTATGAGATGAGTAGCTGTATCAAATCTGATAGTTAGTTATTTACACAAGTGCTGCTAGTCGTAAGAGAGGAAGCGAGAGATAGAACGATTAGAAAGACCGAGTGAAGAAATGATAAGAATAATTACATAACAAATAGTTAGGGGATTTGTTTAAGATGTGGTAATCACCTGACGAACACTCGGAAACACCCATGGCTCCCCGTTTTCATCTCGATAAACGCCTGCACTCAAATCAATCTTTTTCGGATTTGGGTCATTTCTGTGGGCATCGCCGATCCTCAACATCACATCCGGAGGACCAGCCTCCACGTGACTCCACCAGGATTTTCTGAAACGAAAAATGAAAATGTTGTCCAAATCGAGTCGAGCTGTCACTCGAAAATCGGAGCTTTTTGAGTTTTTGGTTTTTCATTTTTGTGGGGGGAAATTAAAGACATTTCTCGACTCGGACCAATACTATTTTTATCTAAATAATAACGTCGATCATTTAGCCGAGTATCAATATCGATGATGCAGATGATGAATTCGATCTGTTCATCTTCGACGATTCGATCCCAATATTTCTGCAGAGGTTTTTTTCGCGGTATAATTGATCGATCATATATCGAAGCCACGAGCTCTGTGGATCGTTGTACTAATCAATTAAAGCAGATTAAAATGTTACTGTGGAAAGATTGCACGCCATCGAGTAATCCGACTAATTTATCAATGAGTTAATTAACAACGCTTGATTTCATTCGGGTATTGATATTCTGATTTTCTCAAAATTTGTCTGCAGAAAAACACACACAAAAAAAAAATGAAAAATCCATCGATTCTCTAGAATTTCCTGCTATGATTTTTCTATTTCGAAAAATATCATTCTATGAGTGAGTTGATTCGAGTTGAATTCGGAGAAAAAAAAAATTCATTACTTTACTTACTTCTTGCTACACAAAAACGTAGCGATCGATTGATTCAAAAATTGGCCGAAATTTGATTTGGAAAAAATTCTACCAATTGAGATGAAAATCATCAAAATCCGTTTATTACTTCACCCGATATCGCCAGTTGAATTTTTTTTTCTCGAAAATTTTGTTTTTTCGATTCCTCGAAAACTACTCGACTCATCACATCAAAAATTGAATCAGTTCTGAGTTACGATGAACCGCATCAATCGATACAAAAAAGGATGAAATCCGTTCATTCGTTATCGAGATATAGTCGGACAAAAAATTGATCGCGCATACAGAGAGCCAGACGTCTATCTGGAAAGATAAGAGATGATTTTACGGATCTCAAAGCGTTGAGATATGGTGAAAACTCGTCTTTTTATTCACAGGTTGATGACAATACCCTTTCTCCTTTGTAAAACGGGAAACTGAGATTGAAAAAAAAAAAAAAAAAAAATAAAACATGATTCGATTCCGTCAATGAACAGATGAGTAACAATTTTTGTTTTGTTTTTTTGGGAAATTAGCTTCGAAGTGTATTTATTGATAATAATTAATAACTCGAATTTGGAATGATTGTTCTCCTCTCCAATCGCCGGTATGCTGAAATTCTAGAATAATTTCGTAGTGATAAAAACTTCAAAATTGAAAGAAAAAAAAAAACAAAACATATTTCTCTCACCTTAGTTTGACGGCCATAGTATTTGAAGTTGGTCGAAACGTCGCACCGCTACCCGCCGAGTAACCGATAGTCACTGAAGTCAAAATAAAACCGTCCCCGACTACTGGTGGGCCTAATCATGTTCCATTACGTCACTAATTGAGCTCAAAAACGTGAATTCCCCTTACCTTATCTCGCTGGCTGTGGAAAAAAAAAAAAAAAAAAAAAATTTATGGACCGAGACGCAATGTCATAATAAACGCTAATGTCTCGCGTTATGATATCGCTAAGTAACTTAACGAATAAGAAACACATCTAAAGATATCTTTTTCAAAGTAAAGATATAGCCGGATAAGAACTTATCACTTGGCCCATAGTTTTCACATAGAATTCAACAGAATATCAGTTTTTCTAAAAATTTCTGGTACAGCCCCGATAAGTAATTTATTATTTATTAGGAAAAATGTGATTTCTCGTTCCTTTTCTTTCTTCTTCTTCTCGTAATATTATGATCACCCGATCGTCACTCGATCAACAGAAAAATCTGCGACCGAGTGACGATTCCAATTCCAAGAAAAGACCGGTTTTGAAAATTTCGAAATGTGAAATTCTGAACCCTTTTAAAGATCTTTTTCTACGGTAGCTGATGAGAAACGGTAGCTCCCCATAGAATAGAGTAGTCTGATCCGCAATTACCATACTGTATTAATTATTTTGATAATAGGTATGTTTTCGCTCGTGTATACATGTACATAAAGTATGTACTGCACATGCTCGTGGGATGTGCTGAATTTCATTGCCGTTGAGTTTCCATTTCGCTGTGCAATTTATGTATATATGTTCATGTGTATGGAGGAAATGAATGTCGTTGAGCGAAGTTAATGATTACACCGTAGTTATACTCCTCTGCAACGACGAAGTACCTACAATCTGCATTGAGGGTTCTGCCCGTCTGGCTACCGAAGAACAAGGAATGAAAAGACGTAGGTAATTCCATGTGTAACACACGACGAATTGGCAAGGAGGGAATTTCATATCCTGATGCATGTATGTAGCTGAGTAACTGAACCAAAGTATGTACTAAGGGGATCTTGGTATTGCGAGAGGAAGAGGCGTACTTGGCCATATTCACCGCTGCAAAACCTTTCCACATTCTCTTGTAAAATACATACATATGTACTATAGGCATACGTACCTCTACACATGAGACATTGCAGCGTCTGGCGACCATGTAATCAGTCCCCATAGTCTACCGATCTTCGTATCGTGTCTTTGCGACTCGTCATTCTGCACGCGACATACGTTTGTCATCGACTGACATCTGTCTGTCATCGTTTCTGACAGCTAGTACTGAAAAACATCACTTCAACATCTCGTTAAAGTACACAAACAACGGATAGCCAACTCACGTTAGGATTATTTCATCAAATAGCCAGAACCTATTATTTGGGATACTGCTCGTAACCACGGGTGTAAAAAAACAGGTTTCGGCTCATATCTTTGAAACAGTGATTCTTACGACTGAAAGTGCCTGTATCGAAAATATGTAAAACTAAATTTCACACAAAAATAGTTCCGAACTTTTTTCTGTAGGTACGATAGTTTTCATTTAATTTGAGCGAGAGATCGCAGAACCTCCAGTAGCGTAGTTCCAACTTCTCGGCGAGATTAGACAAAAACTATCATGCCTACGAAAAAGATCATCGGACCTTTTTTGTGGGAAATTTAGTTTTCTATATTTTTAATGATCCCATTTTTTGTCGTAGAATCTACCGTTTCTGAGATATTTACAAAAAACTAACTACTCGCAGCTTTTACTTGGCCCTTTCATCATAACCAGCTAATAGTCAATATTTTTTGGACTTTTTGGCCCATGGACCACCAGGACGTGAAAGAATGGCCCACACTGCGTGATCTGGATGAATAAAGACGACCACATCCTCGTGAGTCGAGTTTGTGGCAAAGTGGTCTGTTCTCTCGATCTCAGAATCAGCTTCTGCTTCTCCTTATTCCTGAAGTGGATATAAGAGAGTACAGGAAATCAATGGTAACACGGAGAGGTCTTCGACCACTTCCTGTACCGTTTTGGTGCTCATTAGGTGAGAGCAGCCTCTCTTACTCTCGCGGATTTTCAAATGAAATTATTTCTGCTCGTATAATGAAGAGGAGGAAGAGCATTGGACACATCGTGATGGAGATCAAGAAATCCTCAGGCAGCTTGCTCCCCGTCTTTTAGGGGTATGGGTTCAGCAGCGGTTGGTTAATGGGGATCATGCGGAATCGAGGAACGATTTCTGTGCATCCATTTGATCCCCTGTGTTCTTCTTCATCGACGCCTTGCACGCTATGCATAATTTTACCGCTGGGCGCTAAATTATTGGGGATGTCGGATGCAGCTGCCAGACTCACATGATGTCGTGTCATGGGGATTTTGAGGTATAAATTCCCCGCTACTGAGTATCATAAGCTATAACTAAATTCGCAATCATCATTCCTGTTCGGATTTTTTGAAGTGGTATAAAAATACATCACCGCTGCAGACGCCATGTATACATCACAACACGTGCGTTGTTTTTTACAATTCAGATTGAACCAGCCGTACATCACGTGCCATTTAATGCTAAAAATTAGTTGTTTACGTTGTAGTTTTATGGTACCTCGACCTTCGCGGTTCCATCAATATGAAAGTCAGCTCTTATCAGTCGAATTACACGTTTCTCCGCTTTCGAATTCGCTTGTTAATACATAGGTCACACAGATATGCAGAGCCAGACAAGTAAGTAATATACAGAGATAATAGCTCAGAAGATAAAAATCGTGATTCGGGTCAAAGCAGCAATGTATCTTTGCCTTTTGGCCACTCTGTAGCAAACCTTGAGGAACAAAGGAATGAAAAAAAAACCTTGAACACGTGTAACAATTTTTTCTTTATTTCTTTTTCTTCCTCTCCTCAACGTTTACTAAAAAGTGGCTAAAAGTCGAGGGCACATTGCAGCTTTGACCCGAAATACCATTTTTCCTAAGCCCAATCGATCTGTTTTCACAAAATCGAAATACAATTTTTTTTTTCCGATAATTCGATGAAAAAAATTGAAACAATAATTGAAAGCACAAGATAGATCACTACGGAATGTTGCTAGAAAATTTTTATAGAGTAGGGCGCAGGTCAGGCCCAGGTCGATTCGGTATGGAATACCCCATATAGGTGTATGTAGAATAGAGGATCGTTGATTATTTCTTGTGGGTAGATGCAAGGCGTTGATAGATAAATATTCGTCGTACATATTATATACATACGTATATATGCGTATATGGGGCATTCCACGTCAAATTAGCAGCCTATTTGATACCATTGATACCAAAACCATGGAAATTTATGGGCGTTATGAAAATCTAAAAATTAAAAAAAAAAAAAAATTCAAATCCATTAATATCTGAGAAAGTTTAATGACCGACCAAAAAAATAAGGACTCCAATCCCGCCATGAACAGACTAAAAACTTGCGAAATAAAAATAGTAAACATTGAGATCCCATATTATCACGTTGTGCTTGAAAATCATATTTCAAATCATAGAACAAGTGTGAATTTTTCTTCAGATTTTTCAAAACGGCGTTTTCAGAATTCGTTTTCCGATTATTTTTTTTTCTAATTTCACTGGTGGTTAAAAAAATCTGAAAAAAAAATCCGATACCCTGTTGGGTCGGTAACAACGTCATACTAAAAAATAATCAAAATCGAAGGGGGTGAGGGAAAGGGGGTGCTAATTTGACGTGAGAAGCCCCATATATATAAATATATAAATATCTATATATAGTCCGTTTCATTGTATTTAGTACATAGATATAGCGATATGTATGGGTGAATAATCGAAAGGTAAATGTGTGCTGTACGTACAGAGACGCCATTTTGGTATTTCCTTTCTTTCGAAGTATATTCTTCAAGCGGCGCATGGTTGCTGCTCGACGGGCATATCAAAAAAGTATAAGAAATATAAGTATTTATCGCGGTGTGTAATTATGCAAATTGTCTGCATGTTTAGTACCATTAAATTACCCGCTTGCGCTTGGTCATCGTAGCTTTAGCTTTGGCTTTGGCTTTGGCTTTAGCTGTGGCTGTGGCTGTGGCTGTGGCTGTTATATGGGTATACGGTACAAACAGGCCATTATATGTGTTGGTATTATATATATATACAATATATAAATTCCTAATGCATCAAAATACATATAGCTGTGTGTAATCTGCTACCAATTTATATATAAAACCGCCTGAAATTCTCTGGTTAAAAATAATTCTACAAATTTCAACGACTTGTCCACAAAAACTTGAAACTTTTTGTACAGTTTTTCTATAGGACAAATTTTTACATGTAGTTTTCTTCATGCGGCTGGGATCGACGAAGATAACGAATTTTCATAACAATCTCCGTAAATCTACAATATATTTTATGATGAACCACTAATTGCAATTTGTTTTTTTTTTTATGAAGAATCTACAACTTTCATGGAAAATTACAAAAATCTGCAATCCTTCTCATGAAAAATTACGAGAATCTACAATTTTTCGATGAAATATGAGAACAATCTGCAATTTTTCAATGAAAAACTATGAAAATGAAAATCTATCATTTTTTTTAATGGAAATCCATGAAAATCTATAATTTTTCCATGGTAAACTATGAAGTTTGCAGATTTTCCTAGAAATTGTTAGAAATTTATAGAAATCGAAATTTCTACTGTGGGCACAGCAAAGAGAAATAGTATTCATCGAGATGTAGTCTTTGGAAGAAAATAGTACATTACGATACAAGTGCAATAAAACTTTTTCTGACGAGTGTTGCAATCACATGAGATTAGAAGAAGTTTTTCTGTCGAGTATTGTACAAAATTTTATTTCATTAGGTGTGAAAATGGGGGTTTTATGCACGCGAGGCGTGAGTATAATGTCCATTATCACACTGAGTGAAGTAAAAGAAAAAAAAAAAACATCCTTCACATTTTTTGAACAAAAATTATTCACAGTTTATTACACGATTATAGGTATGAGTAGATAATATATACATTAAACATACATAGTTGACTACAAAAAACTACTTTATGTTAGGATTAATTGATATAAACG
This sequence comes from Tenthredo livida, assembly GCA_963992785.1. Lineage (NCBI taxonomy): Eukaryota > Metazoa > Arthropoda > Insecta > Hymenoptera > Tenthredinidae > Tenthredo > Tenthredo livida. The sequence continues at coordinate 5,925,208 of OZ023070.1, read as the reverse complement.
ATGGTCTTTGACTGCTTCACGGCTTAAGAATAATGAATCCTCTTGAATTTTTATTCAGCGTTCTTGAGACGGTTTCAGAAGTTCATAGGCTGAAGCCTGATGGATGGATAAAAATTCAAAAAAATCTTTAGGGACGTTTTCTGGGGTCGTACTGCCACAGGAAAAATGACTAGTGAAAGTTGAATCGTTTTTTGAGTTCGCGTGGAGAAAATCTTCGATACTTCTGTATATAAGGCTGAAGTCTGTGTAGGTATATACCTATCCTTCTTTGAATAGTTATGAACGTATGGTGCCTGAGATATTCCCTCTGAACGCCTTCAGTTAATTATCAAACAACAATGAACAGACATTAATAATTCCAAAGCTTTGTAATTATATGATGTAGGTATCGGAGCCCGTTGGTGCAGAGTATCATCACGTTAGTATCTAAACTCTAGTATCCAATACAAGCACCGATGTGTCTAATTCCCTATTCATCATCTTGTCTCAAACCCCTTCGCCGATCATACATTGGATTTATTCATGCATCCCCCGCTGCAATATTTCAATTATTCATACAAAGATAACACAAACCGTTATCTACGTTCAATGTCAAATGACGAAACGATACGTTATAAAGTTCGCTGCCATACGGTCCATTTTAACCCGGACTTATCAGCTTTCGTCACCTCCCCGATAAGATAAGATGACTTTCGCTAATTGAACAGAATATTTACGTGTTCGACGGTCTTGGTACTCGAAAAACAGCTCTTTGTTATTAAATATCAGCGAGTTATCGACGTGAAAGAAAAAATGGGTTAAAAGATTGAAAAAAATGTCGTATCCAAAAATCGGCATCGGTTTGCTCCGAAATTCCATCCATGTTGAAGGTTCACTCAAAATTTGAACAAGTATCGATGAACGATCCGACCTGCATACGGTGACAAACGGAATCTGGAATATTTTCAAATTACGTCTTAAATAGTCGGGACTTCTCACTTGGGAGAATGATATAGCCTCTCGCCGATCGCGGTAAATCGGTTTTTCTTGTGTATCACAAGCGAGTGACCGTGTCCCACGGCTTCCTCCATCTGGTTAGTCACGGATACGCTCGTGTCCGGAGGTCCGTGCCACCATCCAAGACTGATGCAGACAGAATTTAGGTTTGGTTATTTTATACCGATCAGAGGGTCTGCAGACCTTATATACCTCGACCGATCTCTTCTTGGTTCGTGGTACGTACGTGCAAGGCAATCAATCGAGCGACGCGACGCTTCCGTAATTCTGTTATAAAATACCTCAGGATCAGGTCCAGTTTGAGCTCGTGCTATCGAGCCTTAGCACTCCTCTTCTACGAGCACTTCTCGTTCTTCAGGATCCATCCCAGGCTGCAGGCTCAACTGTGCATAATTGATTGTTCCCCTCGGTAATTGCAACCTGATCGTTGGAGCAGCAGACCTGATGATGAGCTTAAAAACCGTTGTTCAATTTCTGTTTTGAATTAAATCGGAATCGAATTTGCTAAAAATGAATTCGCCAGTCGATTCCGTCTATCGGAACATGCGAAGCCCAGAATTCTTCGACCATGGAACCTAAAGGGTCGGAAAAGATCGTTTGTGCAAAAAAATCCACATTCCTTTGTCGAAAAGAGTCGTGTGCACCTTGGTATAAGAATGTTTTTTTTTTCGCTGTCGGAAAGAAAGATCGGCAAAAAATCGGCAAATCGGTTGAGTATCGTAAAAATTCGTAAAGGTTCGAGCGAAATCTAGGGTCGAATTAGGTTTGGGTTTAGATACGATATGGTCACGAGTATAATGATCGGTAGATTGGTATGGTATGGATCGGTGGTTGTCCTGCCGAGAGTGACTCGGCGCGTCCTGAAGTCAGAGTCCCACGACGATCAGATAATTTGAAAAAAGTTTGGCTGTCAGTGAATGTTTTAGTTCTAGTTTTACAGTATAAATCGGTATCGATCGGTTGGAGGCTGTATGTGTATCGGTAGGATCTTGATTCTTTAGCAAAAAGTCATTTAACCGTGTTAGTTATGCCTTGGGATCGTTCGGGCGAGTCCCGTTGACAATATACTACACTTCATACCACACAAGAAATAATCAAAAAGCAAAGAACAGTATACACATCAATTTTTGCTTAACAAAATCGGCTATTTTCTCGGTAGACATTTAGTCACGGATTTACTTTTTCCCATACACTAGTTCGTATTTCAACGAACTATTATGCATCACTGAAGACAATCTATGTAATAGGTACTACCGATCAATATATTCGATCAACTCGATTTTTGAATAAGACAATTTTCGATTCTTACCGATTTTCTTTCTAATCGTCGAGCTGCACGATTGGCCAACTAAGATCATCCTTGTAGCTCGGAAACTATTGGTCCCTCGAATTTTCGGTAAAGGAAATTTCGTCTCACAATTTCACGGGGAATCTACCCTCAAAATGTGACTTGCTCGATCTGAACCACCAGCAGTATATACAGGCGTGGAGTACTGCGTGCGTCTATACATCGATTTAGGTACTGCTGACTATACCTATTATTGATCTTTTTCGCTTGTCCAAATACACATACAGTTAATTGGCATAAATCGGTGGACAAGCACACACAACATATTCACAGATAATTACATCTATCATATCGTAGTTACAGTTATTAGGTTACATATTTGTTGGTTCAAGTATATATATATAGTACCTATGTATACAGCTAAATCAGACGCTCTTTGTCGGGTTGCATTAATTCAGGCGCTTTACGGTACAGTGCAACGTTTATCGTTGGATCGACTCGGAGCAGTTGACAAAAATGGAAATTAATAACAATTAACATTAATTAAGTTTGAAATATGCGGTGATCCCATGTTTTGCATGACGTATATGTACAGATATCTATTACATAGAAATTACTTTATATTGTAGTACGCATATCCTGTATACATGTACAAATATAGACATGGGTATGGGTACTTGTGCGGTCTAGTTGATTAACTAACTTACAATATAACTGATGCGTCCAGTCGTCGACAAGTGAATTCACAGCACATATTATACGCGTATGTAGTACTATACCTGTATATAGATGATAAACAAGTTTCTTCCGCAGAAACCAACTAACATTATATATACTAGTTGATGAGGTCGGTGTGTGCCTATTCCTCATGCAATATACTGTATAATCTAGTTAAATTAGAAGCAATTTTGTCGAGTAAAAATAAAAACCGTTATAAACCAGTTTTTCACCGATATCTCGGTAAACGTTGATGATATCAAGTGAAGGTGAATATCAAAAATTAAGCTCATTAAATTTTCTATAAAAAAGCTGATATACACTTTTCTTGTATCTTTATTCCTCTTTCTGTAATTTAAACATCTCACTTCCAACTGGATTATCACGTTCCAGACTCTTTTCGAAGTTGAATTTTTTACTTAATATTCAGCCTCAGAATACAGCTGGAACGATTAAGATACAGGGAAAATACGTTGAACCTTTTTTACAGGAAATTTAATAAACTCCAGTTTTAGTTCCTATCTTCAACTTGATGTGATCAACGGTTATAGAGATATCAGCGAAAAACTGTCTATGAGCACTTTTCTCCGAAATGAAGTCGTGGAAGATGCACTACATATTCAGCCTAAAAATACAGCTAAACCGACAAAGATACAGAAAAATGGTATCGAACCTTTTTGATAGACAATTTAATAAGCTTCATTTTCAATGTTTGCCTTAAAATTGATATCATCAACGCTTACCGAGATATCAGTGAAAAACTTTTTTCAATCAGCTTTTTCATCGTTTACATTTCTTCTATTCGATATTTCCCATCCAACTGGACTGATGCAGCTATACTATACGGTTCTTCCGCCAGCGGCGGTGCAGGTATATACGCCATCTTGAATTCGCCACATTAATAATACACATAGTATGTACTTCATATGTGCGTTTAATAAATGTGATAAAACCTCTGTATGAAATATATACTAAAATTATATTCCCCTCATATTATTATATAATATATACGCGCACTGCAGTTTAAAATAAAAATTGAGTATTTTGTATATATAATCCATCATATATACGATATGCGCGTATATGTATACACCATACATAGTTATATATGTATATTGAAAGAAAACCTCGATGTAGGTACAGCATTCTGCCCCCTCATCCAGGCAAGGGGGTAGGTGGTCTTGTTTGCAGGTGTATAATCGTTATGCTTCGTGCAGCATGTAAACTGGATTAGTGACGCTGCGGTGGACCCCCACTTTGTATATTACGCATATACCTATATATATATACACGTATACGATCTTGTCTGCATACTGTGCGGATGAAACGAACCAACTTGCCTACTTCAACTAAGAAGAAAGAAAAAAAGAAATTTATAGTCTTCGTCCTTAATTACGATATTCAATTAAAAATTTGAGATAAACAATGGCTAATAGATAATGAAATGATAAAAAGACGATTAGGGCAGTTTAGAAGAAGAAAAGAAATATTAAGGAGTAAAAAACTAAAAAAAACAAGGCAAAAAAAAAACAAGAAGAACAGAGAAACAAAAAAACGAGAGATATTTATTAGGGTGAAGGAGTGCTATGGATATATATCCTAATATATATATATATTTATATGTATATGGCGCGAGCGAGCGGATGGTGCGATGCCAAGCAAAAACAGGGGTAGGCGGAGTTCTCTGACGAGCCGGTAACTGCCTGTGAATAATTTAATATTATATGTATGTCTCTCGTCCCCTTTCACTCTTCTGGCTACAGCTCCTCCCTGTCCCTTTCCCTCACCCTTTCCATTTCCCATTCCTTTTTATTATTCTCTTTTTCACCCCCTCATTACTCTATTTTATCTATTTTCCATTCCTATAACTAGTACATGCGTATAATAGTTCTCCGAATGGGGAAATCATTTTTTTTTTCCCCCCTCATTTTCTGTTTCAGTCTCAGTTTCATATTTGAAGCTAACAAGTCTGGCACGTCCGACAATAAGAAATATGAATAGGATAAGATGGGATGAAATCAGACAGAAGTTTCTGAATGCAGTTTAAAACGGACCGAAACACTTTGAACACTATCAAAAATTAGCTGAAAACGTGGCCAGGACGCGTCAAAATTGATTAAAACACCTGAAACACTATAGAAAGTGCACGTTTCAAATGGACCAGAACACTTGGACTATGAATTGAAATTACCCAGAGATTGGTAAAAAACGTTATTAACACGCATTGAAATTACCCAAAAATAAACAGAATGAATGAAAACACTCGGGACACTAGTTAAAGTTACCTAAGAACGTACTGAAATGGACTTAAAACACCTGAAACACGATTCGAAGTCACCTGTAAGAACTTGAAACACTTTAAACAATATTATTCAAAATCACCTGTAAGGGTCTGAACGCGGACTAAAACACTTAAAACACTTTTAGGTCCAGTAAGAATGAACTGAAAAGATGGTGAGGATGCCTCAGAATGGACTGAAACACTCGAAACACTAGAACAGTCATTTCAAACGGACCAAAACACTTGGAGTATCAGTTCAAACTAACTGAAGATTAGAAATTGATCTTATAAATATGCGTTAAAGTTACCCACAAATGAACAAAATGAATTTAAACACTTGTGACACCAGTTGCAGTTGCCTAAAAATGTACTGAGACGGACTAAAACACCTCCCACGCTATTCAAAGTCACATGTAAGCGTCTGAATGTGGACTAAAACACTTAAAACACTTTAAACACTATTCATAATCACCTGTAAGCGTCTGAACACGGACTAAAACACTTGAAACACTAGAAAAGTAATTTCAAACGGACCAAAACACTTGGACTATCAGTTCAAGCTACGTGAAGATTAGAAATGGACGTTATAAACACGCGTTAAAGTTATCCAATAATAAACAGAATGGATATAAACACCAGTTGATTAAGTTACCTAAAAACCTACTGAAGTGGACTAAAACACCTTAAACACTATTTGAGATTACCTCTGAGTGTTTGAACGTAGATTAAAGGCACAAAAAGGGCGAAAACACTTGAGGACCGGGGGTTTAAATGTGATAAAAAATGTCTGAATATGGTGTTAATATATGTACAGTTGACTGAGACACTTAACACATTGATCAATAAAACATCTGCGAGATTCTAATAAGCATTCGTTGAATTGGATTGATAGATACTAAACATTGGACATGTGAGTTGAGAATGCGCTAAAATGGACTAAAACACTTTGAACACGTCTGGAAGGCAGCCATTAACACCTATAGAGTCGCGTCAAAATGGACTAAAACCGTATGACTGTGGGTTAAAATGACCTGTGAACGTCTGAGCATACGCTTGAATGCAACTGAAAGATTGGAAACAGAAGTTAGGTAACTCGAAAAGAAGGAAAACGGATTAAAACACTCGAAACACCAACTCATATGCCACTTACACGAAGGTGGGAAAATGGACTAAAACACTGAATCGTGTTTTAAAAATGGATTAAAACTTCTAAATACGGATTGAAGCCCTTGAAATATTGATTTAAATCGCTTGGAGGTAACTCTGAATTGACTAATACTGACTAAAACGGGCTAATACCCTCGAAACACCATCTGAAAATTCAAATTAACGGACTGAAACACTTTGGGTATGAGTTAAAACGACCTAAAAACATCCAAGCGTTTCAATGCAACGGGTTGGAACGTTCGAATGCACTTCGAATCGACATTATCTGAAATTGAACGAAGATGGATTAGAACACGCGAAACACTAGTATGAACCACCTATGAGGACAGAAAAATGGACTAAAACACTGATCCACAATTTAAAATTCTACCAACACGTTTCAAAAATTCACGTAATGGGTTAAAACACCATCAAGAACACCATAAAATCGGTCAATACTCCTCAACCGGGTGGTTAAACGGTGTGAAACCCCCGAAACACCGTCTGAAAATGCTGAAATCGGAGTTTAAATGTCCTGAGAATGGGGGTTCAAGTTGAGCAGACTGATTGAAGAGGTAAAATAGGAGTTAAAATGACCTAAAAATGGCTAAGATTGACCGAAAGTGTAAACCAATTAGCTCAGGTAATTAGAATCGGTATGACGATGGTAAAGCTATCTGGATTATAATTATCCTTAGTCGCATCATTTTGTTGCATGTAATACTGTAGTTATAGCATAGATAGGGTGTATGTATACTGCATCTCGAGCATCGTGATAGCCTGTCTGCTTAATGACTTTTTAATTATCGTTAACAGAGTAGAACCTAAACCGAAATTAAGATACGAGTAAAATCTCCATATATCAGTAGCTACTGCATACTTATAGTACATACATATAGGTATATGTACATATCGACCGGAAGTAGACCGTGCATATAAATATTACTATAATAAAACCATATTCCAAACAGTTCCATGCACAATCTAACTGGTTAGATTGCGAGTTGCAAAGTGATTAAGAGAAAAAAAATAAAAATGAAATAAAAAATCGGTACGCAGGTATAATTAATCTGCAATTAATGCGGTAGGAAAGGAAAAAAATTAATTCACTTATATGTGTACAGCTGTTATAATAGTGGAAAATAATTTTTTTTTTTTTTCCTTTTTTTCTTCATATTAAAAGAGGGAATAGGTTGCAGGTCTTTTATAACAGTTGGGATGAATAAAACGAACATTTTTAATTATCGTGTTTGCGCATTTCGTTTAATTATTGTTACGTATAGTTTAATGAAACAATTTAATATATATATATATATATATATATATATATAGATATATGTATGTATAATATATATAAATATATATGTATATATATTTATGTTTATATGTACAAAGAAATAATAATAATAATAACAATAATAATAATTCGGCCTTAATATTTATTATTTGTACAAGTTATAGGTATATGTGTAATAATTAATATCGTATAGACGCGTATAGTTGCAACAGCCAGAATTAAGATAATAGTTAATATTTAGCTTTAAATACGAATTGGCATTTTTCATTTATAACGTAATATGACTAAAAATCGGTGCAAATAAGAGCTTGAGGCGATAATAACGTAAACCAATCTTTATATTTAATATTTAATTACATAACCGATTATTAAATCGAGCTTTTACAAAGTTTAATCATCGAAGTTACCTATACCATTCACTTCCCATATTGTAATATACGATATTTATACCTATACTGAGGTGTGTGCGCATGCAATCAATATTCCAAAATTCGATTGACGATTTAAAAAAAATAAACAATCTGTAATACATATATTTTGTTGGTAAATAATGATTATTTTTTCATAAAATTGCATGTGATATTTCAACCAGATAGATTTTATTATACTGTGCGGGTATATTCTGCGCAGGATTTCTCAGAAGTTTCGTCAATGAATTATTTTGCAACATTTCGGTGAAATTTATACAAATTTCGTGACTTTTTAGTTTATTATAACTTTTTTTTTCTTCAACTTCAGCACAGTATCTTACCGGAATCTGCACATGAAATTTGATATACAATTGCATACAATTTACGATACTATTGAGGAAATTTCATGCTATTGAGTGAACTGTGAAATTTATAACAGTGATGAATATACATTTGATTTGAATTCTTAGGATTCCATCAAATTTCACGGGCTTTTACAAGATGCCATTTCAATTTCATGGTAATGATTCAGATGCGATTTGTAAGATGAAAGATGAAATTTCGTGAAATTTTCTATGGGACTTTATAAAATTTGACGAAATTCCAATTTCTCGTAATTTCGATGATTTTCATAAGAACTTATTAGCATTCCTTGAATTTCATACAATTCCAGACATCGTCGTATGCCGACCGGATTATACACTGTTTCAACATAAAATGAACTGCAAAAGTTCGTATACGTCAAGGCATTTCTTCTCATCTCTATATGAATATCGTACGAATTTTTGATGAGCTTAATTATGATTTTCGTCTGTAAGATGAAAAAGGAATTGTCCGCCGAGGAATTTTTCAATTTGAAAAATGAATGAAAAATCAACCAAAAAAAGACAAAATGAAATGTAAAAGTAAGTTTCGCGCACACCTCTACACCTAAACGTATAGATATTATAATAACGTTATAACAGCAGCATGCCAGCATCAAAAGTACAAAGAGCGCGGGTCTCTCCCTATAGTTGCACCTAAACGTGTATAGCAGGTATCATAGCTGTTGCCTTAACTGAATGCAACGCAGCGTAACGCAGCTTGTGCGCACCTATACAAAGCTGCATCGAAGGATGCCGGCCATGATTGGCCACTAAACCGATGCGCCCAGTCAGTTTTGTTATTGGCTGCGCCGGTTTTACTGCGTCGTTTCATTGGCCGACGCCGCGCAAGTCGCTAGTATCGTAAAGCAGAAAGAACCGACTGTTGACTGCAGTCGGCCGATTCGCACGCTCGGAAAAGACCGGCGCAGTGCGTTACGGCGCGGCGGTCGCGACCCCTGAGGGTATATGTATAGAAAGCGCATTACTATAAAGGGCGGTTTCCTTTTTTTTTTATTTCTCTCATTCTTTTACTCATCTGCCTCCTCCTTTACTCACGCACACTTTTTTCGGCTTTATTTTACCTCTTTGAAACGCTCGCGCACCGATGCTGCGCATCGCACATAACCTTACTGCATCGCATAGCATAGCATCGGCTGCCGCGCTTTACTGCTAAGTAACGATAATTGATATCGCGCTGCCAGCGTAGCGGAGATTACACTCGTCTACACTATCCGGCAATTTGCTACGCCGATTTTAAACGCGTTAGTTCATAGTCGTAAAACTCCACATGCACCCCGAACCCACCCCGGATAATCGTACTCCGTGATAGCTGCAAGCGGTTAACATTGCACCGACCGTTACGAATTACAAATTTAGGAATTCGGGGAACAGGATATGCGGAATAAGATCAGGGGATGAAAGGCTCTTATCAGAAATGATCGGTTTCGAAAGTCTAGCCTTCAAGTTGTCCTCCATATTTCCAAAATCCTGTTTTCCGCATACTACAAAAGCCCAAAAACGTGAAGATTAATCGAAATTGGCAAGGGTCGGTCTCCCGACGGAAGCCAACCCTTTCCCTTTCGCAAAAATGATGCAAAGTAAAACAAACACATCCTCCTTCTTCAAACTCGACATATAATGTCCCTTTCCCACTGATTCCTAACGATGAATATTCTGCAACGGACTCAGATCCCGCTACTACGTGGACGCCAAATCTCTGCATGAAGATCCTGGACTGAAACTCGAAGATGTTGAAGCGTCCGTTCCAGGGACAGGTTGTGGGAGGGCTAAGATCGTCGGGGATGTAGTCGGCGTGGGTGGAAGGCTGATGGGTTGTGGAATGGAAAGTCCAAGGGTGTTATCCGTGAGGTGTGCGTTTGGGTTGAGTCCCAGCATGGCGGGGAATCCAGCGGCGTAGAGACTGTAGAGAGAAGCAGTAGATGCTGGGGTAACCGCTGAGGATGTGGAGTTCTTCCCAGGTCCCTGAAGCCCGGGGTGTGAACCAAAGAAGTTCGCAGTGGCCAGTGCTGTAGCGTAAACTGCGGCTGCTTGGTGAAGATGTAGGGGGTATATGGCACCAGGTGATGTCGTCATCCCCGAAGTGTATACACCAGGGCTACACCATGGCGGAAGGAGACCAATCGACGTCGACGTCGATAGGAGTGGATTGAGACTCGCTAGGCCAGCGGTTCTGCAAAAAACCATTGAGAAAGTCACTAAAAGATGAAGCAGCTGAACAAGAATCATGGCATTGTGCGGGTTTTGGACAGAGATCATGACCCGAAGCTGGCTACTTTACGAAAAACAAAAATAAAACAAAAATGTTCATAAACCCGCGGAACCCTTCGTCCAAGTCTTGATGCAACTGTAACGGAAATAGAAAGCCGCCATTTTTTACCTGGAATTTCGACTTCCAGTCGAGTCCGTTGAAGTTTCGATGATGCTTTCAATGCTGAATGATTTGTGTGCTGGATTGAGCGGCTTTGGTCTCTTTGGTAGAATTCTGGCGTCTGTATCGCTTGGGAGTATCGTTGTGACTGTTTGAGAGGGTGTGTTAAACTCTTTCACGTTGTAACCGGTTGGGAACTCGTTCCTAGACGGGGAATGGTAGTCTGGTGGTAGTGTGAGGGTTCGATGGTCCCTGACGACGGGGTAGAGGGTGTGGAGGCCTGCGAGACTCGATGTCGCCTGAAGAAAGTCGAGTTGTCTTTGCGTCAGGCCAATACCTTGATGATGGTGGTGAAAGGAAGTGGAATTGGACTCTGATGCCGGAGCCGCAAAGCTCTCAGCACCTCCGCTGCAGTTATTCGTCGCGGCCAACCGAGCGGCGGTTTCAGCGAGCGCCTGACTCTCAGCTTTTGCGGCTTTTGGGAGCTTAAAACGCTTTCGACGACGAAGAAACGAACCGTTTTCGAACATCGATAAAGCAGCTGGATGCAGCGCCCAGTAGGCACCCTTGCCTGGGGTGTGGGGACCTCTAGGCACCTGGAAAAGAAACGACTGAATAATATAACAGTCATTTGGTCACTCGTGTGGTTTACTTAAATTATATTGTAGATTCACAAAGAATGTAATGGTCAGTCATGTTCGGTCATACTTGAATCCAAGTGATCAGAGTGCCACTTGGGATCAAGTTTGTTAACTTGATCAATGAAAAACAGAGAACCAAAGAGATTTGATGAAATATAAACACATGATTGAGTCTTCCTGTAATTTGTCAAGTTACTTATGACTCCAAGTCATCCTGGAATTCCGTAATTTAAAATCAAGTGTCGCTTTATCCTCAGCAAGCCTCTTCTTGAATAGTTGAATCATTCATGACTTTCGGTCATACCTATTTGAATTTAAACAATGTGAATTTAGGTGTCTGTTTATACTCGAGAATGTCTCTTAATGCTCATTTTAAAGTCAACCAGTTAAGCTATTCATGACTCCAAGTTACACTTGTTTTCATTCAGGTATTCCGAGTTCAAGTACTTATGACTTCAAGTCGTCATAATTGAATACTGCAGTTATTGGATAAGTCCAAGTGTCGGTTCATATTTCAGCGAGTTTCTCAATCGTTTCTTTTATTAGTCAACTATTATGACCCTGCTGGCGTTGCAAGTTCAAATATCTGTTAGCATTATGTAAAATCTCTCAAGCCGAAAATTGCTTATGACTTCAAATCATAATTGGATACAGTTGGTGTTAAGTATCTGTTCATATTTCAGCAAGCCTCCTTTTTCAACGTCAAGTTACTATGACTGTTGTCATACTTACTTGAGATTAAATATTGCGAGTCAAGCATAAAGTTACTTATGACTTCGAGTCATAATTTAACCGAATATCTGTTCATATTTCAGCGAGTCTGTGGAGCCTGTTTTTCAACCATCATAAGTTACTTATGACTTGAAGTCATAATTCAGGCAAGTCTCTGTTCATATTTCAGTGAGTCGCTCAAGCCCCCCTTCGTCAGTCAAGTTTCTTATGACTTGATGTCATGCCTACTTAAATCTAGGCATTTTGCGTTCAAGTTCTCATTCCTAACGTTACCGATGATTTCAAGTCAAAGTTCCAATCGGTTATTTGAAGTCTAGCAGCGAGTCTTTCACGAGCCTTCCCTTGATTGATCAACTTGATCATGCCATCAAGTGACTTGAATTGATTTGATAAAATTTCACCATACGTCATTGCCTGAACGCTATATCTGGGCAGTGGATTTTTTCATTACGAATCAATAATATTGTTTCCAAGTGGGCCATGATCGGACTTTCAAAATGGCCAGTAATTCGTACCGCACCGGCATTGAACGCGAATGAGCATTTACGTGATGTAAGTAGGCACCGCGGGTACCGGTATTATATACGTAAAGAAAAGTTTGACGGGTACTAGGTAGCGTGATGATTGTTCACCGCTGTGAAGTTGCTTCTCGATCGATATTATTATTACCTGTACAAACCGGGCGTCAGCCGGGTTGCTCAGGTGTGGTTGTGATTCTACGGAATTTCTAAACTGGCTTCTCGAAGCCGCCTTGGAGCCTCGGAAGTTTAATCGATTCGCAATCAGAGAATAAAGCCTGGGGCGAGTTGGACGAGCACCATCGCGCTCACATCAAAGCAAACGCTATTCTCGAACCGGAGGCCTCAGACTGGCAGCCGAAATCATGCCTATTGGCGATGCAAAGGAGTACAACGAGGGAAGGAGGAAAGAGGGACGGAAGTCTTTGATCTACGGCTATTTAGTTATTTGACTGCCATCTCCTTTTGTACGATTGCACCAGGACTATACACATTGTTAACAGAGGCAAACCATTGTGTTATGCCGTTGGCCCCATCACCAATACGTTATAGGTGCGTGCGTGCGCAAACCGAGCTAAAGACGAGGACGTCTTTTGACGGCAAAATAACCCATGAAATATTGAGAACTTATACCTATTCAAGAATTTAATCCTTTGTTAGAGGCGCCTTTACGATCTCAAATATTGATATTGATTCCTCCTTCTCGCAGGCACACGGTCGTACCGTGCGCTTATATTCATCGTCATATTTTCGTAACGAAGTTAAACAAGAATTCAGACACGATACAAACATCAAAGTAAATCTAGAAAATTTCTTCACTATCGTGAATTCATTTCCGGAAAAGAAAAAAAATTCATAACTTAATTGCACTCATCGATCGTAGGTGTACGACAAAAATTCCGAATGCTCAATCTTTCGGCAAAACGTACGCTTGTTTTTGAATACAACATTTTGTTCCTTTTTCTGTAGGAGGAACGGTTTTTCTTTTTTCTTCTTCCATTTTTTAAATATCGAATCGTACATCGAACTGAGTCCACCTTATTGTTTTTGCTCGACTTCTCGCTGACAGCTAGATTGTAGGCAATGTCAGAAAAAGATACGCTCGAGAAAAACGTAAGATTCTTAGAACCATCTGTGTCTCTGCCTACTTTTTGTCTATCTCGATCAAACACGATCTGCACTGCGGTTTGTCGTTTACGTTTACGTTTACGCTCACTCACTCTCCATAATTTCGAAACAGGAAGAAAAACAGAAAAAAATCTTTACGTACTAGTGACAGAAAATTTTTCGACTGATCGAATCGGAGAACTGACTAATTAGAATTTACCCTAATTCAGTCTGATCCATAGATATAGATAAATTCCGATAACTTTTCAGAGATAACTTGATAGGATTCTTTATATGAGTTCATCATGGCATATACTATATGTGTGTGTATTCGTCACAAAACGACTGCCAAGTGGCAACCCGATCCTACATAAGGCATTCAGCACAATCACATTCAAGCTTTTATTCGACTGAGTGTGAAGCGTTTCAGATGACTGCCTTGTCGGTATTTACTATGAAATTCAATAGCACAATCGTATATTGTACGGCTCGAGCAAACTTGGATTATACACATATATACACGTCTGAGATGTATAGTTATAATACTTATACGATCTTGTTACACACACACACACACACACACAGTGTAAGTATATAATATCTACTCTCACGTATACGTATACGCATGTGCTACCCCAAAATATTTCCGAGGCACTTGATATTTCCACACGACTTCGACGACGGGATTTAATCGTCCGGCTAATCAACTAGAGTCATTTTTTTTCTTTCTTTTTTCTTCGTCGTCACATTAGACTTGTTACATCGGACATCAGACAGGTTGTGATTAAACCATCATCTGTTCATGGTGGCTAGATGCCCGATTCGAATATTACATTTTTTTTATACTACTTTAGGCGCATTTACTAACCGTTTAGAGTATATGATCAGGTAAAAGTCAGGAATTAGTTACGTACTGTCGTCAGATCAGCCGAAGACTTTTCGACGCGCTAATATCTTTGCTTCACGAAACCGAAAACTTGACGAAAATTTGAATTTATTCTAAGAACCGGAATTTTTCCCTTTACGACAGCACCGGGAATGGATCATCATCGAGTGTGTGGTTCGAGGACGACTTTTGAACCGTAGATAAAATCTGAACGCGTTTATGGATTATCTGAGTGTTTTTTCTCTTCTGTATACCAGAAGAATGAACCTTCAATTTCACTTCCGAAAAGTTGTTACGCCACACGTAAATCATCAGTCGATCATTGATAGATGTTATATTTTGCAGCCTTTTGCAAATTAGTTTTTCAACTGTGGGTATCTCCGCAACGAATTAGAATTTTTTCGAATTCATAACGAAAAACGAAAGGTTCATGCTTCTAGTTTTCAGAGAAATAAAAAAAGAAAAAAAAAGAAAAACCAAAACATCTTGAAGATCGATAAACGCGTTCGGATTTAATCCATGTTTTAAATCGCACCGGTTCCTTCCGGAGGCCACTATATGGCCAGCAGTGAAAATTACACGAAACCAAGTTTCCCTCTTCAATATGTGCAGCTTGGAGTTAAAATTGGTGTAAAAGTAACACGCTTTAATATCCCGAAAAAAAGGCCGAGCCAGCTCTCTATCATAGGTGTTAATAGACAGGGTCTATTTTCCTCCATGTATATACATTGAGCGTTTAAATTTTTCGAAATAGGCGTATCGGAAGTGGCAGCTGCCCTCATTTGACACTTTCACACGGTTTATAGGCACCGTCTATATCGAAAAGAGAGAGAGAGAGAGAGGGAAAAGAAAGAAAAGAAAGAAGAGCAAAGAAAAGGAAAAGAACAAACCCTGGTCTGTATAATAACGTATATTGTAGATGGGTCTGAGGTCTAGCTGGATATGGCCAGTATGACGACAAACGGAGGTATACCTACTCTGCCTAAATGCCCCAGGATGATCTGCTACAGGTGGCGCACAGGTTGCAATAATGACAGGCCTCAGAGCCGCCTTTACACCGGGCCCTATTCAAGTTAGTCTAATCTTTATACGATACATGTTTGTATTGTAATTGTCCATACAGGTATACGTGCACATGCATGTATGCCCGAATCGGTTTTGTGTACGCCTTTATTTTTCTACAGGTGTTTTATCCCGGGTTTGAGAGAAAAAGAAAAAGAAAAAAGAAAAAGGAATCGAAGATTCTCGATCGTTTATATGCAGGCCATATCTCATCACCGATTTATAACGATACTAAGAGATTACTAGTGTAGAATGACGAGACGTACCTTTATGAAGCAATCATTGAAGGATAAATTGTGCCTCAGTGAATTTTGCCAGCGTCTAGTGTCCCGTCGGTAGTAGGGAAATCGGTCAGCAATGAATCTGTAGATTTCGGCAAGCGGTAGCATCTTGTCTCTCGACGACCATATCGCCATTGCCGTTAACGAGATGTAAGAATAGGGAGGCTTCTGTTCGCCATAAGACTCTCGCGATGGTCTTGGCATTTTAATGATCGTTGTTAAATCGGCTCGTAACCAGTCGCTCATTCACTGATCTACGAACATGTTCTTCACGGGGGTTCCTGCACGCCGAGGTCTGCAGGACGACCTGTACTTTAGTGAAGTAATCGGAAACTCCACTGGAGTGATAAATCACTGTGAAGAAGAAAAAGTGAAAAATCACATTTCGTAAACCGGTAGCGTCACGATCAGGAGTTTATAGTTCTCCGGGTATTTTCCCGTCCTCGGTGTCATAACAAAACTCGAGACAAGTACCACCCGTCATTGAACCCGCACCACGACTCCAAACGACTTATTATTCCGCAGACCGGGTCGCACTCGCAGGTGGTGTAATGTAATAACACCGTTAACGATTTTCTCAACTATTCGACTCAAAACGAACACGGAATTGCCGTTTGACATGCGACCCACGCACGGTTGACTATCGCGACTGTTCCTCCGACCCGCAGAAACTTTTCACCACTTAACATCAAACTTACGGATGCAACAGTTTACGGGAAATCGGTTCTAATCGACGGAATCACACCTGGACGTACGATTTCAACGATCTTTCGGTCTGGCTTGCTCAGAAAACTCGGCTCTCCTCTCTCTCTCTTCATCACGGGAGAACAATCGCACTGCGGTCACACACAGATGTCTCGAATTAAATCGCGGAACGATTCCTCCGATTAGTCGGTACCAATTCCTCGAGGTCTTTGGGGGGTCGCGTTCCCCACGAATATATTAACCGGGATTTTCGCTCTGGTTTAACTCCGCACTCCGTACTTCGAGCCGTTGACACGCGGGCTAAGTTGAGGCCGGGTTAAGACTGCGACTGTCTAGGTGCCCCGCGATCGGGTACGCCCCCAGGTCGTATGGGGGCTCGGAAATATGAACTCGCACCGCGCGCTGGTACGGAAATACGACCTTCATACGCCTTTCCCTTCACCACGCCTTTAACCAGGTACGGATTCGAACGGGGTTCCCATCCCCCCCGTCGGAGGAACCAGAATAAGGAGAAAACGGATGGGGGGAGAGCGATTTTAGAATTTTGTTTTTTAACAGAACGATACGACCGTCGTGGCCCATTTATTTCGACGAATATTCCTTAAGCATGAAAGGCAGATTTAAAAACTTCGGAATCCTCAGTGTGGATCCAGGAAACTCGATTTTCGAACGGCCCTGGGCTGGAGGAGGAGCTGTTTCCGAGAACTACCCAGGGGCTGAATCAGGGGCGTCGGATTCCGCCATTTTATTTTTTACCTTTTTCTTGTACGCAGGGAGCAGACACGCCGACGTGGTATCGATCAATCCACTAATTTGACGGTTCACCGTGCGCCGCACGCCGCTTGCCTTTCCATACATAATGGCTCGCTGATGGGCATTGTCCGTTCGTACCTTCGCTCGTTCGCTCGTTCGTCCGTTCGTTCGTTCGTTCGTTCGTTCATTCGTCGGTCCGTCTGTCTGTCGGCTTCGACGAGTTTCTCGGTTTATTATTAGACGCTGCGGGTGATTACCGAACGAATAAGAGAAAATAAGAGAAGCCGAAAGAGAGAGCCACGCGATACCCGATCACTTCGGGCTTCGACCGATCCCCGTATATCTGCGACTCCGGCAATACCGAAATTGCGCAAATACTCAAATTCGTTTTCACGAATACCGCAAGCTTCTACCGAAGACAATTTTCCAGGACTGCTTATCGGGTTTAGATTTTTATTGCGGTTACTCAATCTTGCCTCTCAAAGTGTTATGGGTCCCTTCTTCAGCTTGAGGACGTTGGCGATTGAGTAAATGTGTCTTTTCGATGCAGGAAAATGTTCCAACAGGTAGGACCACTTCCTTCGGTTAAGTTTCAGGATTTTACACTGTCCAAAAGCCCGGTAGGTCGCCCTGTGAGGATAGTGCGGAAAGAGACCTGCGGAACGAGACGAAGAATTGTTTTCGAATGGGGATACGGTTTATCGCATCGTATCCGTCTTGGATGAAATAAATAGAGTGGAGTTTTCACGTTACCGGATAATATTCCGAACGATTTTCCTGCCCCGTAAATCTCCTTTCTCTCATGCTTTTCCTTGTTGTTTGGATCGTAATATATGCCCATGGCTTTACCCGTGTCCACGAAATACATGTCGCCGTTGATATCCCCGACATTGACGATCAGGTCATCGGCGAAAAAGTTTATCAGCATCAAATGATCGGCAACCTGTCGCAAGAAGTCCTCGTGGCATCCCGAGAATATCTTGTGATTTTCCAAGTGGTGGATGAACAGAGCGTTCTTTATCGATCTTCTGAGGTAATTCGGGGCTTCCAAAACCTTCGGAAACATAAGGGATCGTCAGCTGCGGTTTCGCCCTACGGACTCGCGCAGTCGTTGTCGTAAATACCAGATGAGGTATCTGTCTTCCTCGATTATGTTTCCACAAACTGCAGCCATAGGTCCATAGGTTCTTACGCAGGACGTAAGTCAGGTCGCAAGTTTCCATGTAGGATTTAAACTGCCTTATCAGACGCTCGTACGTATTCATCACGTAATGACTGACGTCCACCATCGCACACATGTCGCCGACGATCAAAGCGTAGATAAAGTACATCATGATCTGTAGCGTGAATACGTAGATCGAAAGGTACCATTTAGCGCTCAGTGGCAGTCTGCAGAAACGTCGAGTATTCGTGAGAATTCAGAGCTATCATTGCATAGATCTTTGACTCTTGACTTCCGATGATCCAGGAGACGAACCTTCACCACAATGTGCACATATGACATTCCGATAGATCGATTCTCGTCCCAGTAAATTGAAAAATAGTCGCCAGAAGTTGACTGACGAAGGTTCATTTTCTGGACCACCAGATGTACTAGAGACCAAAAAGTAATCACCGAATCCCTACCGGCGAGTGACCGACCCTCCGTACAAAGCGGCAATTCGAAACATGTTTCTGAAGTAGGCTGCTCTCCGGTGTGCCTCGTCGAGGCCATAAATATCCATATCGGTGTCTACGCCGACGATTAGGCAGGACGCCAGATGGATTATGAAGAAGAGTATCATCATCAGATAGGCTAACCGCATTTTGAATATGTTTATGTTCAACCGTTTGCACTGGACTTTGAAGAAATCGACAATGATGAGCTGAATTGGAACGTCATGATCAATTTTTATCTGTGGCTTTCGGGTCTTTGTACCTACTCTTCAAAACGCTACAAAAATCTCACTAGTCTTATGATCCGGTTGACTCGTAGCCATGCAAATGTCTTCTGTCCAGTCGTACCTTCGAATAAGAGCGAGATCACTTCGAATGGTACAATGGAAGCCAGATGCGCGTAGAAACCCATTGGCGATTTGATGAACCTTGACGGAGATGAATTATGTATTATATAGTGTCCATCGTGATGATTCATTGTATTCACCGCGGCTCACCTAATCCAAATGCGTTTTTTGTCGCGCACAATGTTGCCGTGGGTGTCTTCGAACGCGCAGTGAACCTTGAGGTACATTGTGGCGAGGAAAAGAAAGTCTGTTAGGTACTGGAAGCAGATCCAGTAAATGTGAAAATCGCCATAAGCAATTTGATAGATGATCATACACGGGTTGCAGTAACAGGAAAAAAATAGTGAGTTACGATCCCACAGAACCATGGGTAGCCAGTTTGGATCCACAACTCTCATGCTCAGTAGCTGAAGAACCCTGACGAACATCGTCACGCTCTGAAAGAACATCGCGACATTATTTCCTCGCTTATGTCCTAAACTCTTCGACTGTGAAGAGCGACCTTGGAAGATTGTTCTTCGGGCGATGAATCGTTGCTTAGAACACGATCCTCGTCCTGGTCGTCGACTATTCCGCGGATGTAGTCGGTGTTCAGTTTCATAGCGTCAAGAAACACCCGTCTAGCTCTCCGGTGGATACTCAAAGCACGGAAGAAGGCACTGGCGTTGAACACTAGCACTTCCGAATGGGCAGTGACCACGATACTTATGGGAATTCGAATGCTCGTCGAACCGGTAAGGTTTCCAAAAATACTGGCGGAAGAACAAGAGGGTCTGGTTCAGTAAAGTTTCGAACTAGCCCGATGTCCTCACCTTCCTGGTCCTAGTTTGGTAACGAAGGATCCGTCCGGAGCAATGACTTCGGCACTACCGGTGTGGATCATGACGATTAATGTCAGAACGTCGTTGTAGTGTGTGACGACTGAACCGTTTGGATAAAACCATATGCCTCGCATGTGCATGAGGAGGTATCGATAGAAGGTCTCACCGGCGTCGGCAAACCCTGGACACTGGAGTTGAACCACGTCTTTATCACTAAAGTTGTCAATTCCGACGATGAACGTACCTGGGACAATGAATTGCTGTACAGAGCGCAGAGTACGTCTTCTCTGAGAGCAGAATGAAAGACTTTGAGTAGGTGATCGACGCTCTGGCCTCGTTTGTGCTTCCAAGCGAGCTCGAAGTAGTAGACAACTTCGCTGAGGAATCGTGGTGAGATTTGATGAGCCGGATCTGTCGATATTTTTTAAAGAAAAAGTCAGACTCACTCGTGGAGCTCAGGGCTGATCCTTTTGTTGTTCAAGAATGCGACCATCGTTCTCATCCGGTCTTGATAAGCGGTCAGTTCCCCATCTCGAATCGCTGAATCGGCTATTATATGGCACAATAGAAACAGCAAAACTATGAACGTGACTGACGACATTATGTAGTAGATGTTCATCGTCAACGGCGTCCTTATCTGCAGTTCAGAGATACCATACCGAAGAAGTATGCTGCTGGCTATGTACAGTGACCTGTGATAGACGATCCAGTCTGACAGCTTATAGGTGTCATCTATTTTCGCCATGAAGAAAAAAGAAACATGAAATTTGACGTCAGCTTCTTAGGATGGAGGTTTCCTTGTGTCGAAATTCAGTTTACCTGTTTTGATAAAACTTTGCCATTGGGGACAGCGGATGCCTGCCGTAAACTCGTCAGTCGCTTCAAATTTGACGTCGAAGTCACAGCTGGTGTAGAGGACAATACAAGCGAAGACGTGCACCATAAGGATGAGTATCGGAATGAATTTCCCATACTTTATGATTCTGGTCCACGAGTCAGACTCCTGGAGGTATTTTATGGCGCCGACTACTCGGTGAAGTTGCAGTACTCTCGTTAGGTAGAAGTAGAAGAGGTTCGTCGATGTCCTGACGGGTATTTCGGTCAATAGCTACTACCAAGGCGAGATTTTAGCGCTGAAACTCACATAGCTTTTCGTAGGATGAGCTGCTCGAATGGAACCACTCCGAGGATGTCGACGATCATGGAAGTCTTGATATAGTGAGTCGCAGTGGCTAGTGGGTGCATCACTAGGAGTCCTTTTGCGTTAAAGTACCCGACGTGCATCCTGATGTAGATATCCAGCACAGCACTGATGTTTAAAAAGGTGACTACCTTCGTTACAAATGTCTCCGTTACACCAGCTTCGATGACGATTCGCACGGTGTAAAAAAACACAGTTGTTATAGCGCAAATACACCTTTGCAGCTCGTAGAACTTTATGAACTTTCCGTCCGGTCGGAGGGTCAGGCGGAGAAGAAGCCACCTGGTTTTAAAAATCCCCGCAAGATTTAGTCAGACTTGGTGAACGACCGGTTCTCGCCATCTTACTTGATGATTTTCAAGTTCTTCAACTGCTCGAAGGGTTCATTGATCACGTAGTATTCCGGGTCCTCTTTGTTCAGAGTATAGACGAAAAAGGTGAAGGATGGAACCGGGGCACGCACTGAATGGAGAGCTTGAATGAACTCCGGGTGTGCCTTGACCACTTCTTGCAGTTCCAGGACACGCTGCAGGGTGATATAACTGAAATTACTGTTGAATAAGCTAAGCCAATTTTCACTCACGTCCATCCGATGAAACTCTGCCATCAGTTGATCAAACTCGAACTTCTCTTCAGGGTAGTTGCTGTACACTCGAAAGAAATCGCTCCTGTTTATGGTGATGAATGAAACGTAGGTTGATGTCACGACTGTGTGAACGACTGGGAGTTGTAGGCACATTTCAACAGCGTATATGGCAGTACCAGGGCCGGCTTTCCGCTGTGGAATCGATTCTTCCATGTGAATCATCTCGCAGTATCCCTTCTCGATTATGAACATTTCTGTGCAATGGCGTCCACCGTATGACAGGAGTTCTTTCGGTGGAAGAACGCTGACTGTGGCAATGCAGCAAATATCTCTGATGAATCCTGTGACGGGAATATGAAGTGAGTGCCCTTTCATTATGCACTGGAAAATCGCAGGTCCCTCATCCAACCTTGGCTTGCTGCCATGCAGAGAGGAGTAGTGCTTATCAAATGTCCGAATCTCTCGTATTTCCAATTAGCAGATACTTCGGGGGACAGTGTGCTGAAGACATCTTCGCTGGTTACGACTCGTAGTCCCTTGTCGTAGTACAATTCTGTCGCCAAATAAGCGTCCACCCGCTTCCTCAGGACCTCGGAAACCGCGGTTCTGTTCAAATGGTATCGAATCGCTTTACTGAGGTGAAAATGCCGCGCGTATATCACCTGGCCTGTAAAAATTCACATCAGGAACTCCATCGGCCGACCAAATGCCCGGGTATTTGCTCAATCTGAAGCGTACTTAGCACACGGACGGACGTCAACGATCCCATGTAGAAAGTCAACAGCAGGGATCCAGTTATCATCAGAATCACCCAGTTAGCACATTCCATTGGAGATCCTGGTCTCGCTATAGGAGTTCCAATGCCAAGTATTACTTGCATCACGATCAGCATTGAGTAGCTCAGTATTCTGCCTTCCAGTTTTTCACGATCTGCCGAAAGTGGGAGCAAGATATTTTTCCCGTTCAGAATCTCTTCGTGGCTTCAACTCACCGGCAAGCGCAGTCGATATCCACGACGTCGGAGGGCAGAAATCGGCCCCAAGCACATCGGAACAAGTTGTGCCCAGACTCATAGCGGTCGCGAAAAAACTTACCAGTGCAATGTACAGGCTGTATTTTATCATCCGAAGAGCGACAAGCGATATCTTATAAGAGTTCTCGATTCTTGTGAACATAAGCTCCAACTGGAAATCAGCATTCAATGGCTCATCAGATTGACGAGATGACATGGTGGGTCATTCCTACCTTGTATAGCTTAACTAGTCGACTCAGTCTCATGAAACGGAAGAAACTGTGCATGCTGGCCAAATGACTGACCGCAAGCATCCAGGGTATTGCGGCGAGGACATCTAGCCAAAACCTCCAGTCGTGGAGACGGATTTTTAAGATCTGAGACACCTTGATGATCGTCACTGTAAACCATGTGAGCATTGTTGCTTAGTGTCATTCTACGAAGATCCACATATACTTTGTTTCGAAATCTATACAGAAGAGACGTACGTACTTCGATCGTTCTTGTGTATGGCTGTTGATAGGCTCACCCAGAGATCGGCTGACAGTACGAGACCGAGAAAATTTGACCAAGCTCGAATGGTGTCCGTCTCAAACGATCTGAAGGTAATACTGACCAGCTCTGTGCAACGATATCCATATATGGTTTTTTCAGTATCACCAAGCTCGTGTATGCAGGAGTCTCAGGACCGACAGTGATGTGGAATTGACTTCTTCTGATCAGTGAATCGAATCTGGTATTCGTCCTTTCAGTGCAGATGTCAATTCCACATGTTGTTCCCTCCCTCGGCTCACTTACTTTTCCCTCCGCACTGTTCACTTACTTATATAACACAGAACGAGAGTACAGACCAGTACCACCATGTCCCATAACACGAGGACTGGTGAGTCTGGCTTCAATATCCAAGGGCACTTCGAAGACTGCAGGAATACCGCGTCCGAAGTGAGAGCTATGGTCTGAGGGTTTCAAAGATGGATCAAATTGGGATTCAAACTTTTTTACGTGCAGGAAATCAAGTTTACGTCTTTTGTCGAATTGGAAGGGGCAAGTCTCATCTTGAGCATGAAGCAAGCTTTCGGTAAATCTTACGTCTGACATGACGATAGTGTCGAGGTACATGAAGGTGTACCGAATATCCGTGGCGGAATAGACTTTTTCCATGATGTTCGCGCGCTCCCTCATTTCTTCGGCTCGGCCATCGACCCGCTGAGCGCCCTGAAGAGCACAGAGGGCTGTTTTGAGCCAAGCAACATCGGTATTGCGGTTGTTCTCGCTGTGTAACGGTGCGAAGAAGATAATTGGTATCGATTTGGGAAATGAAGGAGAAAATCTAAATTGCGGATATGGCATACTGACAAAATGTTCTGGTTCTTCTGTAGATGAATACCAATCTGTTGCATGAACCTTGCGCCATTCAGACGCACGTCAACCGCTGCGATGATCCTTTCGTGTACCTCCGAATACCTAGGAACGATTATTCGCGTGAACTTGTTTCGTTCCAAAACGTTCAGCTCGCAGGGAGTGAACGCCACAACGCTGACGCTACTTCGGTAGCTTGCAAGAAGTGAGATTTCACCTGGAGGATAAAAACGACAAATAATAACGAGCGAGAACCGCAATGAAGCGGGATTTCACGAGGATAGAGGAGCGAATCGCACCCAGAATCGTCCCACCGGATAAAGAGAGGATCGGAGTCTCGTTGTCTTCCTCTGAAAGGACGTGAACACTTCCACTTACAATGTAGATCATGCGGTCCTTTAGGTCGAATTTTTTTATGATGAAGTCGCCGGGCAGGACGAATTTTCTCTCGCATAATAAAGCCAAGTTCCTCAGGAAAGGCACCGACATGTGACGAAATAGTTTCGACTGTTCGTTATCGTACGAAGGTACGTTTAGTGAATACGAGAGAATTTTTGTACAATTTTTTTTCGTTTTTTTTTCTAAAAATAATGGACCTACTCACATGCTTAAAAGTGTCCCAAGACAACTCGAGGCTGCATTCAGCTCTGAATATTGAAGGGTACATATAAAATTCCTCCATTTTGAAGCTTATACCGCCCTGGGTTTCCCACAAAGCTGAATAGTACTTGTAGATCTGTTCTCTCGTCGCTTTCGTTACTACGGACTGAAAATTTACACACATCACGCCCGTTTACACTTTTTACGACACTTTGGCGTTTGTGCGGTTGCCTGACGCCAGGCGCCACCCTTGATACACGAAATAAGCTCCGGCCTACTCGCTGATGTGTGTAACAGGCTAGAGGGGCAGATGAGACTATGACAGCGCCCATGGCGGTGGTAAATAGCACTTACAATGGGAAATCAGACCAAATCCTGTTCCCAGGAGTTTTTGCCATTTTTCGTCACTTGTGGCGCTACATGTCTTGACGCACACAGCGATGTGTATCATTTATTCATAACAAAATGGGTACGAAAGATCAGTTTTTCAGAATAACTCATAAACTATAGCATCCACGACGAAAAATGTGGTTATCAAAAATGTGGAAAATTAAATTATCCACAAATGATGTTCCATGGTCTCTTTCCGTAGGGATGATATTTTTTGTGTAATTGCGATTGAAAGTTAGATCCCTAAATCCGACCTCCGTTTGATTTCGCGTCGAAATTAGACGAGATCTATTGTCCCTACGAAAAAATGCGTGCAAGCTTTTTTGAAGAAAATTTAGTCTTCTATATTTTTTACAAATAATTTGTCGTCGTCGGATCTACCGTTTATGATATATTTCCCAAAGACTGATTTTCCGCACCATTTCCGTCCTAAACAAATCACCCACAGCACGCTATTGCTCTTTTCCTCAATTTCTAGAACTCAGCCAATAATGCGAAAGCATACCGTTAACAATTTCCCGAGGATCATCCTCTTCAGACCGAATATACTCTTGGCGTAATCCCTCCTGTGGATTATATCGACCATGTAAGCGAGGAGGAGAGACCGTATTGTGAGAGCGCCAATCATGCCGAATATCGTAAACGGGAGGTGACTAGCTTCCGGAGGAAGCTCTACCGTCCTGAAATTGTAGGAAAAAAAAATAACGAAAAGCACAAAAATGCACAACGATCGTCGGATCTTTGAATCTACGACGACACTTGCCCGTGGGAAGAAACATGGCCGATCATAACGTAGAATGAAATCCAGAACCAGTCTTTAACTCTGTAATTATTCGGCTTTAATCTCGAGACCACTAGCTCCAGCCATCCATAGTCTCCCTTTTCAATGTCCACTTTCCACTCGAACATGAGGACCGTGGCTGTCATTGAGAGGACGATTAGGACCGTAAGGACTTCGAGGAGGTGGATGAAGACGGATGCAAATTTGAGGGAGTCTCGCGCCAAACCTGTGAGTCATTGAAATTTTGGGAAATTTTTTCTCTCGGTATAGAAACGCTTTTTCGATTATTATTTGCCTGGATCATACGCACGGAAAAATTCGTAAGGTCT
Source organism: Tenthredo livida (assembly GCA_963992785.1). Lineage (NCBI taxonomy): Eukaryota > Metazoa > Arthropoda > Insecta > Hymenoptera > Tenthredinidae > Tenthredo > Tenthredo livida. The sequence continues at coordinate 5,898,552 of OZ023070.1, read as the reverse complement.
GTAGATTCTCAGCAAGTGATTTACGGACCACAAGTGAAACACCCTAGGGTTTGTCATCGCCAAATTCGAACCGTACCAAAGCATTGAATCGACGGGTACAAGCGATGCAAAATCGACTATCAACCAGACAGTTTTTCGAGGTGGGATATCGACCATCGTCGATATGGATTTCCAATTTCTGTATGACCAGGCTAGCAGGAAATCCGCACAATACAACGCGTCCATTATCATCAGATAGGATTGCTTAATGAACGAATAATCAATTGTATTTTTCTTTGCCGAAGAAATTCTTCGTCAATTCAGTTTTTCCACAGCTTCGTACAAATCGCATCAAATAAATGGAAAATGCAAAGTTTAATCAAATATTTCGAATCGACTAGACAAAACATATATATTTCTTTAAAAAAAAAAAAAAAAAAAAAACAGGAAGTGTTTTCCACCCCAAAAGTCTGTCGCATAAAAATTATATCTCTTTTAAAAATACTCACCAAGTCGAAATTTTTTGGTTCATTTGTGAAGCTGAGAAGTCGTCCTCTGAACGATATATTGTATAAAGTTATTTGGAACTGAATAACTACCGTAGAAAGTATAATAGCGATCCACACTGGTTCAGCATGTAGCATTACCACGGTTCGAAGAGGCCTTTCTTTTTCAGCAGGATGGCTGTTTCTTGTTCTCTGAAACTCTCCATCGAAAACGATTTTTCCATCGGGAATTATATCAGTCATATCGTTTTTTTTCACCATTACCTTATATACTATATAAAATAATATTGTGAACCTGTTCAATGATTTCACACTTTTGTAAACAAAAAAAAAATACTCAGGCTAAATTAGTCGCTTATTTTTGTAGTTGACGTTAATCTAATGATTGACAGGTGTCAAATGGTACGGGAAATGAAACAGTTGTTCGTCTAGGTCTCGTCTTTATTTTTATTTTTATTTTCATTATTATTTTTTCGTACATTTTTTGTTTCACAAAAATTATCAAAAATTATCGAGAGGAAGGGAAAATAAATGAAGATTCTTCATCCGCAATTTGTTTGAAATTAATTAAACAACTTTCTTTATTATTTCTCATTCAAATTTGGGGAAATTGATTGGAGGTAACAGGGAGACAGACGTTCGTGTGCGATTCTTGTATTTATTCATTCATATATTTATATCATTAATTAATTTTCGTCTTTTTTATCGAACAACAAATTTTGCACGATATACCTATATGTAATCTATTTTTTTCTTTTTTTTGTCTTTAGAAATTAGGAATTAGTCATATCGTGAATAATTTACAGGGACATAATCATACATATAGATACCTGTTTTCATTGATAAATGAGAAGGGAAAGTATTGTCGATAATTATAAACCGCAGATATTTCATGATAATTATAAATATCAATGCGCTCACAATGTTGGGTGGGTATGTGTGATTTATACTAATTTACATCTATCGAGTGTAATTTATAGAATTATAACTACACGTAATTAATATTTTATTGAGAAAATCTATTTAGGCACTAGATCGTATTTGTTTTTTATAAATTTGTTCTATTTTATTCATTTTTGCAACACCTGCTTCGAAAGTTTGATTTTCGAGACCTGTGTAGCGTGCGTGAGGTACCCTATTTCCGAAGAGTGGAGAAAAAGAGAGTCCGCGCGTGCGCGCATCGCAAATACTCAACTTCACGCACTAGTGCTTTTTTCGCGCACTTCAAAATAACTCAATTTTACACACTGTGTAATGGCCACGGTGTTAGTAGCGATCTAATCGTGAAGTTATCTTGATTGTTTAATCTGTCTCTGAAATCAAACTTTCTTCAGAGGGAGTTACAAAAAATATCGTGTGATACAAGTGTCTACCTTCGCCACTTGTATCACAATATACTATTTTTTCTAATAATAGCTAAATTGTAATATTTTTGAAATTTGTAATTTTTTTTCATACAGTATATCGTCTTTATTATACCTCTAGATATTTTTTGTAATTTGTTTAACTGTATATTATAGAACACAAAACGGTAGGTATAACATTTTAATATTTATTAATATGATCCGAAAGGCGAATTATTATAATTAATATATTTTTTGTTATTTCATCAAACTGTGTATTTTCAATTTATTCTAATCTGTATACAATACATAGATATTTGCATGTAAATAAAAGTCTTACTTCAAAAACATAAATATAGTATGTACATCCGCACGTGGTGCACAGGGTGCGGTTATGTCAGAGCGAATTTTATAACAAAACGGTAAATATCTTTCAAGCTATTGATCTGACGACAAAATGTTAGGGAAATAAAATGAGCACTTTTTGAATAGCTAAAACTTTGTCCTCTTCGATATCTTCGATAAGTTAACCGTTGCGGAGATATCACCGGGAAATCAAATTTTTCATCTCATTTTTCTGATAATCTGATAATCTGGGTACAGAAGTTGTGCGTTATGCAGTTTGCGATTGAAATCATTATTTCACAATCACCACCCTGTTCACTTGTGAGCAGAAATGAATAAATAATAATAACAAATTTTCAAATAATAAAAACGACCAAAATCTTACCGGGTAGATGTACTATATTATATGCTAAGAAGGAGAAAAATTGGAAACAATTTGGTAATATAATTTTGTTCAAATCACTGTCACGGCTTGAAGAAATATCATATTGATTCAGTTTCTCCACAGCTGATTAATACTATTGTGAGACATGTTCAAAAATTATTTTACATTTTATGGAGCATTGGCTTGCATGGATTGAGTATATCGAAGAAAAAGTGGTAATTGTTGTAGGGTACAGATCGCATCGTTTATCGAAACTTTTTTAAAGTTTGAGAAAATATTCTTCATTGATGTAGTTCCGTGTCAAATCGATGATATCAGATGAATCTAATTTTTGTATACAAAAATTTTCGATTTTTAACAATTTTCTGCAAACATGCGAGCTTATCTCTATATTTTATTGGCTTTTCCCGAAATGACAGATTCGTTCGAAATTGCAAAAAAAAAAAAAAAAATCGATAGTCCATAAAATTTGAAATCATTTCTATCATGTCTAAAAATGCAATTAATTTTTTGTGAAAAAAATTCAGTCGAATAGAATATTTTTTCAAAGTAGTAGTGATTTAAAATAAATGTAGAAAGAAAATAACAATAATTCTTCAAGATGTTTATATTTATAAATAGTGTATATTATGTATATATAAAAAAAAAAAAAAAAAAAAAAACATCAAAAACAAAAGAAGAGTAAGGAAAATATAAAGGAAGAACGAAATACCGGAGAGAAAATTAATAGACAAATAAAATAACAACAACAAGCAACAACTATAAACAATTATTATATATCTCTGTGTATAGTATGTGTGTATTTATATTAATTTATGTATAATAATTACGATCTTACGATATATAGGTACTCTCGATTTACGAGCCATATATATGTATATATGTAATACATAGAAAATTGAAAAACTGCATGTTTCTATCATGAAATTAATTAATTACATAATATATACGTAAATGTGTGTAATAAATTTCCACTCATTTTTCCAACTGTAGGGTATACTTGCGATTAAAAATAAATTTTTTTGGTTCTAAATACAATTTGGATAATCTCTTCTTTTTTGTTTTCATCTCAATTTTTTTCGCTGAATTTTTGATCAGACAAAAAGAAAACCGTGATTTCTATAACACATCGATGCAGCTACCGGAAAATTGTGACTTTTTAATTTGTACCAGATTTTTGTTCGTATCGAAATATAAAAAACTTTATATAGGTACTCGCTGTGATGAGGAATAATCATGAATCAAGGTATTCACATTATATGTATGTGCCAGTAATCCGTATACTTGCACAATCATGAACACATATGTATTATACAAATTTGTGAGTAAATATACTGAAGTGTAAGTTCAAGACGAATATTAATCTAATTACAACACACTATGATGATAATACGTATAACACAGCGGATCTAGTCATCTTTTTCCTATTCTCAAACAGCGCGGGTAGAAGATGTTTGTCCTAAGTCGTAGTGCGCGCGCCGAAATAGTTGAGTGGGGGAAGCGGGAGCGTCATTCGCCTCCGCGCCGCCGACCGAGAAGGATATACGACCTAACCTACTATCCAAAGGAAAAAGAAGAAGAAGAAGAAGGAAAAGACCTAACCTACGCTATGTTGACTCGCAAGGCACGGTAAGCCGTGAAATTTGTTATTTGTAAAGAATTAATCTGTTTCCTCGATCTTGCGATATCCACTGTGTCAATGCGTCGTATCTCCGCGTGTACCTATGTGTGCGTATACTCAATGAACAGAAATTGAACAGAACAGAATATAGAATAGACAGAGAGAGCTTTTTCTTGTTTATTTATATTCATATATTACGATATATAAATGTGTATGTGTATGTGTGTGTGTGTGTGTGTGTATGTGTGTGTGTTGGGTATTTATGCAGGGATTTCTGTATACATATATAATTATTATTATTATTTTTATATTTATTATTATAATTATTGTGTGCATCAAAAGCCGTATAAAAGCTGTGAGCCATATTTAGTATAGGTATATGCAGGCTATACATACATATACATATGGCCGATTAAATATTCATATTTATTTTTATTCTTTTCTACTATAACTATACAATTTCCTCTTTTTTTTTCTGCTCCTTCTTTCTCTCTCTAATTTTTCTTCTATCCACCTCGACGTATGTCAAATACGTAAATTATATTAATATTATATATTATATGTTTAGAATTAATAACGTACACCGCGTTAATTATATCACTGACAGTAATAATAATTATCAAAGGTAATATAACTTTTTACTTATATTAAATACATATACCTATTTCAATTATTAATCAATCATATCGCACGATCGTCATATAATTATGAATATTTTTGTATATATATATTATATTTTGTGTGTGTGTGTGTGTGTGTGTGTGTATATATATGTATAATATATTATGTAATATATTAAAATTTTATTTCTATATTTTTCTATATTTTCCATCATTATATTATTATTATTATTATTTAGTATATAGTATAGTTTTTTCTTTTTCTTTTTCTTTTTCTTTATTATTCATAATATATATTATTCTCTGTTACTGACCTTATTTTCGTGCGGTCATCCTTGCGATAATTATTATTTCTCAATAATTATTGAATATATTTATTATTTATTATTTATTATTTATTATCGCATAGTTTTTTGTTTTCTTCTTTTTTTTTTTCTCTTATACTTTATCACTAGCATAATCGAGTCGATGGTTTTCGTTCGAATTTGGTGTTCCTTATGTACGTTCTGAAATCATAATTCAATAAACAAATTTTTAATAACTATTTTTTTTTTTTTCTCTCTAGTTTTTAATCATTTTACAATTAGTATTATCATTTACGTAGTACTATACAAGCACATACCTATATGTAAAAAATGAAATGGAATTCGATAAATTAATTAAATTATTTGTAATTATTTTTTTTTCTGTTCAAAATACTTTTAATCGGGTGTGAAAAAAAAAAAAAAAAAAAAAAAAAAAAACTAAGTCAATGGAATAGTTTTTCACAGGGTATAGTAGGTATACCAGTGATTTGTGAAAAGGAAAATAAAAAAGAAAATTGCGTATCTATATAAATATTATACATGTAACATGCACAATAATAATAATTATTACGCAAAATCCACAATCCAGTCTATGTACAGAGCGATTCTGTGGAAAGTAACGCGCCTAAAATGTAGGCAAACGGAAAATGCCCGGATTGAGCAGATCAAACATCGACGATTGGATTCTATTAATTACGTGGGAAATAGAAACCAGTCGTCGATGGTTGAGTCATGCCAATTAGGAGCTGGATCGAACTGTTTAATTAAAATTTGAGCGATTCTGGGCAAAGTTGTTTTCCTATTGGTAGGCAATTCGGCAAACGCCTGCATACAGGCAACTCGAAGATCGAGCAATTAGCTTTTACTCCCCACGTGGCTAATGGGCATGAGTTGCCTGTATGCAGGCGTTCACCGCCCAGAATCGCTCTGTATATAGTAATATATAGTTTCTACATAATATGGCTAAAATGCAAGGTAAAATAAATACATATATATAATTATGGAATATATATTAAATATAAATAGGGTTATTACCTATAACTACATGTTACATACTATAATTAATGTTAGCATATAAAAACCATGTATGCGGTTAGTTCAAAAATGCAATGCGTATATATATAATATACCTATAGTATATCATAGCGATAATAAACAGCCTATATATGGTATATAGTCATGCGTATTATTATAATTACATACAGTCGTATAGTATATGTACATATAACATATTTACTATATATTATAACATATGTATACGGTAGCATATAGAATTATTATTTCTTATATCTTCAGCTTACCTATCCTATTCGCTCAGTACTGGCAGTAGGGACCTTTTGAAAGGCCAAAATAAAATTGCATTAGGATATATAGGTAGTATTTAAATAATATAAATGATGAATTGAAATTTTTTTATCATGTACTATGATTCTTTTTTTTTTCTTTTTTTTATTCTTCTAACAGACGATATGAATTATTATTATTATTATTATATACCTATATACTATTATAATATATATATGTGAGATGAAAAACGAGTTAAAAAGAGGAAGAAAAAGAAGAAAGAATAAAAATGAATGATTATTATAATATGACTAATACCAATAAAAAGAAATGAAAAAATGAATAAAAAAATTGACAAATATAATTAGTTAATTATATATATTTAATTATTATTTTCGCATGAACAAAAGCTTACCAAGCTTAATAATACGTGATGATAAAATAATATAAACAATTATTAATCGATTAATTAATTAATTCATTAATGGAATAAATAAATAAATTAAATAATATAAGACGCGTATAATAATGGTAATATTTTGGATTAGTTTAATAATTTGAAGAAAAAAATAAATCAAAATCTAAAGTTAATTATTCAAATCATTTATTATATCTAAACGATAGAGGAATCAATTTGTTGTCCCCTCTCCCAAAAAAAGTAAAAAAATCACAGAAGAGGGAAGAAGATCGTTTTTTCATTTTATTTTACGTTAAATTTCAGATCACCTATTTCATGAAGAAGAGAAAATAAAACTGAATTGAAAATTGTCAATTTTTCATACTCACAATTCGATACTCTGTATGGTAGAGGTTGGACAAGTGGATTCTACTTTGACGTGACAATGCTTGTGACACTTTAGTTGACAGTCTCTGCACTCGTATCCCTGTTTTCCCAGTCTTCGAGCCAAAGTCCTTTTGCAAACCTGGCAGGTTGTGCCTCTGAAAAATCCACACGCATGCTTACATTATACATAGAATATATTTAGGAGGAGGCGGAGTCTCAGCCGATTTAAGCCACGCCCTCTCCGAACCGCGCAGAAAACTCACCCTGTATACGTGTATATTGGGGTGGTCCTTGATCCGGTCATATTCGAATTTCAATGCTCTTAGGGGCCAGAACGCTTACAAATATATACAAAAAAATGTAGTAAAAATCTCAGGTTCCTATTTCCATTTCAAGTACTGCCACCAAGCCTTTGGACTTTCCCCATTTAAATAACCCACGATTTTTAGTACCACGGTGTTAGTTTTTACTTCCTATCGTATTATCGCTTCGAATAATCTGAAACGTACACTTCTTACCTATAGTAGTAGGCATCCGTGTAAAAATTTACAGATTTTTAACGACAACATTTTATTCATCATAATTTGGATATACTGCGATAGGGAGAGACAAAAATTAACCGCGATATGTCGCAAATCCTGTTTTATTCGTGGGAGCATTGAAATTCGAAAATCATCAAATTAGGGCCCTAATGGGTATACAGGTATGAAAATTGTTTATTAGTGACTGTTTCCTCTCGTACAATTTTTATTTTTTTGATTTTTTTGATTATCAGACTTACCCCGGCATGTGTTTTGCAATGAATGTATGGTCGTTGAAAATGTGTAATTTGGTGCCCTTTTTTCTCCACTTGCTTTTCTGCGCCAGAGACAGCGGCACGAGGTAGTGTCTGAAATATTTTTGCAACCATAATTCAACAATAAAACGTGATGATTTTTCTTGTTTTAACATTTCCTTAATTTTTACAATTTTCGTTCTCAATTTAAAAGGTTTGTGCGATTTTCCCTGCTTTGCGAGAAATCAATTTTTTTTTTAAATTTTCCCGACCCCCCTCCTCCACTTCTGTCATTCCTCTAATTTTTATTCAATCTTCTAATTTTCTATGCTAGTAAAATTTCACCCGATTCGCTCTGATTTTCCGAATTCCGCTAATTTTCGGAATTCCACCAATTTTCTAAATTTTATCTATAATTTTTTCGGTCTGACAGCTACCTCTTACCTTTTCCAACAATTTCTCAATTTTCCGAAGCATCTTTCATTCATTTTTCTTATGTCCCTAAAAGTTTTGCCAATCTTCCGTTTTCGCTAATTTTTTTTCTCTTGATTTCTCCAAATTTTCTGATCTCATTTAATTTTCCTATTCCACTCATCTACGAATTTCTCCATTAATTTTTCAACTTTCCCAATTATCTTTCCTTTTTTTTCAGGCCCCCAATTTTTTCCGAGTATTCAATTTTACCAAATTTCCATAATTTTCCAATTTTCCCCAATAATAATCATCCAACTTTTCCTACTCTTCCGATCATTCCCGAATCCTCACGATTCATAACTGTAAATCGAAGATTCCCAAAAAGTAATGAAACCGAAAACCCTTATCCAGATTTGATTTGAAATTTCTCATTTTTTTTACTCACTTTTTAATTCCATTCTCCAAGGTTTCCAGAACAAGGGTTGACGCCTCGTTTAGGTAAGTTCGCGTCGAAGCACCACTAACAGCCGAAGCCTCGCTCAAACTGGACCTCCTGGATTGTTCTTCTCTTCCTGGTACCGAGAGCAATCCTATACCGTGATAGAAAATAGATTTTTATAGTACAACTCTCAGAGTATTTATTTCACTTTATTTTTAATATTTTTTTATTTTTCAAAACTTATAGAAAGAAACTATTTTTTTTTTTCTTTATCTTCTACTCGTTTTTGATTTTTTATCAATTTTATATACGAGTTTTTGAATTTTGATTCATATATTATTTACATAAATCAAAGAATCAGAGAACGAGAGATTAGGCAGTAGGAAAATTGCTAGTTTACCTACATGAGTAAATTATTGATTTATTTATTATATTTATATAGTATACATATAGTAAACGGTAATGAAATAAACTTACCGATTTATAGAAGGTGCCGTTTTGGTTATTATATGTAAATAAAACAGAGAGTGTATACAGTGAGTGTACCGAATAGACGATAAATAAATAAAATATAATTGTCTGCTCGAAATTTTACTGATTCAAAAAAAAAAAAATTAAAAACAGTAAAAATAATTTGGATACGCTTTTTTTTCTCACTGAGATATCGAACTTTTTCGCCAGATGGCAAAATCCGAAAGTTAAGTGTATTTAAGTTTAAATTTAAGTTTTTTTTTCTTCGTAATGATGCGAATGACCAAATTTTACGATTCTACTGCTCAAAACGGTCCACTGATTAATTAATCACCACTTTATTGCGAGAATCTCGAACAAGTAATATCATACTTCGATTATCTGAATTAAGTAAAAAATCAAAATCATAATCAAAATGAAAAACAAAATCGAAATCGAAATAAAAATTTGTTCCAAAAATATGTATAGGTACATATAACACATTACCTAACGTAATATAGACAAATAATCAAACTACATGCATTATTCTATGCGTTGCACATAAGTATGTATGAAATATAAGCTTTGATGCAATGGAAAAAAAAAAAATTAAAAAATGAAAGAAAATTCAAATTTCGATCAAATGAATTGTTTGTTTTTCTTGTCTTCTTTTTTATATACATATATTATATAAAAAGTATATGCATACATAGGTATACGCAATTGGCAAGTGTACAGAAGAAGAACGACATCAATATAACTGATTAATAATAAAAAAAAATATGTAGGTATATATTATAAATATATTTATATTAATTATTCAATTCTCACCTGAGCCAGGATCCCGTGCTCTATCTGCAGATATCGACCTCGAATGAGCTTCCTCGTACGGTGCATCTCCCTCGGGTCCAACAGATCGACTTCTGTTCTTCGATCTTCCCAAGCGTTTTTTAATCGTTCCAAAAAAGTCCCGGCGTTTTCTCCTTGTTCTTCCTCTCTCTGTATGGGTGCGGTAATAAAAGATTGAGTAACAAGAACAAAAAAAAAAAAAAAAATCGGAAAATCAAATTCAAAATTCGAATAAAATTAATCTTTTTTTTCTTCATACCTCTAAGGCCTTCAGAGTTGGACGAATTCGGAGTACTTTCAGGACCTGATGTGGTACTATTGTCTTTAGTTCCGTGCTGAAAGGTGGAAGGAAGAATTGAAATTTTTTTGCGAAAGAAAAAAAAGAATCGAGAGCAGCAATATGTTTTTTTTTTTTTTTATTTTGGACTCAATTCTGAAATAGTTTTTACTATCACGAAGTCGGACAAGAATAAGGTGGAGTATACGCAAACGATATTAAAGCTGGAAAATAGATTACGATCATCAATTCATCGAAGAGACAGAAAAACACCAACGACAATACAAAATATGTGAAAAAACAAAAACAAAAACAAAAAAAAAAAAACAAATTGGCCAATTAATTACCTCGGGTGAGACTTCTTGCCAGTTTCCAGCTTCCGTCAGAGCTACCTGTTGGATTAGTAAACACACGGCACTCAGCAATCGTTATTATTTATCAGGCTCTGAAATCGTTAGATAATCGGCTCTCCGTTCTGTGAGCTATTGACCAAAACTCGTCTCTCTTTCTCTTCTTTTGAGTATTGAGAGAAAAACTCAAAGACTTTTAGATTTTTTGTAACACATGCACGATTTTTGCGTTTTTTTGACCCATTAAGCGGGCCTAAAGTGGCGGTTTTCAGACGAGCGGGCAAATAAAAACTGAAAACGCCCGCTGCTCGATTTAGCGGGCGTTTTCAGTTTTTATTTGCCCGCTTATGCTCGAGCAGCGGGCGTTTTCATTTTTTATTTGCCCGCTAAATCGAGCATCGGGCGTTTTCAGTTTTTATTTGCCCGCTTATTTGAAATCGCTCAAAAACGCGAAAATCGCGCGTGTCACAAAAAATATGGTGTGTACCAAGGGCTAAGTGGGTTTTTTGACCTTGTGTGGTTGCAGTACTCGTCCTGCAAACTCCACACTCGGTCTGAAAAATCCCACTTTACGCCCTTGGTACACAATATACTATTATGAACTATTTGATCGATTTTTGGGTCTTCAGTCATGATCCTTTCGATTTCGGAATCGGGATGGGTAAATTCTATTGAAAAATTCTTCGATTTCAGGTGAAAATTGATTTTCGAATGTCGTGTGAGTCGCTAATCTCAAATTTGAGTACAGAATTGCAAAATTCTGAAAGTCGAAACCAACATGGTGGACAGAATTCAAAAAATACGCCAGTTTTTGTGAAAATCGTCTCTCAGACGCTTTTAAAATCGATGATTCGAACTTCTGACTTTAAAATCTCAAAACAGCGAACAAGACTTCGAATGCCGTTTCATTTTTAATTCTCATCCGCCATTTTGAGTTCACAATTTTGAATTCTGCGATTTTGATAACAGATTCATGTTCAGCGACCCCGAAACCGTTTGGAAATCAATTTTCAGCGGAATCGGACTATTTAACAAAATTTGACCGTTATTTTGGCCTCGCCATTTTGAATCTCGGAATTTGTAGGTTAGATTTGCACTCAGTAACACGAAAAAATCACTTTGCTCGATTTCTGCGGTCCTATAAAGGTTAGAGAAGTGAAAATGGGTTCAAAAAATTGAAGAAAAAATTACGCAGTAATATACGTATACCCTGCATAAAATGCCGGATAGGCACGATACAGATTCATATAGAATCGTAAACCGTATGCCTATACGGTTTTTGATTCCGGATCGTATACGATTCTATATGAATCTGTATCGTGCCTATCCGGCATCTTAAGCAGGGTATGTCTGCAGGCACAAATACGATGTAGAATGTAGGATGCAATATGAGTGTATAAAAAGTATAGTGAAATTTGTTACATAACATAGCTTGGGGATGAATCGTACCTTGACGACCTGTCGCTCCGGTTGCTGAAAAAAAGAAAAGGGGGAAAACCAATAAAGCAATTTTATTAAACTGAGGAATTTCAACTGTCACTCTTATATCTGTTAGTGACTGTGATCAAATCGAACTCCTATCTTTGTTTTTTTTTTTCCAAAGCAATTTCCAAAAAAATTCGCCTTACCCTCTGCTGGCTGTGGACTATCAAAGTCCCTTTGTTCCCGTTGAATTGTCCCGTTCTGTAGGGAGAGTCGACGCCGTTTCCATTCGACATATAATTATCTGCAACGGAATATTCGTTCGTTTTTTTTTTTTTTTTTATTTCATTTATTCCGGTATTTTTTATTTCTATTTTTTCAATTTTCGAAATTAATGAAAGAAAATCAACCTTTCCATTAATGGAAAAATTTCTGGATAAATTATTTCCCCGAACTATCTATGTATAGGCTAATGAAAAACAGAAGACAAAAAAAAAGTAAAACTATAAAACTGGGACCAATGGACCAAAATTTCACCCATGCTGATTTTTTGTCGAAATTTTCCAACTTTTTGAGGTAGAGGGTCAATTTTATTCACTAGAGAGTTAGATGCTAATTTTGGTGGAAACGACGAGTTGGATGATACATGGTCATGTTCTTCTTGTCATTCATGGCATTTGACATTCGTGTGTGACGTTTGAAAATTTTTATTGATGGGATGAAACCTGAATGAAAATTTCGAAATTCTTGTCGTTTTAAAGGAATTCAAAAGTATAAATATCGCAAAATTCATTACTGTGTCGATGTTCTCGAGAAATTTCATAGATTTGAGTGAAATTCTTCGGAAATCTTTAAGAAAATATGTGAAATCCCTGAAAACCTGATGAAATTTTTTGGCCAATTTTGACGAAAATCTATAAAAGTATTCCGTGAAAACGTCGAATTCCTATATCCTAGGATGAATTTGTCTGAAATTCTCGAAATTCGAATGAATTCGGAATTTTCCGAAATGCTCGAGTTAATTTTCAGGAAAATTGTTCAATTTTCAGAGAAGTATAGAGAAATTCTGGGTAAACTTTCAAGAATTCCTTGAAATCCTTGGAGCCGAGAAGAAGTTTTGTTGAAAAACGTGAAATTTTAGGAAAAATCTCGAAGCGTTCTGTGCAAACCGATGAAGAAATTCGTGGAATCCCTGAAATCCTTGATGAGTTTGAGAAAAGTCTGTAAAATTTAAGGAAAATATCGAGAAGACTTTGCAAATTATTAAAATCCTGGATAAGTTGGAGGAAACCGTAACATTTTATAAGAATGACAAGATAATCATGACATTCTTAAACATCTTTCAAAATCGGTCGAATCCAAAAGCAATCTGACAAAGAAGATCGGTAAAACTCTGAAGTATGTAGTTTGAAAGAAATCTGTTGGAATTGGTAGCAATCCTTGAAATCCCAGAAGAATCCGCATGAAATTGTTGAATCGATCGAATGAATTTTGTGTGCAAAATGACAAAGAATCGGAAGAAGATCGTTTTGAGATCTCTAAAATCATTGAACGGTCATAAGCGATCTATAGAATTTTCGGAATCATCGAAATCCTGCAATCCATGGTTCAAGCCCTACGAGATTGAGCCCTTGAAACATGAAACTTGAATTCGATGAAATGATCGGTAATTTTAGCTTTGGACATTGGTGAATGTGGCCAAACTGAAAGCAACTTACGAATGATAATCGACGATGAAGAGGTGGATAAACTGCGTGTGGGTCACACCGGATGATGGAAGTATAGTAAAAATGAAAAAACAAGGGATTGATGTGTGAAATAAAGAACAATCTGTCGTTTAGCTACGATCCACTAGGAGGGTCCACACGGAATAATGGACTGTATATAATTACCACCCCCTGGAGACTGACTGCCAGAATCGTATAAGATAAAGGTGCTGTTACCGTTGTTGTAATTTAAGCTACTGTTGGTCAGATGGTTTGTAGGAGTGTAGCTACGCGTTGGTGACACTGGCTTGATCGTCTCTTTTACTTTGTAGGGCTTGGTCCCTATCTGCGGCACTTCAGCACCTTCGATGAAGAGGAACTGAAACAAACACAGCCTATGATCGAGAAGGAAAGAATAATCACAGGTACCAGAAGTTAGTTGTTTACAAATATCTCAAAAACGGTAGCTCCCACGATAAAAAGTATCTGTATCAAAAATATGGGAAACTAAATTTCCTGCAAAAAAGATTCGGCACTTTTTTCCGTAGGGATGATAGTTTCTCTCCTATTTCCGCGATAAGTCGGCAAAGCCTCCAGCAGAGTAGCGCTTTTGAAGATCGAACTTCTCGTCAAATTTAGACGGAAACCATTACCGCTACAAAAAAAAGTGCTGATTCTTTTTCGTAGAAAATTTAGTCTCCTGTATTGTTGATACTTATTTTTTTCGTCGTAGAAGCAATCGTTTCCGAGATATTGTCGAAAAACCGATTCTTTGCACCTACTTTGGGCTGTTTATTTTTTGTCATTTTCTCTTACCTCGACGGTCAATGTCCCTGTTACTTCGTCCTGTTCGTAAGGCCGAGCTTGGAGAGGTATGATCTGTCTTTGACTGGGATTCATCAGGAGTTCTTCAACCCCAACGATTCCCAGACCCAAAAAACGCTGACCCTTATTCACGTGGTCGTATACCTCCAGGAGAACTTCGGAAGTGTTCTGACTCACGTCACTGTAAATTTTAACACTCCTCATTTTTGTGTTTTTATTTTTTCCTTTTCTTAACGAAACCCACGACTAAACACTCCCCTACATAATTTATACGCAGGATTTGATGGAATTTAAATAAAATTTTCAAATTTCTATATGGAATCTCGATCAAACTTCACGATTTTCTTAACCCTAGGTGCAGTACACACATATTTGTCGCTACTTAGTTACACACACCTGGGTCCGTGAGACCCAGCCAACTTTCGTATGGGGTAGTTTCCCCGATACTACGTCTATTTGAATGATTTTTTTTTTTTTCAATGAAGGAGCAGACTGTTAAGAAACCACCAGTGAAGACGAATTATGTGTTTGACTCATATTTTGTATGAGAACACTGTTCGAGCGGATAGAAATGTTTCGCGCAAAAAGGAAAAATGCAATTTGACAAATCTCACTGAAATTTCGTATAATTCTATAATTCAGAATTTTGCTAGTAAAAATTTCGTTGAAACTTACAACAAGAAGGCTTCATCCCATAGTGGATTATTGGCAGTGTCCTTTTTTATTGAAGTTTGATTTTTTTGAGGTGGTTCGTCGAGTTCAACTACGCAGTATGGTTCCTTGCACCCTTCAGCACCGCCTAGTTCAGTAGCCTTGACAATTTTGACAAGGAGTCTTCGCTCTCCACGAGCGTATTGCATCGGTGCAGGTGAATGAGACTGGTGCATCTGGGAATGTTGCTGGTCTGTCATTGTATTCGAATAATTCTACAAGTAAAGCCAAGCGCCCCAAAAAAGCGTTGAGCAGATATTGGACCGAATGTTGAAGGAAAATCATTTCAATTCACAAACAAAACCAGAAAGAAAAATATTCGTTTCAATTCAAGATGACAAAAACGAAAGTATCAATTCATAAAAAAGTAGAAATTGTTTCAATTCAGAAAAAAATGATAAAAAATAGAAACAAGAATCTCAATTCAGAAACATAAGAAAAGAAAAATATTCAATTCATAAAAACACAGCGCAGGAAACCCAACAATTTCAATTGAAAATGCAAAAAACGAAAGTATCAATTCATAGAGAAGTAGAAACGGTTTCAATTCAGAGAAAAATGATAAGAAACAAGAATTTCAATTCAAAAATATATAAAAATGAAGTTATTTCAATTGACAAAAAAGTAAAAGGAAGCCTAACCATTTCGATTCAAAATGTGAAAACGAAAATATCAATTCAAAAAATAGAAAAATGAATTTTAATCTCCAAGTATATCAGACAAAAGTCATTTCAATTCGTATAAAAAAAAGGAACAATTTCAATTCGAAATGGAAAAAAATAGTTGAATAATTCAATGCATGAAAAAAAATTGTTTCAAAATGAGGAAAAAAAAACGAAGGAAGAAGAAACAATTCGGTCATTTTTCCCCCTAAAGAACAATCATGTCAATTGACGAAAAAAAAGGAGCAAGTGAGATTACTGCAATTCAGAGAGAAAAAAACATTACAATTCGTAAAGAAAAAAAAACAACAAGAATCATCCTATTTACACAGAAAACAATAAATCATTTTCCTCTTTTCGCAGAATGTAAAAAAAACAAAAAAATTCAATTGATCAAACGAATGTAAAAAAATGATCAAATCTTTGCAATTCACAGAAAAATTAATAGAATCTTGCAACATAAAAAGCCAAGGTGGAAATATTTTTCTGAATTTCACCATGCTGTCGTAGTGAAGTGGTAGGGAGAATCCTGGCTGTGGTGGTGGTTCTCTCCATAGCCTAGGGCACGTTGGGTACTGTGCTAGATTTAGGTGGAGATTCGTGCCACGAAGAGCACCTACGACGATTTCGGTCACCACTTCTTGGAGCTGGCTCTCGTCCAGGTCCTTTTTTATGGTCCCGACCGGAGCCAAGGATACCTTAATCTGAGGACGTAGGATTAAGTTTCGACTTTGTACGAATTTTGAAAAAAATTTGAAAAACAGAGTGAATGAAAAAAAATTTCGAATCTAAGGTTCGAATCATTTTTCAATTTTCTAGAGTTGAAAATTTTTTTTCGAAAATTCAAATGCAAATTCGAAATTCAAAATCATTGAAACAAATTCAAACCTCTGGCCATCCATCGCATTTTAGATCCAACAGTAGCTTCTCCGTTATGCAGACGAGGTGTAGACGGGCACGGAAACGATTTACGTTGACCCGGTAGTGACTTGCTTCAACCTTTTCACCACGTTGTCTAAAGGCTTTCAATTGAAGAGCCGGCGTCGCTTCACAGTCACAGGTTATCGTCTGAATGGAAAAAAAATGACAATACAAAAAACGGAATTATACAAACAGAAGAAAAAAAATAAAAATAAATAAACTAACTGGTAGATGTATATCAAATTCCCATCTAGTCAAATAGAATTCATAGATTTGAGGATAGATGCCTAATAAAATTTTGGGGCTAAATTTCCTTTACCAAAAATTCGAGGGCCCAATAGTTTACGAGCTACGAAAGATCTTAGTTGACCAATCACAGTACCTATAGATGGCGCTAACACGACCGGGCACGAGTGCGAGTTGCGCAGTGCCCCGTCTATGCAACGTATACGCTCTGCGATTGGCCGCCTGAGATCTTCCGTAGCTCGGAAACTATTGATCCCTCGAATTTCCGGTAAAGGAAATTTAGTCTTAGATTATCGCAGGGAATCTATCCTGAGAATATGACCTGTTCAACCTGAATCACCCTGTACATATTAATTGTACCTATATACATTATGTATGTAGGTATAACTTACAACGTCGTCTTTTGAGTCGCACTCGCAGAATATGTTGGAGAGAACGGGTGAATGAGTTTCCGGAAGTACCCGAACGAACTCGACGCCAACTCCATGCTGCAATTAGAGATGGAATAATTAGAATGTCGGTATTAAACCAATTATAACTTCTATGTAAATGAGTATACCATACGTATGTTATATGTATATAAAAATTGGAGCGAGTCAATTAATTCTCTGCGAGAAAAATCTACCAAATAATATGAGAAACCAGGTTTTTTCGATATCCAATATTTCGTGCTAAATTCCGAAAAAAAAAATAGAAAAATATAACTTTTGAATTTTCAGTGTTATCAACAATTTTGACAAAAAAAAGTATGGAATATGTTATCTTCTTTCGACGTTCAATCGTTTCGAAAAATGACAAAAAAGTGCGAAAATCTGTTTGTCGTATCGCAAAAATATAGGTTTTTTAATTTTCGTAAATTTTTTTGTTTCTAAATTGTACATTGAAAAACGAATTTTTTTTGTACGTTTTCTGAGTTTCGGACAAAACTTGATACAGATAAAATAAAATATTTTACTTTTTGTGAGTTTTTTATGAAATTTCATGTCGAAAAATTGTATTTCTATACTTTTTCCGTTTTTTGGTTTTTTTTCAACTCTCCCGGTAAAAAGATAATTCATTTTAAAAGTGTAAATGAGGAAAGAAAAATTGAAAGAAGAAGTCGACAAAAATGGAAGAGACAATAAGAGATCGATTGTCATTTATATACCGCGATGGATTATGATGAACTGATTTTATTTATACAGGTATATAAATTATA
Source organism: Tenthredo livida (assembly GCA_963992785.1). Taxonomy (NCBI): domain Eukaryota; kingdom Metazoa; phylum Arthropoda; class Insecta; order Hymenoptera; family Tenthredinidae; genus Tenthredo; species Tenthredo livida. The sequence goes on along the minus strand of OZ023070.1, from coordinate 5,880,135 downwards.
TATTATATATGATGAATTCCACGCGAACCGGACAAAAAAAAAACCTTGATGTCACGGATTTTTCTCATTCTTGCATGAGCTTTAGTAGTCTCAAAATTAGAATTTTTCATTCATATAAGACATACGTAGCTATTTTTACCTATGGTATACGAGCTCTTCTAGTTTTCGGTTGCTTACGCTCTTTGATGTCTTTGGAGGTAAATATCTCAGAAACGGTATGTCGAATGAAAAAAGTAATAGAGTGGTGATTTGTAGTATTCTTCACCTTCTTTCAACCCAGTCCATGATCTTGCCCGTGACTATCGGAAAACATGTCGAAAAATCACTTTCCGATCCAAAACTCTATTTCTATCCATTTATGTCATTTTTAGGATTTTTTTCGTATTTTTTTTCGAAAAGCCCGGGAAATTTCCCATCGAATCACGTTTGTTTCGGAATGGGACACGGCTTCGTTTGGGAGCTACAATTACAATATGACGCGGCAATGTGAGCGGACGTACGAGTCGTTCGTTTCGCCTTCGGAAAAAAATTGTAGCTCCCAAACGAAGCCGTGTCCCATTCCGAAACAAATGTGATTCGATGGAGAATTTCCTGAGCTTTTCGAAAAAAAATACGAAAAAAATCCTAAAAATGACATAAATGAATAAGAATAGAGTTTTGGATTGGAAAATGATTTTTCGACATGTTTTCCGATAGTCACGGGCAAGATCATGGACTGGGGTGAAAGAGGGTGAAAAATACTACAAATCACCACTTCATTACTTTTTTCATTCGATATACCGTTTCTGAGATATTTGCCTCCAAAGACATCAAAGAGCGTAAGCAACCGAAAAGTAGAAGAGCTCGTACACCATAGGTAAAAATAGCTACATATCATATGTCTTATATGCATGAAAAATTCTAATTTTGTGGGTACTAAGACTCATGCAAAAATGAGAAAAATCCGTGACATCAAGGTTTTTTTTTGTCCGGTTCGCGTGGAATTCATCATACCGGGAAGAAATCTTGATAGTATACAGTCGATTGCGCATGCGCCAAATAATTTATTTTCATTGGTCGGTAAGGTCGTCCCGTGGCAGTATTATGACGTAGTCGATCTTACCGACCAATGAAAATAAATTATTTGGCGCATGCGCAATCGACTGTATACTATCAAGATTTCTTCCCGGTATATATACGTCTACTATACCGGGAGTATTCGTGGAAACGCTTCATGGGACGCCTACATACAGGCAACTCGTCTACTATGCACATATACAGTGCCATTTTGTGGAAAACCACGCGCCTTAAAGGTAGGCTAACGTGAAACGCCTGAATTGAGCAGATCAAACTTCGACGATTGGGTTTAAGGGGAGGGTATACTCGAATTTTACCGACCGATCTATTTCTCGATTTTCTCCGAAACGGGGCTATCAATCGACTTGTTCTTTTGGCAGCCGATGTTTGACGAGTAATGAGTTCGAACTGGAACGCTCGATCGGATGAAATGCCGCTACCAACCGTGGAAACCACTAAAATTACCACAAAATCTTAGATTACAACTGGCCCCTTCATCGTTGTCGAAAACAAAGATGTTTTGGGATTCCCAAATTCTAGCGATTTCCACGGTTGGGAGCGGCATTTCATCCGATCGAACATACCAGTTCGAACTCATTACTCGTCAAACATCGGCTGCCAAAAGGACAAGTCGATTGATAGCCCCGTTTCGGAGAAAATCGAGAAATAGACCGGTCGGTAAAATTCGAGTATACCCTCCCCTTAAACCCAATCGTCGAAGTTTGATCTGCTCAATGCGGCTACATCCTATTATAGGAGATAAGCCATTTAAAAGGATTAAAAAAAAAAAAAAAAGATCTGCTCAATTCAGGCGTTTCACGTTAGCCTACCTTTTAGGCGCGTGATTTTCCACAGAATCGCACTGTATACATAGTATACGATATAAATGGCCAGGTTTGAATTTTTTATTATTATTTACGAACTATATACCTATATACATATATATATATGTGTATATGCCTGCACGCGCTAATCTAAAACGTACACACGCCTATATATCTATGCGTATGTGTATATAGGGCATTTCATGCCAATTCGACAAATGTTAAGTCTCATCATTTTTGATTTGATTGAAACTTTTTCTGGTGATAGTATAACACTTCTGAAACACTTCCGGTTTTGTTTTACATGTATTTGTTTCACATTTTTTTATCCAAATGTCTTTGAGTTATATGAGTATGACGAAAACTCAAACCTCATTTCTGTGCCCCAAGTCTTGTTTTTCAAAATTCTTAAGAAATGAAGTAATGAGTATATAGTCAAGTTGGCATAAAATGCCCCATATATGTATACACTGCAATTTTCTTACCTATGAATATACATACTACTTAAGGTGAAACACGCGACTATAATACATAATATATGTATGTACACGTTTCTCTTAATGATTTTAGAATTTAAATATGCGATGAGATTTTTTTTTTTGCTTCGTGATTTCCTAAACTCGTAAAAAAAATTGATATGAAAAAAATATGGGTAGTAAAAATGGTTTAGTCAAGTAGCGAGTAATTATTATTATTGAATTACAACTCTTGAGGCTTTGGGATTAAAAAAAAAGTTAACAAAAATGTCTGCCTGTTTTTTTTTTTTTTTGTTTTTTCTCTTGTGAATTATTTTCTTCTCAATTAAGAATTTTCGGACAAATTTGCAAATTCTTGAAAATCTAGAATTTAGTGTAAGAAAATGATTTATTTCTTTTTTCTTTATTATTTCCTGCAATGAAAAGTTTATAGCTTCTGAACCAAATCCGGGCCGATAATGAAACTCACACACTTTTTTCTACACTAACAGAGGAGTATGCTCTAAAATTTTGAGGAAACAAAAAAATCCTACGGTTTTCGAGAAATCCGGAAAACCATGTTTTTATTTTTTCTTTTGATTTTTCAGGGGCTCAATACTTTTTTGCATGCCGTATGTCTTCAAAGTTGCAGACTTGAAACTGAAACGTTCTTTATTTGAAACTCTTTTGTATTCTCGATAATTTTCATATTTCATATCAACTGCTATAAAATCCGAACGCTTTCGAATAAAAATCTAGAAAAAAAAAATTAGACATACCTTCTCTGATCAACTAACAAAAAGATTTCACAGGGTTTGAACCGATTCTGAGAGGGTCAGATTTTTTGTCAAATAAATTTCACCTCGAATGCCCCATATATAATTATTTACAAAAATTAAATCGCAAGTGAATAATTGAATTATTGTCATAATAATGTTCTATGCAATAAAAACGCAGAAAGAATAGGACGTAAAGAAGCATGTAATCAGCAACAGTATACTATAGTATATATACCTTATATACACAGCTACATGTATATACCTATATATTATAAATTTAATGGGGCCGTCTAACGATAAAACAGTAAGAGTTTATTTTCAGCTCTTATTAATGTTGTAATAATTTATTTATTCACGAACTGACTTGACTTTTTATCCAAACTTCGTATTATATCTACCAAAATATACCATATATATGAGACATCAATAATAATCCTTCACATATACCTAATGAGGTATACAAGTACACAGTATGATGATAGAAATAAAATTTACCAGCTACGAAAATTAACTGAAATAAAGAAAATTTTACCTTAGGAATACTGTGTTTAATTCATTATTTTGTCGAATGTAGAACAAGAAAAAGTGGAAGAAAAAAATAATTAGTAACGATAAATGGGAATTCGAAAATTTTCTATGAATTATGTTATAGTTAGAAAAATTAAAACTTTCGTGTAGTTTTTCATCTGTATGATAAATCGAAATTGATTCTATAATTCGATTGACAAAAAACGACGAATTTTTTGGAAAAACTATGGGAATCAATACAATTTTTTTGTTTTTTTTAACAAAGACTACGAAAATCTACTGTTGAAAAACTACAAGATTCTACAATTATTCGTATGGAAGACTACAAAAATCTGGAATTTCGTATAAAAAACTACAAAGGTCTGAATTTTTTTCAATGGAAAACTGCGAGGGTCCACAATTTTTCATGGAAACCTGCAAGAATCTACAATTTTTCAATGAAAAACTATATATGTCTCTAATTTTTTTACATTTTCATCGAAAACTACGAAAAACTACAAGATTCTACAATTTTTCGTATGGAAAACTACACAGTAAAAATTTTTCCGTCATTGCGTCAAAAAACGTCTTGTGTTAAATATTTAACACTTTTTAGTGTAAATTTAACATAATTGTGTTGAATTGACACTAAAAAGTGTTAAATATTTAACACAAGAACTTTGAACACAAGACTTTTTTGACGCAATTATGGAAAAAATTTTACCGTGTACGAAAGTCTGCAATTTCGTATAAAAAACTACAAAGGTCTATATTTTCTTGATGGAAAACTACTATTAAGGTCCACAATTTTTTATGAAGAACCACAAGGATCTACAAGTTTTACAATAATTGTTCAATGAAAAAGCTACGAAGGTCCACAATTTTTTTATGAAAAACTACAAAAGTCTACAATTTCTTCTTTTTTTTTTTTTTATGGTGAACTACAAAAATCTACAATTTTTTTATGAGAAACTATATAAAACTCTCCAATTTCTTTTTTCTTTTTTTTTTATGGTATCAACTATACGAAAATCTACTATTTTTTACAAGAAAAAAAATCACTACGCAAGTCAACAATTTTTTTCTTTTTTTTTTTTCTCGAAAACTACGAGGTGTTCCGAATTCCCTAAAAATCCGTTCAGATTCGTAGTACGACTATTTTCTCAATTATTTATTTTCTCTTTACCTATCTAACCGCGTTTTGGTAACGGATCGCCGTTTTTCGTTCCTCTTTATGCACAGCTGCACGAAAGCCACGTAATGTCACGCAGCTACTCATATTATAGGTATGTATGTAATTCGCTTCTGACGCAATGTACTGTTTTACAGTTACTTACATATCTATTATATATATATATATACATAAATCGTGAATATATAAGTTAAAAAGATATATATGAGCAAGTCCACCAATTCTGGACGTCGGATCCGGCCTCACCCTCTCAGATCTTTTCGAAATTTTTTATGCCGAAAGTCATCATCGAAAAACAACTACCCAATTTTTTTCAGATTTTTATCCGTTTTATTTCAGAAGTTATTATATGGGGTATTTCATACAGTTTTATACTTCTTGTCTTATTCTTTTTTTTATTAGTTGGTTCGCCACTATAGCACTTCTTTGAGAGACTAGGTTATTTGTGTGAAAAAGTCTCAGCTTTCCAAAAAAAATATTTGTTTTTCATTCACGCTTGTGAAAAGCTCTTAAAATTGAGTTTTAAATCAAAAAAGGTGTTTTTTTGTCGTTGCCCAAATTTTGAAAAAATTTTCAATATTTTCTTAGAAAAGCTGAGAAAATTTTACATCGACCACGTAATTTTCCGAGTGGGATCTCGATAAATACACGAGAAATTAATTGATGAACAAAAATTGGAATAAATATATAAAATAAATCTGGAAATCAATTCAAAATTTTCTTCAATTTTTGTTCATTAATTCATTTCTCCTGTATTCATCGAGATCCCACTCTGAAAATTACGTGGTCCATGTAAAATTTTCTCAGCTTTTCTAAGAAAATATTGAAATTTTTTTCAAAATTTGGGCAACGGCAAAAAAACACCTTTTTTGAGTTTGAACTCAATTTTAAGAGCTTTTTACAAGCGTGAATGAAAAAAAAATATTTTTTTTGGAAAGCTGAGACTTTTTCACACAAAAAACCTAGTCTCTCAAAAAAGTGCTATAGCGGCGAAACAACTAAAAAAAAAAAAAATTAAGACAAGAAGTATAAAACTGTATGAAATACCCCATATAATAACTTCTGGAATAAAAGGGATAAAAATCTGAAAAAAATTGGGTAGTTGTTTTTCGATGAGGACTTTTAGCACACAAAATTTCAAAAAGATCGGAGAGGGTAAGGCCGGATCCGACGTCCAGAATTGGTGGACTTGCTCATATATATAATAGGCATTCGATGTGTTGCACTGATTCAACTATTTGCAATTTCGATTCCGTTGCCAATTTTATATATTATTTTTTAAATTCGTTGAGTCACGATGGGTATTGATTTTTCTCAAAATTTCATCTCCCGTAGATCTCGAGATATAAATTTTCCAATATTTTCGAATCGCTGTACATATCAGGATCTGGGAAATTATGAAAAAATATTTGAAAATTCATATCTCGATATCTACGATAGATAAAAATTTGAAAAAAATACCAAGTACTCGTTACGTCTCAATGAACATTGAAAAAAAAATTGGCGACAGAATGGAAACTACGATGACTGAGTTGGCATGGAATATACATAATCAGCTATTCAAATTCCCATCTGACATACATAATATATTGTGTAGGTATAGATTTTTTATATTTCTCTCTTTTTCTCCGATTTTTTTTCCAATTTTTTGTCCCATAATTTACATTCGTGATTACATTCGTAAATTCTTCTTACGTTTATGTAGTAGTAGTATATGTTTCCTTGCAGTATAAGACCTTGGGCCGATTCGAGCGTGGCGTCGATTCGAATCAGTATATACTATAAATAATATAAAAGAACAAACAAAACGGGTTCTATACTCTCTGCCGTCGATTATTCACGCGATTTCGTTCTCACGCATTCAGATACGTATACCTATCACACTTTTCAAGGTGTATAGTACGTTGATCAATAAGAAATAAAGGAAATATCGGTTTTTCTGCAAATTTCATCGGACTTTAGGTAATTACAATTATAATTATAAACCTCAGTGTGCGGCTTCCGGTGAGCTGATAAAATGAATACTGACGTAACCGCACGCATGATTCCGCACATGGGAAATTCTAGATAAACTACATTATGGCAAAAATGAATTTATCCCAGATTCAAACCAATTTTACAGTCAAATGAGAAACGCGATAAAACAAATATGTAAAAGGTAAGAAGGTGTTCGGAACCAGTGTTTCGCTGATATCTCGTTAACCGTGAATGATATCAAGTTCCGAGTCATTATCAAAATTGAAGTTCATCAAATTCTCTATGAAAAAGGTATGAACCATTTTTCCTATATCTCAATCGATTATGCTGTATTTTGAGTCCATTTTCGCTCATCGTAGAGCCGAAAACCGAAATTTTTCATGATTAGTTACAAATTCCACGTTAAAATACGCCGAAACCAATAAAGATAAAGAAAAAACGTGTATTATCTTTTTTCTAGAAAATTTGACGAGCTTTATCTTTCGTATTCACCTCCAACTTGATATCGTCAACGTTTACCGAAATATCGCGTCTATCAGTTCGAACTGTCAATAATTAACTCCATTACTATTCTTCTCTCGCTTTTCGGGTCTAATCTTCTTTCGCAAAATTTGATGAAATTAATTTTTTGAACCCTGGGTGTTACAATTTTATTGAATAATTGCTATGTATATAAGTTAGCCCGAAAATGGTTAGTCGGTCATTGTGAACAGCCACTCCTTCTTCAGGCAATTTATAGAGTATGACCGAAGCTGGTATTGCGTGCAAAAATTTGACATTCACTGTCACTGCTACATATACATATATTACCTATATGCGTGACTAATAATTATATCACAAGTTTGACCCTCTGAACGTGAAGCTATCGCATACTTCATTAGCACTCATCATTATCACGATGAATTTTCATTGAAAAATTCATTTTGATATTTGACACATGATTTTTCAGAATTTCGCCAGATTTTAGAATTATGGCCGACGATTTGTTCATTTTCGAATAATTTGAAGAAAAAAATCGGCGTTCTTTTCAGAGTTGAGGCGATAACATAAAAAATCATGATTCGAATTCGAGATATCGAGGGTCGGGTTCAGGTCGATTCGCCATGGAATGCCCCATATATACCTATCTCCATTCGCTCGTTGAATCGCCCTCATGTCGTCAATCGCAATAAAAATTCAGATCAAAGATAGAAAAACGGATAAAAACCGAGGAGAAATCGTAAATTCAATTTCCCTCTTTTTTAAACATCGTTTGTGGTTTTTTTTTTATACTTCTTCCCCTTTTTTCTATTGCCCTGTCCATTTATTGGCCACGAACGAGTGAGCTAATCTATAAAGAGCGCGAAGCTGTCGACATAGGGTATGCTCAGCAGCAGGGAAGAGAGAAAAAAAAAAAAAAGGTCGAACACCCCAGGATCGATCGCTTTTGAAGCTGTTAACAACCGTTAGTCATACACCCTCGCTTATACTAGTAGCTAGGGGATACTAACAACGAAATATTAGGGCACGTCTCGTCGATGGTCGATACTTAGGTGTACCTCGAATGGAGAAGCTGTCTACATCGTCGAAACTCGCGTTACACAACGTTGAAGAGAAAATTTCTCCTTTTTTTTTTTTTTTTCTCTCTCTCACTGCGACAAAATGAACCTATTATGAGGAAATTGTTCCTTCCGTTTGTATAATTTTTTTTCATACAAATTTCACGCCCTCACAGTCCTCGGGAATATTTAAAAACGTTTTTGAGCCGGTAGAGTGTGCAAAATTCTGATAGTTGGCCACAATCTTTAACCCCTTTCAGCCTTTTTTAGTTTAAACCCATGCAGAATGTGGGATCTAGAATCTAGAATGTAGAATCAAAGGGTGCGATAAAACTGTGCATGCATATGATTGTATCAGTAATGTGCACGCCAAGTACCTATATGTATGTAGCTTTTTAATTAACTGGTGGAATCTCGAATCGCTAATCGAATCAATTTTGCTATTTTTTATTTTTGGCTCCAGAATTGAGATCGTACTGTATGTATTTCCGGTTTTCGTTTTCTGTGATAAAATAATACAGAGACAGACATGTACACTCATTGTACAGGTATGAGTCAGGAAATAGATAATGATAATAATGATTACGTTCGTGAAACTCGTTTGGTCTACAAATCAACTTAAGTTAAATTCTACTCGTGGAGAGGATCTGTTCCCTTTTTGGGAGAGTAAAAGTTGGGAAAGTATACAACCGGACCTAACATACAGCTGCTTTAACTAGGTTGGCTGACAACAATCGCTAAGTATGTACATACACATGAAGGTGTATATACCTATATGTAGTTCATGTTTCTATCATAATCGTCAATCGCATTAATTCCAACAAGTGACTTGAATAATTGATATCGTAATTCACTTCTAACGTTCAGGGACTTTCTATACACAATAAAGCATCGGGAGCAATGAATAAAAAACGGTATAAGGTCTTGAATTCGTTAATTAAAACATCCTAATAATCAACCAACCACAATCTTACTCCTAAACACTTGAAACCTGATCCAGAATGAATAAATATTCAGTAAAGACAGCGCGAGGCGACATTCTAGCCTCGTATTACCTCGTCAACGAGAGAACATCGCCGCGTGCACCGCCTAGCGGTGAACCGCCGCACTTTTTAGTCATTCGGAGCTCGTTCGAGCACCAGACATCAGAATATGAGATATATTCGTGACTCTGAGTTCTGAAAGTGCGAATTAAGATGCGGTGCAACTTTCATCGAGCATTCAATGAAACTCTGTATAATTTCGTAAGCCAGTGGTCTCGGATTTCTATTTAATAGACAACCACTTTGCCTGGTATAGATCAATCTTACTCTCTGCAATCTGATGGGCCAATACCCGCTCGCCATAGGCCATATGCCGAAGCATGGTAATCTGCTTTGTGTGACTATGCGTGTGTGTATTTTATTTTCGATTACATCATAGAGACGATAAAAATCTTAGTAAAGGTTTCGTCACGGACTGTCAGTGGCCTCGCGATTGGTCGTTGCTGACGTCACCCGTCAGAAATAACCGCATGTGTGTTGGACTCGCGCATCTGCGCGCGCATGTAGTATACATCTGTGTATAATGAAGTTTAAAAATTATGGCATATCGGGTTATTTCAGAGCCTCGAAACCCCGAATTTCAAATTCTGTGCTCCGAGATGATCAGTCTCGACTACGTGTTTGCAGAGGCAGTATAAAATACACCGGGTGGTCGGCGCGGACTTGCGATCTACCTAAGGCCACCGAAATTGAAATTCTACTCGCAATTTTGACCGTGCGAAAAAATGTTTCGAACAAAAGTTGCTCGGTTTAAAAATGCCCGAAATTTACAACCAACGAATTTTTCAAAGTCACGTTTTTTCCGCCGATATTGGCGATTGTTTGACGTTTTTCATTGCTCATTTTCAAGCCAACATTCAGACGAGCTTAACGATCTATCGGAGAGTTCAATTAGGATGATTTGATCGTTTGAATTGCTTGAAGCGGCACAGGGGACTTTAGGATCACCCATTATGTGGAGTATGGTAGCTGTAGGGATTATTCGACAATTAATTATCGCTCTGCGCAGTGTCAGGGTAATATTTGACAGTTTGACAGCTGGGAGTTGGTAGCTGTAACCGTTTTCGTCAGAGAGTAAAATAAAAAAGAAAAAAATGGAAAAAGAAGAAGAAGAAGAAGAGGAGAAGAAGAAGAAGAGAAGAGAAAAAAAAGAAATGGTAAAAGGTTTGAAGGCGGTTATGAAACGATGGTGTAAATTTAGAATGGCATATACATAGCTTGGCATACACTATACCCATATATATAGTGACGTCACCACTGCGGCGTTTATCGATTGTTCCACCGCGGCAAACATACGGCGCGTCGCGACGCGGTGCGCCGTGACGTCACGCGGTAACCAAATTCTAAACCTTCTGGTTTGACATTCCACTTGCGGAGTTCGAGCTACATACATACGTAACATAGTTACATAGGCACATATGCATATGGATACGTGTTGCGATTTTATAGGTATGTGGATGGTATCGCATTTGTAACCATCACACGTGTGTTGCTGCTAATTGAATCTCATTCACTAACGCCTTGTGGTGAATTTAATTTCGATGTGAGAAGGTAGTGGCGGTTTTTGATTCACGTTGAATGATTATTCGAAATTAGAATTAGCTAGAATTCAGAAGCAAGTGTATATGTAGGAATATGGAATTCTGCATACATTAGTGTAGAATTTTTAATCTAGAATCGGAATACGGAATCTGGAATGTAGAATCTAGACTCTAAAATCAAGCAGACGTAATACCTATAGAATGTGGAATCTAGAATTCATGTAGAATGTAGAATATAGAATTAAGAATTTAGAGTTTGTCAGGGATACGTAATTCAGCATACAGAGCGTAGAATTTTTAATCTAGAATCGGAATGCGGAATCTTGAATGTAGAATCTAGCTTCTAGAATCTAGCAGACAGAATATAGCATCTGAAATCTAGAATCAAGTAGAATCTATAACATAGAACTAAGAGTTTAGCATCTATAATTAAGAGTGTTCGGAATATGGAATTCAGAATACAGAGCGTAGAATTTTTAATCTAGAATCGGAATACGGAATCTATAATACAGAATCTAGTCTTTACGATCTAGCAGACAGAATACAGCATCTAGAATCTAGAATCAGGTAGAATCTAGAAATTAGAATTTCGAATTGAGCATCTAGAATCCACAATCTAGAATCTGGAAATGTATAGAATGTAGAATCAGCTAGAATTTAGAACGTTAAAATGTAGAATGTAGAATCTCTGAATTCTGGATGATACATTTTTATGTACGTTGAATCTAGAATATAGCGACACAAATAGAATGAAGTATCTATAACCTAGTATTTAATGTCTTGAAGTTTGAATCTGAAAACTAGAATCTATCATCAATTGAATAAAATGTAGAATTCAGAATCGTAGATATAGAATCTAGAACCGAGGAAGCAACTCATAATATCTAGAACCTAGTAAATAGCACGTAAAATCATGGAGCCAGGATCCAAAATCTCATGTCTGCAATGTAGAATCTTGAATCTATAATCTACAATCGAATCAAAGTACCTAACAAAGCAAAAGAATACAGAGAGAGAGAGGATTTATACGATCTATATTCTCGAATGAGGAATTTGAAATCCAGAATCTGAGTCTAGAATATTAAATCTAAATTCTAAAAAACAAATTCGGAATTTCTGACCGGTCCTTAGTTCTACATTTAGACATTATAACGACTCGAATGATTTCGACCCAATTAGTTGACGCTGACAAGACGCATTGGTTCAATACTAGAACGACTTCGAATCAATAATTGCAGCAAAAAATAAAAGAGAAGGACAATTCATAGGCTCTATGCCTGTATGGCATAGGTAGAAAGTTTCAGCACAATCTACTACCAATGGGTAGATTGTAGATAATACGTCACAATCGTATTTTATTGTAGAGTCAATAAAGAAAAAAAAAAGATCCTTATGTATCGCGATGATCTCACCGTGTTTCGCCATCTCCTTTCAAGAGTTTATCAATTGGTCATTAGCTCATTGCCAATTCGGAGTAATAAGAACACCATACGTCGAAAGAAAAGTGCGTTACGTTCCTCACGACGATAGAAGACTTGCCTTATCTCTATATATTATTGGTTTGCTCCGAAATGACATCGTTTTTCAATGTTCTCTCCAAATTTCAAAAAGTTTTGATCAACGATACGGCCTGTACCTTGCGATAACCAGTTTTCCTTTGGTGGAGGGAATCTGTGTAAGGCTAAGTCCTTCATACGGTGTACATCATAACTCAAAGACGAAGACTTTGATTGATTTGAAATTTTCACATAACATTTTCGTCACTATTTTCTATCGCGCGAACTAGAATAATGAAAGAGAAATCACTCGATTTTCTAGAATTAAATGATTAGTGAGTATTGAAGACCTTTTTCTTCGGTGACTCCATAAAATGTGAAATAATTTTCAATTTCTAATCACGTCTTATGATGGTGATTAAAACAATTTCAACTTGTTTTCGTACACGTGCGGAAGCAGCTAGTCATCTTTAAAATACGCCATTAGTGTGCTTAGCATCTTGGCACCTGGTGTGCGGTCAGTGCTTCTAAATTAATCAGAAATGTCTATATAGCCAGAGTCGTTTCCCGAATACACGTGTCTCAACAAATAAAACCAATCTTCTATCCACGTAGCTACTACACAACTATATCCCGAATTATGTCATGCTACAACAACATTAAGCAACATTTAAATTATCTTAGATAATTCCTATAGCCATTTTGAATATTCAGTAGGTCACGATAAGCTGCAAGGTTGATGAATTCTCACTGAACAAACCGATTATGTACTTCCGCCGATAATAATGCTATGTTTATATTCATAACGAAGTAAGACAGACTAATTTTCCTTTACATTAAAATCCGCCATTTGAGGAAGTCATCTTATCGTTATCCCATATCAGATAACTTCTCTTCCATTATTCCGTAGCGTTCAACCGATTTCCGTGCAGCATCGGATCAACCTAGCTTTTTATAGCTTGATGGTGACTCAGTAACTCGAGCTTGTAACGTCTCGAATATATGCCAAAGCAATAACAACAGTTCACTCCGACTACAGATTCTGGTTCCTTTTGATTAAAAGTCAAAAATCGTTTGTGGGGAAACTGGCCAGTGGAGAAAATCAAAGACACGAATCGAAGTCCTCTGAAAATGCCATCAAGCATGTGGATAATATCCTTGATCTTTAAAAAAAAAAGTGATCGATCAGGTGAATCATCCGTTTGTCAAAATATTCGTCAGTCTGTTTGTCCGTATTCTCTAGACCGATGGAATTCCAGTTCCAACAAGGCTGGTCTTTGTGTTTGAATTCGATAAGCGACCCAGTATACGCAATATCTATACTTGTGTGTAAGTGGGCCAGGCCCTAACTAAGTTAACTCACATAAGTCGAGCCGCTCTAAGCCGCACTTTAATAGCTGGCAGAGCTCTTCTAACAATATCAAATTTGGAACCTGGTACTCTAAGCATGTATTTACCTAACAAACCCACCTATTCAAACAGTGGGCAAAAAACATGAAAACGCCTTACTCGTCAAAGAGGATGGATTCTGACACGACAGGGTATCACCCAGAATGGCAATCCCCGTGTCTTTCATGGTGACAGTCGAATTTGAACTTCTTTGATCTGTTGAAGGGTTTTCCGTGGTGACTGAGGTAAATAATCGACATAGATATACTGCTTCAGGACTTTATCCCACGTAATCTCACCTGCAAATCTCGATGTTGAAAATCATCGCATCTTACATCATCTGGCCACTAGCATAAATTCAACTGAGCTATGTGAAAACCACATAAAATGCCCAGGTTTTTATCATCAAGATTTGTAGATGAGATCGGGTAGAATAATGATCGAAAAACCGGATATCTGTACATCATTTACCTCACATCAGTTACCACAAATCCCCCAAAAATGTGTACGATGAAAGGAGCGACTGAACGGTCTTAAAATAAGCCTTGAATACGATTTTTCTTTCTTCAAATAATAGTAGATGGCGAAATGGCCATACATCTGCTGTCTAAACTATAAAACAACAAGTGCTTATTTCTGCCTGAGAACTCGATCGATAACACATTGAGAATATCACTGAATAATTCATGCACGAATAAAGTAGCCGTGAACAATATATAGTTTTTATTTAATTTATTTTTTTATTTTTTGTTCACGAGCTTTTGTACGTGCGGGTTAAAGATCACGATTGCATCTCGGTATTTATATTCCAGTCACGTTTGTCGCAGTGATATGTAACTGGTGTAGTGTGACTGCCTCCGAACCCGAGGCACAGTCTGTCCTCTCTATGCGATTTCCTCCCCAGAGAAAAAGAAAAGGGGAAATTTCTGTTATCAGACTCACCTCCTCTACGGAGCTGGTGGTGAAATCGTTCAGTGATACGACCCAGGTGGCAAGAATCTCGTTGAGAATAACTAGGTCCGAGTGAAGCCATATTATCAACTCGTTAACCCAACGGACAGCCTCGGCGTCTGCTCCTGTAGCAGTTGGAAGATGAAGAGCCCTCGAACTCCTTGCCGGGCTTATCAACGGACCGGAAGTCTTTCTGGTCAACCGTTTACGGACTGGGGGTGTCGGCGGCACATATCCTGAACCAACTCCTCCGCCACCACCAGGACCGGGTGGAGTTCCACCCAAAACTCCGGTTGACGACGATTTCGACGAAGCAGCGACCGGGGTGGACGGTGTCCGGCCAGTTTGAACGGCTCCTTTAGCACCAGGTACACTCGCACCAGCACCAGCACCGGGGATCACAACACCGTCTGCACCAACGTGGGCACCGAATCCATGACCGTCTTTAACGGACCCGGTTGTCGCCGAGGCGATACCGTGGAGCGCGAATCTATTGTAAACGTATTTACCAACGCAGAGGACTATCAGCCCGAATAGCATCCAACCGAATATCAACATCGATAGTGTATCCATCGTCGTGTCACCGGCCGAGTCAAAACTGCATATTAGATCGTCCACCCGCTCGGCCAAGTCGGCCATATTGCCCCATCGTTCTGCCAACCAAGTCCAATTGGATTCCAAAAACATTCTTTTCTATTTTCAACGACGAGCCGACCCTCTCCCGTTGCCCCCACCCCAAAAGCCCAAACTACTCCTCGACTATTTATACCCTCGCCCGCACCCTGGCTGATGCTGCTGCTGCCGGACGGACGGCTCCTTTCCTACGAGCTAAACTAACTAAGAGATTGTCGAGATCCAAGCACGTGAGTTGATCTCAGACCACGTGGCAGCTGTCACTTTTCATGCACTCTCCCTCCTCGGGGTTAATTGGCTCCGTTACTTCACTTAGCTTCGATCACTCAAGGCTTTAACAAAGGCACAAGGACGAGATCTCTACTAACGATGGTGGAAACCAAAAGGTCTGATGACTGGAACCTGGGTCCAACTTTCTAGGGCATCACAATGCCAAAATCTCTTCTGATCGTTTCTTTGTCAATCAGTGAACGTGTCCCAAATCGAACGATCTTTTCCCTTCTGGGACTCCGAAGTAATCAAGGCGACGTAGCACGTGGAGTTCAAGATCCGAGGGAGAGGATTTGTCCTTAATCTCAAGACGCCGGATGTTCTTTGATACTTTCACCGTCCAACTGACTAAAGTCTGTTCAATTTTACTGCAGTAGAATGTAGTTCCACTTCGTCATGCTATTGCCATGGGTGATTTGATTCCATGGTGTTCTCGCTGGGCTCATAGATCAGTGATTCTTCCCGGTTACTGCACTGCGGATAAACTCTTCGCGCACCTGTGCACGACGGATCTACATGATGCACGTGGGTTCGAGCAGCTAGACGGTGATTCTACTCGGCAATTACCACTGCAAGACATATTCGAAAGGTCCTTCAAGTCCAGTACAGACTTTAGAGCAGAATGTGACGAAGAAACCAACACCTCTATGGACTCAACGATAAGCAGCCACGCTCGACTTTCAGCTGACAGTGTTAATACCGCTGATAGGGAACACCTAAACAAAGTTTACGACAGTGATCGTTCAGCACTGAACTTTGTTTACTGACGATTATCGCGTGCCACATGTCAGTTGAACGTCACGATCTTGGGACTTTTTGGTGTCTGGTTTACAACCGGTGTTCAACTCGGCGGAGAGTCTCTCCCTCTCTAAGTTCGACGATTAATCCTCGACTTTTGCGTTCGATTCATGAAAGTGTAATCGCGATGACACGAGGAGGAAACCGGCTGCCACAACACGCGGTCTGAGGTCTGAGTCTCGACTGTCCGTTCGTTCGGCAGATTGGTGATTGTAGCCAAGCCGCTTCGGCTGCGCGCGAGACTCCGCGCGTCTGGTGGTGCTGGTGCTGGCCTTCTGAACACTGGGTATGCGTCTGCCAGGAAAACCATGGAGGAAGGGGGACCGCAGACCCGAAGACCCCTTCCTTGGCCCCGCAGGATCCCCTCTGTACCCGGAACCCCACGTATACCAACCTTTGACGCCGTCCGTCCTGACGCCCGAGTATCGATTCACTTCACCACCCACGTAGCTAGGCAGAACGGCACACGCGACAACACCCGCATTCACCATGCCACTGTACAGTTCACGTATCTGCAAGGCTCATTTTTTCACTATCCTTATGAACACACACATCGCCAATTGGCGTATTGCACCATACCATATGCGCATGCATATGGTGTGCAGATTTCAGGTTGCTACGATCACCGGTTACCAGGTGAACATGCACTGGGCCATTTAGGCTGCCAACTGCTCGACCACCGCGATCTATAACCCAATTCCTTTCATACTTGGCACAAAATCACCCATAGACGGAGCACAGAAACGGTCTTGAATGGATCTATAGCAAGGTTGAGATCATCAGGAAAGAAACTTTCCTGGTGTCGGTGCTGCATTGTGCAATGATCAGCAGATTTTGTTTTCAAGCATAAATTTGTGTGATGAATTGCAGAATCAAATCGACAGTTTTTTTAAATTTCATAAAATAGTTTGAGAAACATCGTTTAATCAGATATCGGCAAGATTTGAAATACGTTTTTAGGAAATCTTTAAGAGTAATTGGAATTTCGGGGAAATTTTGGAGATGCTTAGGATGAATCCTGAAATTTGTAGAAAAATTTTGAAACGATTCGGGATATTGGGGAAAAAAATCGTAAAGAAATCTGATCGAAGCTTGTTTAGACAGTTTGTCGCGGTAGTGAGTGACATTTAATCACGGTTTTGGAGCAATTCATTGAATTCTTGAAATCTCGGAAAAATTTCAATGAAATCTGTGAAATTTAGAAATATCTGGGAAATCGGTGACAAACTGTGAAAATTTTTGATCGAATTTGCGGAGAAGATTCTTAAAATCATTGGTAATAATAACTCAAGTCTTGGAAAGTAATTTCAAAGAAACCGGTTAAAATTTAAGAAAAATCTCAAATAAACCGGTCAATCGCAGAAACTGATATGTGCGAAATGTGATGACACCGTGAAAGCTCGTTCCTAAGCTAAGATCCTTTATGATTCTTCGAAATCGTGTAAAACGCTGATTTAAATTTCTGGAAATGATTTTTTCACATAAAATCTAGCACTTTCCTAAACCTTCGATAAAAATCTATACCATAGTTCCATCCGATCTTGAAAAATTGACAATTTCGTTCAATCACAATTCTGCACGTATCATCATCATGTGTTGAAACTTTTGAGTTGAAAATGTGACAATATATTATAGTCATTTTATTACCGCTCAGCAACAGCCATGACAAAAAAATACTTATTAGATGGAAAAATACGTGTTTGTATTCCAAATTCGCGAATTCTATAGTACCAAGCGATTTTCGGTTATTGTGTCTAGTCCGAAGGGTGAATATCCGGTGGGGTATATTCGAATTCTGAATTACACTTGTACCTAAAATTCAAATAAACAAAAACGGAATTTTTTCCACAATCATCAGTAGAGATTGCAAGAGTATTCTTTTTCATTGTATCAGACCGATTCTAATTGATCAAAAAATAGGTGAGGATCAATATAATATGTATCATGTGATAACTACATACAGAGCGATTCTCTGGAAAGTAACGCGCCTAAAAGGTAGGCAAGCGTGAAGACGCCTGCAACGAGCAGCTCACACATCGACGATTGGGTTTCATTTCCCATGGAGCCAAAGGGCACGCGATATGCGAAATAAAACAAAATCGCTTGATGTTTGGGTTGCCTGTATGCCGGCGAGGCGCGTTACTTTCCAGAGAATCGCTTTGTAGATAACATAAATTCAGTTTTAGTCCCGTTTAAATATATTTTATTTATAGTGCTTATGATTAATATTAATATTAATATTATTATTTTAATATTATTATTATTATGAATAGTATATACATTTTTCACAATTAACGTCACGTTACATAATCATTATAATAATACATCGTCATTATTATTATTATTATATGGTACAAGGTCATTGATTAGTTATTTTTTTTCTCTATTTTCTCTTTCCTTTTTTTTCATTTCTTTTTTGAATACCTACATATACTATGTATTGTATGTATATAGGAATACAGAGCGTATATATATTGTATATATATATATATATATATATATATCAATTGAACATAACGTTTGTTGATATTAAAAACGTAATTCAAACGCTGTGGAAATAACTAAATTAAACTACACTATTCGATGTGTAGATACTTAATTTTGAAAATTGGCGTGGCTATTTATTATCATTATTGTTATTATTATTATTTATCATCATAATAATAGTCGCAAATATATCAATTATCAAGTATCACGTACACAGCATCACATAATTATACATTCACAAAATTATACACAATACGTACTAGTAGTAAATATTTTTTTTTTGTTTTTTGGTCCAACCCGGTACCTACACAAAATCAATTAAACTTAAAATTAAACGTAAACATAATCATGATCATCATTTATCATTATTTACCGATCAATCACTGTGGTTCTATGCCTTAAAAGAGCACACAGAACACGGAAATAATATTATCGTTTTTTATTTATTTTTTTTATTATTTTCAAATCATTCCTACCTTTTGAAATTATTGAAATTTTGTATCGGTTTCGTCTTGCATATAGACTGAGTCTGGCAAAAAAAAAGTGATTTTCGTAGGGCAGGGGTCGCATATTATGGTTTATAGAAACTTTTTGATTAAAAAATTTAGTTCGACGAATAATTTCTTCACGTCGTATCGACGATTTGGAAAGAAGAAAAAAAAATCTATACACTATATTCGTATAGTATAGGAGAGGCATAAGTGTATTTGATATACATTATAATTTATAACATATAGTTCCTATATTTAAGCGCCATGCAGTAGAGTAATAAAATATACTGCTCAAAAATTCAGTTTTAGTTTTATTTTTTATTTTATATTATTTATCTAATTTTATTTTATTCTGTTCTTTTTTATCCGCGTATAGGTATACATATTACATACGTGTATGTATAGTCAGTTTTTCCCAAACATTGCAGTAGATATAAACGAAATTCATGTTTGTGCTGCAAAAAAATTGTTCGAATGCATTTTTTTTTGCAGCAACAACAAGAAAAAAACGAAAAAAAAATGAACAAAAGTCAACTAGAATACTTCTCTTGGATCACATTGTATCATTTTACTGCTATCGTTTATCGCATAAGAGAATATTTCGGAAAACGAAGTCCTGTGGACAATTTTTAACAGACCTTTGTACGACTCCAGTTTTTGCATTGTTCAATTTTTGAATCAGGTTTGGAATGCCACCACGCTTACACGATGCGTGATCACTGACAGCTGACTATTACGATCACTTTCGTCTGTCGGAGATATCACGCATCATGTAATGTTTGACCTGTTTTACCGACTGGGAAATCGACATTCGAATGATGTAAAAACCATTTTCATACTCTATTTTTGCACGAAACGA
The DNA here is from genome assembly GCA_963992785.1 of Tenthredo livida. Classification (NCBI taxonomy): domain Eukaryota; kingdom Metazoa; phylum Arthropoda; class Insecta; order Hymenoptera; family Tenthredinidae; genus Tenthredo; species Tenthredo livida. The sequence continues at coordinate 5,859,849 of OZ023070.1, read as the reverse complement.
ACATGTTTCTGGACGTATGTGTTCGAAATTGAATTTTAATTGGCGCAGCGTTGGCTTTTTTTGCGCTTTCGACGCCTGGGCTCGGATAATAATCGAAATGTGTCACCCCTCACTTTTTTTCCGACCAAAAGGAGGTGTGCGACTATGGATGGGCCTTAAGGAGTCTTTTGGACCCAGAGACGGCGTTAAAATGGTTCGATTTATAGCACGACTTTTAGATGTCCTCTAGACGACTTTTGGATGTCTTGAGGCGTCTTTGGAGTCTAAATTCGTCCATTGAAAAAAAAAATTTTGTTGCCTAAACTTTGGTTTCAAGAATTTTCGCCTCAAAGATCTAATAATCAAACGAGCTTCATATAATAATTATCATGATTTTTATCTTTCTCTTCTTGTCCTATGCCTTTTTTTTCAAGTAGAAAACTGCACGTGGAAAATCGCTGTATATACATACTACGATGATAATATATCAACTTCTCACACACACATATTCATATACATAATATGTCTCTGCATAATGTATATACATATAAATACGTTTTGGTAGCGCTTTAGCATTCGACTCACTAATACTGGCTAGTATTCAATTGATTAATTAATTGATTATTAACTACTATACCGTGCGTTTCCGTGAAAGCGCAACACGCCTAGATCCGAAGATGACCGAACGTACGCCTTATTGTATGCAACCGTCGACAAATGACTCGTGTTGAGGTGGCCGAGAGTCGGAATCGGCAGTTGTTTTACGTGGTTACCAAGTCCTTGATTGGCTGTCTAGCAATAACCAATTGCCGTCTAATAAAAACATCGGGGCTCGACATCTGACGGCTTGCAGTTTATTTTTAACGCTTGAGCCTCGACCGTAAGCCGTCAGATGTCGAGCCTCGATGTTTTCATTAAACGGCAATTGTTTATTACTAGACAGCCAATCAAGGACTTGGTAACCGCTAAAACAATTGCCGATTCCGACTCTCGGCCACCTCAACACGAATCATTTATCGTCGGTTGCATATAATAAGGCGTACGTTTGGTCATCTTCGGATCTAGGCATGTCGCGCTTCCACGAAAACGCACGGTATAATTATATTTTACATGTACCGAGATATTTCGACTCCCTCTCTTAACTACGACATCTGCAGTATACGCATATATTATTTCATAGTGTTATATGTATAGTATTAATAGAATTAAAATCGAATTAATTGTGACATTAGCACCGTGAATATACATGCTTATAGAAAACATTTTTCTTCATTTATATAGTTTCAAAATTGCTCATAGAAATGGTGATTATTATTATTATTTTTTGTCTTTTCTTTCTTCTCGCTTCTCGTTTTACTTCTCATTCTTTATTTATTATCTGTTTTTATTTATTTTCAATTCAACGTCGCGACGATTTATAACATAGTAATATACATTTACAAGTTGTTTCATATAATTTTTTTCCCTTTACTTCACTTTTCTTTTTTTCTTTTTTGTATATTTATTTATTCATTATTTTTTTTTTAATTTTTTTTTTCGGTTTTCATGAGTATTTACGAAGCTATATATAGTAGGTATGTTATATTTATTTATAGTACAAGTCGACTTCAGAATTTTGTATTGTCTTTAGTTTTATAATAATTAAATAGATATTATAGGTACTATCCCACGTGTTACTACGACACTATAGGTATAGTATACTACACGTGAAAATTGAAAAAGAAATAAATCTTGAATTATGCTGAAGAAGACAAAAAAAAAAAAAAGAAGACACAAATTTAGAATAAAAATTTCTGCATTTATTTTCTACTTTTTATTGTTTATTTTTTTTTTTTTTTTTTACGAAGAATAGGATATTGTTGTTGAATTTTTTTTTTCCATCCATAATTAAAAGCTGTCAGCGAAGTGTGTAAATATAATTTTTTCTTTTGTTTTCATATTTTATTTTTGCAATTTTTTTCATCGTATTATAATAATTCTAAGTGCGATTTGAAGCCTGATCAGCGATATCGCATAACTCGATCTAATCTCCGGATGATTTTTATTTTATTTCACTTTATTTCTATTTTTTATTTTTTATATTTATTTTTTTCTATCTCTTTGTCTATTTTTATTTATCTATTTTTTTCTATTTTTATTTTTGACTCTCTCTCTCTTTTTTTCTATCTCTTCCAAGCCCCACGAATCGGTGATTATATCTTATCTATTATCTTAGAGATTTCCAGACAGACTTTACAACGTTATTGAAAGATTCAGGCTTATGATTAGAACTATAATAAGACATTGCGCGGTGATTCATAGAATTGATAAATATGTTTATAATCGAATTTTGGAATTCTTCTCAATTCTTTTCTTTCCATTAGATTTTATTATTAGCAAGAAGAAGAAGAAGAAGAAGAAGAAGAAGAAGAAGCAGAAAATAAACTAGAGAATTTTTCTCGCGGTCCACAATTCGTTAAATACATGAAATTCTTCAAATGTTGGAAAAACAAAAAATAGTTTGAAATAAATTTCAAAAATATTTCTTAAGTTAAAAAAATTTCGAAACAAAATTGGAAAAAAATTTTGGAGAAGCTAAAGAAGAAAAATCCCATAAGTAGAAGGGAAATTTTTCAAGTATGAAATCAGCGAAATTTTATTCTAGTTTTGAAGAAATCTGAAAAAAAATATGGATCAAAATCGTGAAGAAAAAAAAAAGTAAAAACTCGTGAGATTTTTTTCAAAATAAAATCAATCTTTAATAAATGTTTAAAATCGCATAAACTGATATGCAGAATATGACAGAACCGTAAAGGATCTCTAGAACCGTTATCGAATGTTTGAAATCGGTTAAAAAAAAAAACGGCGATTTGAATAACTGGGAATGATTTCAGCAGCATAAAGGTGCCATTTCATTGGAAGTAAGCAGCAACATCAGTTTAGTAACTGACTCGATGTTTCTAGGGATTTCTTGCGGTTTTTAGTGATATGACTAGATGTTTCTAGTAAAATCACTAAAAATCACTAAAAAATCACTGAAAACCACTAGAAATCACTAGCAAGTTACTAAACTGGTGCCGCTGCTTACTGCCGATGAAATGTGACCTTACAGGATGAATCCCACCTTTGCGTTGCGAAGCGAAACGAAAGCGAAACGAAGTTCGATTAACATGCTTTTCTTATGTTTATTATGGAAGTATACACGCACACTCCTAAGAAAACATGTTAATGGAAAGTCCGTTTCGCTTCGCAACGCAAAGGTGGGATTCATCCTTGAAGCTCAACGCGCTATGCCGAAGCGATCGGAAGTTTCATTAACATGCTTTTCTTATGTTTTTTTATGAAAGTATGCACGCACACTCCTAAGATAGCATATTGTTAATGAAAACTTCCGATCGCTTCGCTTCGGCATAGTGCGCGTTGACCTTAAACCGTCGACTTTAAAAATGGTTGAATTACCGACAAACGCCTATCAAAGCGTACTATTACGATGGTTTATTATCGTGGTTTTTAACTGCATGAGTTCTCTTGTACTCTCTCCTGTATTTTTCTATGGTAATATCGGCGCTTTCAGAGTTAGAAAATTCTAGATTATCAGGATCCAAACTAGCGGCAAGTTTAAGATAAGTCTCTTCCATTTCCCTGGTGACTTTAACGTCTATAATCTTCTTCCCACTCCTTTGAATCCCGGGATGATCATCATCAACCGGAGAATCGAAGCTGATGAGATCTTCGTTGTCGTCTTTGACGCCAAGCCGCGAATTCGGCCTTACATCTCTTCCAAACCTTTCGATTTTTTGGCCACTTTTTATAGTCAATGACTGTGGTGGTTTGCCGTTGAGAGAAATACTGATCTTCGATAAATTAGAATTAGATTTCTTATCCCCAATCGGCAATTTCCCGTCTTTTATCTTGCTCAGAGCATTGTTGAGCGTCTTTATCGACATATCGTCGTTTGATTTGTTGCTAGTTTGTCTCTCGACTGGACCAGACGCCTTAATCCACTCCGCGACTCTCTGAAGTTGAGTGTTATCGGTTGGCAGAACCGCCGGCGAATTATCATCAGTACTACTGGTCGATGTCGAGCCTTGAGACTTGTTGGACTTGGCGGTATGGACCAAGGCAGTATTTGGTCTGCCACCAGCAGTGCTGGTGTACAAAACTGTCTGGTAGTTACCAGCGTTGTCCAAAAGTATGTTTTTAGAACCCGGCGTTATCCTCATCGAACATCCCCTCGGCCCGGTGGTTCGATCCTGCCAATTCGACATCAGGCTGTTATTTATGTTGTTGTTTATGTTGTTAACGTTCGTCTTGTTGTTCCCGACCTGGCTGATCGCGTCACTCGAAGTACTGGGCGGATCTGAGCTGGAGATCACTAAACTATCACTGCTAAAGCTTGGGCTGGCGGTGTCCTCGGATTGGTGAAGCCTAGAGTCACTCTGCTGCAAGTTAGAAGTCGAAGAGTCGACCACGAGCGGCTTAACTTCGATCAAAGTCAGCCGTGGCTTAGCCGTGGCGTTGCTATCCCCCGTTTTCCACGCCCTATCGTTTATCACGTCGATGGTTTGATCCGCAGTTGTGGTCTCCGACTTCTGGCTCGATATCGACCAGTCGTTTTTCCACGCTCTGTCATTGACCAGGTCCGTGTCTCTCTGCGTAGGTTTCAAGTCGATGAAATCCAAATCGGTGGAAGGTAGAGGTTTGTACTTAGCGGACTGGCCAGTAGTCTTCGACAATCTGTAGACGCTCTGAGGCTCCGACTTCTTCTGGTTTCTCGCGCCGATTTGCTGCCTCGATGAGCCCTTCTCCGCCGAATTTCCGTGATTGAAGGTTGCCTGTTTCATGGGGCTCTGGTAATTCCCGTTCTTGTTATTCTCCATCCCGGTTTTTGAGCTCGCCGAGAAATCTTTGATCCTCATATTGTTGGCGACGAACGGTTTCTCGTTAACATACTGAAAGCTCGTTCCTTTCTTAACGTTCAAATCAGACCACTCGTCTTTGGGATTTTTCGACAAATTTTTACCGGACGATACGCCGTTATTACTAGAACTAGTGTCGTCCGTGAACTTATCGCTATCATAATTGCTTAAATAATCATCAGTCTGGGTCTCGACGTCGTTGGTCAGTATGCTTCTGTGGCATGTACAAGTGTCGCAGTGTTTTGCGAACACTCTTTCCCTCTCACGTTCCTCTAATACTTTCGCCATTATAGCTGCTGACACTATGTCAACCGGCGGCTTCGAGTCGTCGCTCTCGTCGTCGCTGTCCTTATCTACTAGGGTGTTTGGCTTTGTGATATTGTAGACCATAGCTGTTGGCGGGAACGTAGAGATCGGTACTGTTATACTCTTCACGTCTGGGGCCGCCGCAGCTCCGTCACTGCTACCGCTGCTTGGCACTACCCGTTTCTGGGCTACGTAAGTCCTCACTTTGGCCTGGACTTCGGATGGTAACTAGAGAGAAAATTCATTCATGATTAACGATTTTTTCATCATATTTTTACCCATTAGTCTTCAACAGTTATTATTTTCATTCTACTTAGTCCCTAGCGATTTATCGATCTGTTTTTTTTCAGGTTTCACAAATTCAAAATGGCGGAGGAACAGATGAAACAGACCGCACAAAGTCGTCAAATTTTAACGATATAACTGATTTCCAGCCGGTTCCTGGACTCTCTGATACCCATAATGGTACGAATTTGATAAAAATCGATTTGACAAGGGTTTTCGGATTGCTGATCACGAATTTGACCTAAAACTTGCAAAATTCAAAATGGCGGAGAAAAATTGAAAAAAATAGTACGATCTTGATGAAAATCAGTTACCGGCGGTTTTTGAGATCGCTGATCACGAATCTGGTCTCAAAAATACAAAATTCAAAATGGCGGACGGAAATTTTGAAAAGTAGTACGATTTTGTTAAAAATTGGTTTGCGTGGATATTTCTGACCACTGATTACTAATTTGGACTAAAAAACGCGAAATTCAGAATAGCGAACGAAGATGTTGAATGAAGGTGTATGAAGTTCAATTTTTCGGGGAAATTTTGTTTCTTTGTTAAATTTTTGATAGAAAATGCGTAAATCTTACGGAATCGTATCTCTGGCTGACGAAATTCGAAGGTTTACACTGTAGCAATTGAATGGCGAGATTGACATCGTTTCTGTATTTTTCCTGTAAAAACAAAGATAATAAAACTATTAACGATAACGATGACATTAGAATGAAGTAATACGATAATTTGTTGTTTTCTAATTCGAACTAACATTGTCCTGTGTTAATCTGTGTATAGTGTAATTGGCATCAGCTAATCTGTGAGATAGGGTAGCTATGTCCTTGGTGAATGCGCTTTTTTCGGTTTCGCATTTATCAACAATCCTGAGGAGTTTGTCTTCGAGATTTTGATTTACTTTCTGAACTCTTTTGTGGGCCTCGTACAATCTCGAGTATTTTTCTTGCCACGTAAGCATCTCGTCTTTCATAGATGCCAGCTCGCCGTTTGGAAATTTGTCGGCCTCGTTAAGAAATTGAGTTTCCATTGTCACGATGTGACTGTCCCGCTCTAGTAACCTCTGACGTAAGTGTTCGATCTCTACGTGCAAATGCATTTCGGCATGATTTTCAGCGTCGTTTTTTTTACTACTGCACTGGCCGCATATGCAACCGCATTCCTGTGAAAATATTAATTACATTCTTTCATCATAATATGTTACATTGTAGTTCATGCGACATAAAATTCTTTCCACAACGTGCTACAAGACGTCTTTCAAATTTAAAACGGACGAAGTCGCATTTGGACGTCTTTTGTTGAAAATGTTATCTTGAAGACTTCTTCATGTTGGGAAAGAAGAAAAATCGTATCAAATACGTCTTTCGGTATAAAACGAAAAATAGTCAAAATGGTCGTCTAAGACGTCTTTGAGACAAAATAAAGTCGCCTTGAGGGCTTTTCCATGTATAAAACCGAGGGAAATCGTTTCGAAGATGTATTTTATCCCAAAACACGAAAAAATCGTCTAAGACCAAACTTTCGATCCGAACCCAAAAAGAGTCGTCTAAAAGACGTCTACAATGTAGAAGTGAAAGAAGTCGTCTTCAGGTCCTCTTAGACAAATAAGAAACCGAAAAACGTATCTTGGAATAATTTGACGAATCCTCTGGTTTAGACGCCGACTTGTCGTTTTTCAGCCAGCTATGAAGTAGCTTAAAAGACGTAACCGGTATGATCAGTCTAAAATAAGAACCTTACTTCTGTTATTAAAAACAGAAGTAAAACCTGTGATATCGCATGTTTCAAAGTTTGTAAGACGCCTTTAATCGAACACTCTGTGTCTCTTTGTGATCATAAGCGCGAAGAAAAAACAAGACGAGACTTTCAAACGACATCTGGCCTTCGACTGATCGTCTGGGATCGTCACCTTTGTCATTAAATCATGTAATTCGCTTTATCTCACAAGAAGACCGAACACACATTCACGAAGACTATATAGTACATTCTACATGAATGAAACACGTGTTTGGCGATATCATACATGATCGCATACATCCGTGTGTATTGGTCGGGAATACCGACTGAATTCCTACTACTCGTAAAAGCAAAAAAAAAAAACCCCCCGTCACACATAACACGTCACTGCATAAGCGTATTGCCACAACCGCCACCACATCCAACAGCAGCATCGGCAGCAGCAACATATGAAACGAATATGTGGCAGCGATCTCGTGTCAGATAAGACTCTCAGTCTTTCAATATTTGGGAATCATTTTTCCCCCCACAGACGCACACGCACACACACATTCAAACCAGAGATATACATCCTTGAACCCGGATGTCTCAATACCATTTAACCATGGACGTGATAGTGACGTACCTACCTTACATTTTTCTGCCATCATTTCGGGGTATTGAATTAATATCAGAACTAAGGATGTTTAATGATATGTTAAAGCCTTCGCATTGACACCTCATAACCCCTATATACTACACGCACTTAAATCGCTTTAATAAACTAAAATATTACGACATATAATTCCAGGTTAAAAATTCACGTCACACGTTACATTAGTCAAACCCATTTTTTTTATTTTTTTTATTTTTTTTTTTTCAATATCTTTGACTAATTTTTCTTTATTTTATATATTATCGACCATTTAGATACACAATATTGAAGAATATCTTATCAAATAATTTTCAGACAATGGGTACTGATATTCTATTCTGACCGAAACGTCAAGTGTCGGATCTGTCGTCTGCACAGATAGTGAACAACATGGTTAACACGGTTCGTACACAGACTAAAAATACCAATTTATAAGCCACTGAGTCTGACTGAATGAACGCCATCTAGGCTATTTTTGTGCTACTAATTCATTTGAGTCTAATTAGTCTTGTAGATGGACGCTGGGATGACTTTGGCGCCACATGATGAAGACAAATGACAATAAAGAGATTATCATTATTCAGAGCATTCGGATATTGACACAATGTCGTATTATTGGTCGATTCGACTGATCCTATGCGGATTTACTTGCTGCAAAACCTTCGGAAATGATCGAGGGACTTCACTAAAGACTGAATAACTCGGTGAAAAAAAATCGTAGAATATTTTCGAAAGAAGTATCTCAAAGAGAATACTTCAAGCTTGAAAACTACTCCAGCAAAAAAATTATGTACGATTTTTAGATCAGACTGCAGAGCAGTTTGAAAATTTGCTTTTCTTTCACCCAGTTTACAACGCTTTATTAAAACCTGCATAACTCGACGGTTAATGATCGCAGGCGAATTTTGAAAATACGATCGTGAAGGTGAAACTCCAATCTTTGTAATGCTACCTTTGAAAAACGTTTTTCGATAACTTTTCACCGCGTTATAAGCTGTATTTAATCTCCGCTTGAGGGAATTCCCCGAATGAGAACTAGCTCCACCTTGCGATCAAACTTCGAATGTCAGTTTCCGTCTCTACTTCCATCGCGAGTATGTATACTCAATGGCTTATGATCGACGTAACACGTGTTAGGTCGAGCCACAGTACTACATACATACGTTTATTTAAAGACAGTAGTAGAGAGAGAAGAGACGTACTAATTTCAGGTGAATAAGAAACCGGAGGTGTAGACGTCTGCGTCAGTTTGTCGTAAGAATAAATATTGAACAAATATTAATCGAACGATTATACCTTAATCGAATAGTTACTAAAAATAATGAAATAAATAAAATCAAATACGATAAACTAAAAACTGCGATAAAACAATACTTTTAACATAATTTTCTTCTTTATATATGTATATGTGATTTTTTTTTTCTTTCTATTTTCATTTCATATCGTAACACGCAGTTCCATACCAGTTTATACACATTTCGAACACACTATTACGCTAAGATATCCATAACTCTCTATATGTACGCGGATAGGTTTGTTTTTACAATTCCGCGCAAGGCACATCCTGGTACAACATACCTACATACCTACACGTACCGATATGGACAGCTGAATGAGCTGGCAGAATTTTTTTTATTTCCCTATATTTCTTATTCAAGCCGTTAGTTAGTTGAGTTTATATTTTTGAAATTTCAAAAACTAGATTCCAAACGATTCGTTATTTCGCATAACGGTTTTTTGAATCGCGGTTAAACTCCCATCTGGTTCGAATGTTGAAACGATTTCGTTACTACGAATTACCTAACCTATCAAATACACCGTTTCATAACGTTGCTATTATACACCCAAACAGCATATTGATCATCGGTTTTCTTATCCTTAGCCAACATCCAGCCTTAAATACACCTAAGAATCATTTTTCGCCCAATTCTGATACCAATTTATCAACTATTCTGACTTTGAGAGCAATATTCTCATCGAATATTACTCCAAAGTTACTGGATAACATCACATTGCTGCTATACTCAATCCATACTCGATGGTAGCAGTTATACAGCATTTGAAATCAGATCTTGTATCAATTTTCCATCAATAAGGATAAAAAAATCAGAATCTTAGAGTCTGCGGGTCTCTTTTTGTTTGAAATATGCCCACATTATATAGTATTCTCTCACATTGGTCAGAACTTGGCAACATCCAGCCTTATTTATACCTATGAATCATTATTTGCCCAATTCTGATACTAATTTATCAACTATTCTCACTTTAAGAGCAATATTCTCATCAAATATTACTCCAAAGTTACTGGATAACATCACATTGCTGCTACACTTAATCCATACTCAATGGTAGCGGTCATACAGCATTCAAAATCACCTCTTGACTCAATTTCTTTGATTAATAAGGGTCAAAAAGTCAGAGTCTTGGAGTCTCCGGGTCTCTTTTTGTTTGAAATATGCCCAGAATACACAGTATTCTCTTCCTACATTGTTCGGAACTTGTCGAGAGGCTTTTTTCCCTGTAAAAATCTAACAGGGGATCTCTAATAACGCTGGTATGGGTGAAATTTGACACTTGTTGACTCTGAGATACTGATTTCAAACACCAATCAGTAGTAATGTACTATACATAGTATTTTAGAGAGCATTGCGATGGTGGAATCGATGCCGCGGCCATGCCAGGTCTATAGAAGTTTGATCAGACTTGAAGAAATTATACTCAAGTTGATATATTCAAAGAAATTTATGAATATGTTGAGAAAAATCCTGAGATATTTAAAGAATTTTGAAATTTTAATTTCTATTGGAAATTCAGACAATCTGGAGTAACGGAGTAAATCTGTTGTCTGGTTTTCTCCCGGGATACTAAAACCAGTAAATTCCAGTCTTTGCTTTATCGGAATTGGTCAATTTTTAGTTTCCAAGTTACGCCGTAACAGATTTGATATTGCGCAGCTTCAAACTCTCCTTTTCGGACCAGACTTGATATCTCATGGATAAGTAGCAGCCAAAGACGATGCTTTGTATTAATAATATCTGATAAAAACCTCATTTTCTATAGACTTAGCAGGACTCATCGATGACCTATTTCAAAAATTCTAGACTCGCTACCGCTCTTGCTCCTCAGATATGATTTTTCTTGGTCCTAGGAGCAAAGCCGTAGAGCTAGTAGCGCAAGTTTCTAAATTTTCGCCCTTTTTTTTTATCATTTTGATACACTTGAGGAACAATTCCGCAATTTATTAGTAGCCTGTGTATCAAATGGTTGTATAACAACCAGACTTATAATGTTTCAGACCATAAATTCCGAAAGAATAACTACCAGACGATCGAAGTAAACAATAGTACCAATCTCCGACGATCAGAGGATAGCGGTTTAACTAGATACCCCATAATCGTGCTAAAAGTTATTAGAGTTGGTGGTGGAGGAGAGCTCTATGTGCGCCAAATCATCATCGCGTAACGAAAATTCAATATTCGAGGATATTTTTACTGTATATTCAAGGAGTGGCTGGTCACTGTCGAGTAAAATATCAATCAGATACGTAAACGCGCTACGATATGCACAACGAGATCACAGCGGCAGTGCTGTTCTTAGTACAGCTGATAGAAAAAAGCGAAAAATTTAGTCCCGACCAGTTGAAATGCTTCCAAAGACGTCTGGTCGAACTTTTAATGGAACGATTCAAGAACCACTGGTTCCCTGATAAGCCCTTCAAAGGGCAAGGCTATCGCTGCATTAGAGTCAACGGCCACAGTCGCAGGGACAAAACTATTGAAAGTGCTGCTAGAGCCGCGGGTGTGAGATACGAGGATCTTTCACTCCCTGTTGAACTCACACTCTGGGTTGACCCTAACGAAGTATGCTGTCGATTCGGGGAAAGCAAAGGCTCTTATTGCACCCTTGCCTCGTTCGATGACAAGGAAAACGCTGGGCCTCTTATACAAATTGGGGGTGAAAACATGGAGAAGGAAGCTAGGCAGGTCGAAGAGTCTGCAAAAACACAGGTGATCATCATATTTCTTTTTTATTAACTGCATTGCAGAGAACTCTACACTCCAGAATGGTGGAAATCGATATTTTCATGAGGAAAAAGCCCTTGGAGTACTAAATCCATGATGCTGCCGATTTTCTCAATTTTGATGCTGTAGAGTTCAGATTAAGCGCTTTCCCCAACTCTCCAGAAGCTCTTCACGTTGCTTTTTTTTATTTAGAAGTCTCGGGTGGCTCCTTCGGTCGGCGATCACCACAACAAGCTAAAGCCTCTGAGCCCAGCGAATCAAAACCAGCAGCACACAATCAACGGTGCATCAGGTAGGAGACGTAATTTGCATAGCCCAAGGCCTCACGTGAATAGAAATCGTTCATGGTTCAACCACTCCTTCAGCATGGGTTACGGTCCCCATCCTGCAATGAACCAGCCGTGGTACAACGTGATGCCACCCCCATTTATGGGGGGCCCATCGCCCCCGCCCTTTATGGGTCATCGGGGCAACAAATGGGCCCATCCTTCATCCTATCCTGCTGGTCCAGCCAGATTCCATCACTGGTCTCCTAAAGCCACGCTTAAAGTATAAACCGCAATTATCATTCGTATGTTATATCAGGGATAGTCGCCGATACTTCCTTTCCCCGTATTTCTATTTAATTTCACCCATCATAACTCGCCAAGTATATCGCGGAGGCTGTGAAGTCGACATTTCCCCAAACCGTATGAAATATTGGACTCTTCTCTGTCCCCATTCCACAAGCATTAAAAAATCGAAGTTTAATTGGCATCAGAATCGGTTCCTGTATTATTCGGTTTTATTTATCGATTTTAAGGCCATTTTATCGAAGCATTTATCAGTTTCACCACCAGATGTCTCGCCATACGGCCGCCATTGTTCGACGCGTGTTCCACCTCGCGACTTTAACCCACTGAGATTATTAGCCAGGTGTAAGATTATGGGAAATTTAAATTTCAGGGTATATCGCAGTGCCTGCATGAACGAAAAATGTATAAATGTTTTATTTCGAGGCAGTAATACGGCCGCGATTAATCTGAGAACAAGTTTCTCAACTTTAGAGACAACGGCGCCATATTGTTTACGCGCTAAGATCGGCTCCGCTGCCTCATAGGCAATAAATAATTCTACGATTACTGTAACCGGCGACTAATCCCAGGCTCTTAATCCCCATACAAAACGACGACCAAAAGCTATGAATATATATCCCATTCCCGTGTACAAACGAAACCCAATTCGAAATGCGATTAATTAAGATTAACGATTTGTCAACAATCAATTTATAGAAATGTTGCCTCGTAATATTATCCACATACTGAAAGACTATGTACCCAGGGGTTCCTTGATGAACGGTTAAATTTTTTTTCTCTCGTTTAATGGAACCAGAGCAGGAAACGAAAAAAATAAATAACTAAAAGCGACAGTGACAAAAATTGTAAAAATATACGTTTAGATTTAGTGTATAGATAGAATCGCGGTTTATTAGTTAGTTAATTAATTTCGAAGAAAAACAAACAAGAAAAAAAAAAAACGAAATGAATGAATCGATAGAAAAAACAAAAAATAAGTATAAATCAGCCTGGGTCTATGGTTCAATAAAAAGTTGATTGAAATTACGTGGACATACATTATTAGTCAAATTATTAAATGAATGTTTATAAATAAATAAATAAATAAATAAAAATACATGTTTATATATATATATTATAGTTTATAATAATTTTTAGACCAGGAACTGCGATGTTTCTTTGACGATAAAATAATTAGCTAATTCTATTGACATTTTTTTTTTTTTTTTCTCTTATCATCAAACGGTATTAACAAGTCTATATAAACAACAAATAAAAAAAAGGTAGAAAATTTCTAATAAAATTTTAGTTAAATTTGTACAATATTATTAAATAATCAATTAATTAATCAATTAATTGTTATTATTATTATTATCATTATTATCATATGTTATAAAGTACTAATTATATTATATCTTCTGCGTTGTAGAAAAAAAAAAACAACAAACAAAAAAAAAAATAAAAAAAACTCGCCATTTCAAATATCTACACATACTCACTGATTTTTATAAGAAATTCAGTGTACACATACATACTAGACAAAAATCTTTCGTCGCTAATATATACAATTGATATTACATACCTATATATTATATGCGTATAGATCAATTGTCATTGAGTATTATTATTTTTTTTTTATTTCTCTCTCTCTTTCTCTCTCTCTTTCTCTCTCTCTCTTATTCATGGTATAGTAGTTGATAGTAAAATTTGTATGCATTTTACTAGCTGAATAATGAAAGAAGTATAATATATATTATATATATATTATATATAACAAATATATATATATATGTATTAATATACACGTGGTGCAATTTTTGGTTCAGGTTCAGGTTCGGTGTTAGTATATGATATTATATTATCAATTGATTAGATAATTAATTTAAGTTTATTTAAACACACAAAACGAGAAAACGAGAAAACGAAAAAGAAAAGAACAAACGAATAAGAAGAAAAAGCTTATTTATGCATTTCTGTAAATAATAATAATAATAATAATAATAATAATAACAATCAGCGACCATAATAATAAAAAAATAAGAACTATACGCATGATACATTTTCTTTCAATTTTTTTTTTTTTTTTCACTTTTCTCCTCTCCTCTTTTCTTCTCTTCTCTTCTCATTTTCGCACCTCTATCATTATATAACTCATTTATAGTCAATTTCTTCAATTTGACAGTATAATAAAAGAAAGAAAGAAAGAAAAATAATCAATTCCAAATCCATATATACACATTACATATAATATACTATACATATTATGCTGATCCTAGCAGGCTGTTTTTTTTTTTTTTTTACATCTTATTTTTTTCTTTTTTTTTCTTTCTTCCTTTGTCTGTAAAATATTTTATTTAAATTAATATAAATTATATGTATATGTTCAATTATGTTAAATACAAAACTGCATAATAATTATGATGATGATAATAATGATGATAATATTATATAGTATATTAATTACGTTATATTTTTTACTAACGATAAACTGAAATAAAAATTTCATTACTACTCGCACTTATATCCATATAAATAGTATATATATTTATTATATATAGTATAATTTTCTGATTCTTTTTTTTTTTGTTTTTTTTTTTCAAATTTCAAATTTCAGAACACTATTATTTGAATAGGTACTATAATTATATAAGAAATGGAATGAATTTATTATTATTATTATTTGTAAGAAAAATATGAGATTAAGAAACAAAAAAAAAACAAAAAACCGAAAAATTATTATTCGTTGCTCCGAATTCGAATCCGAAGAAAAAAAATAAACAATTTATTATCACTTGATCAATGTATGAAAATAATACCGACTGCAGCTATAGCGCGACTATAATATGATCAATATATATAGTATTAATATTAATAATGATAATAATAATAATAATGATAATAATAAGAAAAGATTTTTCTAAACCACTATGAAAGAATATATATTACCAGTTAAGTATAGCTGTTAGCTATATACTATGTACCGTGAGGTTTCGTGGAAAGAGCACGGTCCAAGCGCGCAGGCGCTGATTCATTCGAATATTGCAAGGGCCGCCAATCTCAGACTTGTCACGAATATCCCTAGAGTCTGTCTGCTATTTGAATTCGATTGTCGTTGAATACAAATTGCGGTAGACAGTGGCGGGAAGATGTTATGTTTGTTGTAAACCGAAGCGAACGAACCCGACAACAAAACTAAGGATATTACTAAAAAGTTGATGGAGTTGATAGCGCGATTCTGCCGACCAACGATATTCGAATAAATCAACGCCTGCGCGCTTGGAACGGGCTCTTTCCATGAAACCTCACGGTGTACTATATTGTATTAATATATAATAATGTTAGATTATTTTAAAACGAATCGAACAGAAAATTGAATCCGAAAGAAAGAAGAAAACATAGGAAAATAAAAGAAAGAGAAAATCACAAGAAGAATTTATACTATACTATATTATGTACTATACATATATGTATGCATCATCGTGCCTATTATAATATATTACCTATTAATATTATATTATTGTTATTATATTCAATGAAATGAATTAACGAAAGAAAATAAATGGAATAAAGAAATGAATAAAAATATACACTGGTATCGTGAATCAATATTATATCATTTACATTATATAATATTGATTGTAAATTGTTGAATGGAAATTTTGCTTCTTGCAATTCCCACGGTTATTCCAATTTTTTTCCAATTTTTATTTTTATCGAAACAGTGAAAAAAAATGCAGCTAGCCCACTTTGGGTCTAGGCTGAAGAATTTTGGTATTTAACACAGGATTTTTCAGAATTTATCCAGATCTTAGAATTATGGGTAACGCTGTGTGCGTTTTCAAAAATCATAAGTAAGTCAGAGAATTTTTGAAATATTTGAAAGAAAAAACTGAGTCATTTTCAGAGATGCGACAACGACATAAAAAATCGTGAACCGTATCCGAAAGGTCGAGGGTCAGATCCAGGTCGATTTGGCACGGAATGCCCCATGTATGTACAGGTGAATTTTCTCTACCGAAAATCCAAGAGACCGATAGTTTAACTACCGAACTACCGAAAATTTTAGTTGAACAATCCCAGCGAGCGCATAGGTCGGAACGGACGTAGTACTGCGCAACTCGCACTCTGCTCATGACCGGCCATGCCAGCGCCACCTATAAGTCTTCCGTGATTGGTCAACTGATATCTTCCGTATCTCGGAAACTATAGCGTCCTCGGATTTCTTCCAAAGGAAATTTTAGTCTTAGAATCCCACGAGGAATCTATTATCTGCTTTAGGGCATAACTGGATGGACAGTCAGGTGAAAAAGTTGGTCCAAAATGGGCGAATCTTGTATTTACAGGTCTCGATCGTATAGTGGATGTTCGGCCACACGAATAGCTAAATCAGTTATAAATGAACACTTATAAGTGTTGATTTGCAATTTTTTAGTATCAATTGAAGCGAAATCTTACGAAATTAGGGGGAAATTCGTAGATTTCAAAAATCCATAACTACTAAATTATTTAGTGTAAAATTTTGAAATAATTAATGTATCATTATTCTATCAAGAACTATCATTCATAAAATTTTAAAGAATTTTGGCGATTTTTGATTATCCATCCAGTTATTAGGAGCAAATTCGTAGATTTCAAAAATCCATAACTACTAAATTATTTAGTGTAAAATTTTGAAATAATTAATGTATCATCATTCTATCAAGCACTATCATCATCGGCTGTATCTCCATCCCCTAGTTATATATATTTGAAAAAAAGAAATGGAATAAAATAAAATAAAAATTACAAGAAAAAAAAAACATATACACAATTAAATCATGGGAGGAAGCTCAAAAAATTCAACGTTTTATGTAATCAATTTTTAATATAATTATTATAGAAAAACAATTTACAGAGGGTGTGATTTTTTTTTTTTTTAATCTTCTTTTACATTTTTTTCTCTTCTTTTCTTCTCTCATTCGTTTGGTTTCCTTCTTTTTTTTTTGTATAATATTAATATACATAGGTATTATGTATATTATGCTAATCGACTCTTCATAATATATAGTATATAATGTATGTTTACACATATATATGTATACATATACCCGCATATACCTATGTATATATAAATACATATGTATACGTATAAGTATATTAGTCGTAATGTTGTTGTGAATTGCTGGGCAATTATAATTAATAGTGTGATCGAGATCATCAAGTATCAATTTTTTTTTTCGTTTTTGGAAATTTTTTTTCCCCTTTCCGTTTCGTGTCTTTTGTTCTTGGTTTTTTGTCTCTTATTACAAGCACAATATCTTAATAATATTAAGATACTTAAAATTTATGTGTGTATATATATAATATTTATATATAGGTATATAGGGTGTATTATACCTATATACTATATATATTTATATTATATATATATAACTGCAGTGTAATATTGAGTTCTTTTAATATATATACTACAATTATTATTGAATGATCGTAATAATAATAATAATAATAATAATAATAATAATAATAATCATAACAACAATGATAGTAATATTATTAAATCTGGATGAAACGATAATAGGTATGTATTATTATTTTACAGCTGATTGCGGAGTGCAGCAGCGTTATTTATTTATTTATTCATTTATTTATTTATTTATTTATTTATTTATTCGTTTGCTCAATTTTTTTTTTCCTTCTATTTTTCATTCAATTCATTTTATTCAGTTATTTAATTGAATGGTGATCTTTTTTCTTTCCTACTTCTCCATATCGTTCATTTATTTTTTGACATTTTTTTATTTTTGATTATTTTTCTGTTTTCCTTCTTCTTTTCAGACTCCCACTTTTATTATTCATTTATTTATCTATTTATTTATTTATTTATTTATTTATTCATTCATCATAGTCTGCGCAATCTGCAATTGATATTCCTAAATATCATAGTAAGACCTATATCATATAATAGGGCTGTACACGGGTATAATTATTTCGTGACTTTTTTTTTTCCATTTTTTGTTTGTTTATTTTTATTTTTCTTCTGTTCTCTTTAATTTAGGACTAGTATTATAGTAGTATGTCGAATTTTTCCCTGTCTCGCCATGCTATAGTATACCTATATAATAATTAATTAATCAATGAATTATCATTATTATTATTATTATTATTATTATTATTATTATTATTATTATTATTATTATTATTAATTTACAGTTCATTATATTAATTTATACAATATCAGATAGTCGATTGTTTTTTTCTTTTTTTGTTTTTTCGTTATTTGTTCATATTTTTTGTATTCAAGAAATAGTTGAAATATGATTTTATTTCTTTCAATCAATTATTCAGACACAGTTTTTTGTTTTTTGTTTCTTCTCTTTCTCTTTCTCTATTTTCATCGATCGATTATAATTTTTTTAAATTTTTTTAACTACAATTTTGATTGTAATATAGTATATATATATATATATGTATATGTATAGGTATATTTATATATATAATATATATAATATATTACTATAATGTGATGCCGGGTGGTGATGTCGAAGTAGAAAGAAAAAAAAGAAAAAAAAAACGAAATCGAATTGAAATTTTAACTTTTTCAGTTTTTGGCATTTGGTTTTTGGTGTTTTTCTGGTTGGGGGGGAGGGAAGGAATTGAAAATTCCAAATGAAAAAAACGAAAATCAACTAAAAATACGGACAGGTGTATTATACCGTGTGTTTTCTCAGACACCTCGGGAATGCGGGTCTCGGACCGTCAGGCTGCTGGTAAACAAGTGCCGCGAAATTACCGGTCTCACACAAGGGGTTCAACGCTCGGCTATAATGTTTTATATCTTTTATTGAAAACATACGAGGACCACCCTCCTATACCATACGCAACTAATAGTCGAACGGCGAACCCAGTACGACACTGATAATTCCGCGGCACGCGTTTACCAGCAGCCTGACGCTCCGAGACCCGCATTCCCGAGGTGTCTATGAGATAACACACGGTATATGTATATATATATATATATTTATATATTTGATTTGAACTATGTAGATATTTAATCGATCGATCAATTAATTAATTAATTGAATCATTCATTTGTGGTATAATTTGATGAAATTTCTTTTTTTTTAAATTTATTTATACATACATATACTATATACAGAGTGAATCTCCCCTGGAATCGCTCGAGGGAGGGGCTTGTCATCGTAAACGCTCCGATAAGCCCCTCCCTTATGCGATACCAGGAGATATTCACCCTGTATATTTATGTACATATATATCGTGAGTTTTCCTAACGGTGGAACGATCCGTGCGCCTTTGGGCAGGCAATTGGAATTACATAATTTCCAAGTAACTACCGTATCTCTCCATGGCCACCCCCAACCTGAACGATTGTTTGTAAAAATAACCTAATATTTGGGGTATTTCCTACACATAATCGTTGAGGTTACGTGTAGCCGTGGAGAGATACGGTGGTTACTTGAATATTATGTAATTCGAATTGCCTGCCCATAGGTGCACGGATCGTTCCACCGCTAGGAAAACTCACGGTATATATACAGAGCGATTCTCTGAAAAGTAACGCGCCTAAAAGGTAGGCAAGTGCGAAGACGCCTGCATCGAGCATCTCCAACATCGAAGATTGGGTTTTATTTCCTACATAGCCCAAGGGCGCGCGATATGGGAAATGAAACACAATCGCTTGATGTTTGGGTTGCCTGTATGCCGGCGAGACGCGTTACTTTTCAGAGAATCGCTCTGTATAAGCGACGGTGACAGGGGGATAAGCGAACAATCGTGATGTACCATTCAGAATTGGAAATATAATTTAGAATAAGAATGTAAAAATACTATATATATTTACAGTATAATAATTACTATAATAATATTATAATTATAGGTATATATATAGTATATAATATATATGCCAATGAATAAGGTATACAATATAATATTACATATACCTAATGCAGTTGTTGCTGTCACTGCTTATTTTTTACAACTTTTTTTTATTCTCATTTTTGTTGGCCAATTTTTAGAATCAAACATTTTTTATTGATCGAAGAGCTTTTTGCGAACAAAACAAACGAATGAACTAAAATGTGAGAAAATTGTGAAGCGGGAAAAAAAAGGAAAAAAAAACAGAGAAAAAAGAGTCGCAAACGAAAGAAAAAAAGAAAAAAAAAATATAACAATCATGTAAAAAGTTTTTTCTTTTTTACTTCTCTCTTTCTCTCTCTCTCTCTCTCTCTATTTTTTATACAGGGTATACATGTATTTTATTACTATTCAACAGGTATACAATATACCGTGACAATCTCTGGATGCGGAACGCCAGGGATACCAACCCAAAACTCGTTAGCAGCAGTTTAGTAACTGATCATTAGATGTTTCTAGTGAAATCACTAGAAATCACTAGATTTTTACTGGACATCACTAGATTTTTAGTGATTTTACTAGGAAAGTCTAGTAAGTTACTAAACTGCTGCTAACGAGTTTTTGGTTGGTATCCCTGGCGTTTCGCATCTAGAGAATGTCATGGTATATGTTTTTACAAATCATGCGAATGATTCGTTGCTGTTGATATATTTCTAGTTTTTTTTTTCTTCTTCTTTTCTTCAAATTATTTACCGAATTATGTAGAAATGATCATTCATAGTTCAGGTGCAGCTACTATATATAGTACATATTACTATTGGCACAGAATTGGAAGTGGTTTCTCCGGGTTTTTATTTTTTTAATTTTTCAATTTCTTTTTGATTCGATTCGATTTGATTTGATTTGATTCGTTTTGAATCGATTATTTTTATAATATTTCATTCTCGTGGTTGAAAATCAATGGATAAAAAATATAGATGGTTTTTTTTTTGTATTATTTTCTACCTGCTTTTTCTTGTCTTCTAGTTTTATTTTTCTTTTTTTTTCCAGTTATCTAGCCTTTGCAAGGTGGAAATATCGTCATATCGTCGTTCTATATACATAAATACACTACCTATAAAAAGGAAAAGAGAAACGAAAGCGAGGAAAAAAAAATAAGGAAGGAATAGAAAATTATTATACCGTGACTTTCTGTGGATGCAGCACAACAGGCATACCAACCCGAAAAGGGTGCTATTTCATGGGCAGTATAAATCTGCAGCAGTAGTTTAGTAACTTACCTCATGCACAGAAAGTCACAGTATAATTATAATTACCTTATAGCCAGAATAATTCATGCCAACAACAACAATAATAATAATAATAATAATAATAATACTAATAATGAAAGCTCTCGATATCATTATAATTTGTTTTTTTTTCCGTTTTTTCTTACCTTTTAATTTAATATTTCCTGCTATGTAATCAATGTGTATAATATTTATGTATAATATAGCTTTGATATTGTATATTTCATTGTTTATTTATTTAATATATATATATATATATATATATATATATATATTGTATATATATATAAATACATATATTATATATACACATATATATATCTATCTAAATGATATTTACATTATTTACATTAAAAAATTAATTAATTTATATATATATATATACATATATATATATAAATATGTATATATATATATATATATTTATAATATACATTATATATATGTATGTATCGTACGATTAGTGATTGTATAATTAGGATTGACTATCTCCTTACAATAATCAACGTAATAATTAATTAATTAATTAATTGATCAATTATTTAATCAATTAATCAATCAATCAATCAATTAATCAATATGGATAATAATAATTATTATTTAATTATATGTAAAATATGGAATATCGGGCTGTAATTATAATACGTCAGACGGGCTTTTCTCTATGTCCATCTCCAAGGTACCATTTTGGACGAATATCGGTCCGTATTATTATTATTAATATTATTATTAATTATTATTAGTTTCTTCTTTCTTTTTTTTTCTTGAATTACTTATCTAGCACTTGGATGTGAGCAAATACTTTGGAGATTACATATATTTTTATATATTCATTATTATTATTATTATTATTATTATTATTATTATTATTATTATTATTTATGTATATTTATATAATTACTGGTAAATTTAACCATCGTTTTTTCCCGCACTTTTTCATCTCAGGTATTTGTATCATTTAAGTATGTTGATGATTTGTTTTTTTTTCTTCTTCTTTTTCTTCTCTCGTGTATTATATTTATACTATACGAGTATCAATCATTCGCGTAATTATTTTGTGTATGTATGTATGTATATTGTATGTACTACGTGTGTGCGCGCGCGTGTTGTGTGTGTGTGTCGTTTTTTTTTTATATTTTCCTTTTTTCTTTTTCTTTTTTTTCTTATTTTTTTCTCTTCATTTTTTTTTTTTTTTTTTTTTATAATTACAAATATAAAACATGTATGTATACGTATATAATGTAAATAGAAACCTCTTAAATATTATTAATTATATGCGTGAACGGGTTTTTTTTTTTTTTTTCCTCTAATTGAGCATACGTGAATTTTATCATCAGTCTAAGTTGACCTCTGTCGTTTATACACTTCCATGTATTAGTTTTTTTTTTTTTTTCTAATTATTATTTAAATCTTTGTATGAATTAAAATTTTTTTTTTTCATCTCAATCTTTGATTTTCTAATTTTTTTTATTCATCTTCGGATAATATTATTTTCTTTGTGTTTTTTATTCTTCTTTTTTCACAATTTTTTGTTGTTGTTGTTTTATTTTCGTCAATATTGTTTTTAATTATACAACTTCGGTCAACAACACGAGATTATTATTTAAGCCTGTATTATAGAATCTAACATTATGTAATTGATTGTTTAATTAATTAATTAATTATTCAATTTAATTAATCAATAAATCGATTCATTCATTCGATCGATCACGTCACAATTATTATTTTATATGACAGAACAACGCGATTGCGGTCTAAGGGGGTTAATCAAGACGCGCTGATCGACTCGCAAACGCAGGGAGCGAGAACTCCTACACTAGTTGACCGATTGGAATGAAACTTTGAGAATTATTGCATAATGATGGCAGAAAGTGAAGCGATCTTTCATTTTTACAAAATTCTGAAATAAATTTTACAGTTCGGTTATCGGCTCGAGAAATTTTGGAATTATTCATAGTCGCACTTCATGTATCATACTGTCCGATGTAATGCTACTCGGCGATAGAAAAAGATACATTTCAAGCCCAGTCCCATTAGATTTGATGTAAAATTGACCGAACAGCAGCTAATCTGCTTCTACTTTACGTGAAACACCGACATCTTACTCATGCGACATTTTATACCTACCGACGTTATAGTACGTATCAGATATTTCATATTTGGCGTGGCTAATGCTCGTTTATTTATTTTATTTGTATTGAATCGGCTAGAAGATGCACGCTGCGCCATCTAGCGGTGTGCAGAGTTACTTCCTGCATTACCCAAGTTCAAATAGCTCCCGCCAGATCTTTCAAGCGACTTTAATACCCTCTTAACGCTAATCAAATGACATATTATACCATATGATTTATCAATGATGAAGAAAAAAAATAAGTTTTTTTCCCATTTTTTTGTTCAAATTTCGATTAATTCAATCAATATTTAGACAATTTATGTGAGACACAAAAGACGCGTGTAAAATCTCCATCGATTTATAATTTAATTAAAAAATTAAAAAATAAACCAAAAAAATTTATCCATTTCCAACTCACGCACGTTCGTGTCTTTGGGTTAGAAAATTTTTCCAAATTTGTCAAAATTTTTCTCGATCGTGCACAAGTATGGAAAACTAACGGTCAGTCAATTTTTTACCAATTCAAAACCGCCGATTAGAAAAGAGCTGTCAAAGTCGCGAGGTGGTGCAGCCCTATGCAGTGATCGAACGTACGTTAAACGAACTACGGCGGCCATTACGATTACGATTACGATTTGAATTTCTAACCTTATGTACGCATATCTTTACCGCCACGCGTTATCGAATTTCATTCCATTAGTGCCTGAAGAGTATTTTAGAAAAGTACCGAAAAATGAATGAATAAAAATGAAAATGAAAATGAAAATAAAAATAAAATAAAATAAAAAAATGAAATTCTCTAATCAAGAGAGATTCTTCCGGTATGTTCCACACGTTTTTCAATAAATTTCTGATTATTTAACATTCAGACAGTGTAATTAATAGGCCAATTAATTTAAATAGATTAATTTATTATTTACGAACTCCGATCTTCTTCTTTTTTGTCTTTTATTTTTATTTATTTATTTTTTTTTCGTATTTTTTACTTTTGTTTTTTGTTTTTGTTTTTTTCATATTTTTATTTTTTTCTTACTTCTTCTTCAAAAATATATATAATATACAACTACTTAGGCTTTGACAAACGTAAACGCGTCTTTATCATAATCAATAATCATCATTATCATTATCATAATCATCGTAATAATCATCAAATAACACGATTAATTAATTCTTTTTTTTTCTTTTTTTTTCAAATATACATATTATATACTATATATATTATATATATATATGTATATATATATGTATATATACACATATATATAAATATACATCCCTAGTCTTATTTATAGTTAGGTATGTATGCATTTTACATATATATATATATATAAATATACATATATATATACATATACATACAAAATACATATATACTAGGTATAGTAAGATAAGACCCTCATATAATCCATTTGAATTATCCGTCGAGCGTGTTTGTGTATGTGTATGTGTGCATGTTGTGTATGTATATACTATGTGTAATGAGAAACATTTAAGACTTATCTATATATTATATATATATTTATATATATATATATTATCAATTATAATTAATTGATTAATTAATTATTCATAATAATAGTTTAATAATAGTAATATTTACAATACTGAATACGTATAGCCCTATATATATATAATTATTAATATAATAATAATAATTATATTCATCGAATAAAATTCAAGAAAAATATTTATAGTACACGTAAAAACGATTATCGTTAATTATTATTAATTATCATTAATTATTATTATTACTATTATTATTATTATTATTCATTATTATTATTATTATTCTATGCCTCAGAGTTTCAGGCTATCATTTGTATTATTTTTTTTTCTTTTCTTTCTTTGTTTACCTAATCTCGTTGAGTATAGCTATATTATATAGGTATGTGTATAGCACCTAACTCAGATGTATTATAGATATATATATATATATATAAACACAGAGTCGATCAATTTTTAATTGTTAGAAATTCAAAAGGAAAAAAGAAGAAAAAAAAAACACCAAAGATATTATAAAAAATGATACATTATTATTATTATTATTATTATTTAATTATAATATTTTAACTATAACTTATTTACTATATTGTCCTTTTTAGTAATACGTTTTTTTTTTTTTTTTGTATATCACTGGAGCCCCGAAGAAGCTCGCACTCTCGAATGCCTTTTTTGTCTTTTGTCTATTTTTTTGTTTGTTTTTTTTTTCACATTTCACGTGTAGTTTAATTAATAATATTGTATTCATAATTTCGAGTTAGATAGTCGGAGTGATCGATAGGATTATTTCATTTAGGCCTTTTTTGTCGAAGTATTCATTATAGTAAGAAACAGAGAAATACTATTTTTTTTTGTTTTTTTATATATATTAAGTCTCGCTCTCGTTTTGTTAGACTCGAAAATACCACCTCGAGAGTTTAGATCGATGCTACAATCTCCAGGAGATGAATTTAACGGAATGAGAAACAACAGTAGATTACACGTCTTTGGCACGATACGAAATTATCGTAATATTCAATTCCCGAACAATCAGACTTTCGAAATATCGAAATAACTCATTTCTCCGTTTCGTAAGAGATACGACGCCATGTTTGAGCGGCGCTTCGATCGCGGCGACAGTTCAGACTCATTGATTTCTTTGTTTTTAAACTTATAACTTATAGGCGAGTGCTTTCCTCCGAGTCGTAATTATCCTCTAAATCTTCTGTATTAATGATAGTCTTTTTTTTCATTTCTTTACAATTAACAAATTTTGGTAAATCTCAGACAAGGTGACCGTCAATGTCTGAATAGGCTGGGGTTGAGGTGAAAGTAGACAGTGGGTGCCCGTGGGAATGTGCGGGGCCTGGGACCGCACGTGCAAACGTAGCTGGCGGGGGGGGTACCGAGGGGGGTATTGGGGACTTTGCGCCTGCAGTCATAACAGTGACGTCTGGGGGGGGGACTGGGCGAGGGAGGGTCCTGTTTCGGGTCAGGGTACCCCCTCCCCCGAGCACATGGGGGGCATGATGCCCGATCGTGCCCATCGAGGGGTAGTAGCTGCCCAGGCCCGGGTCCCCGGTGACTGGGGCCGGGCTGGGATTCCCTTCATACCCCAAATACCGGCCATTGTCCATCTCCACACTGTAGAAGCTCACATCGGCCGGTGGGGCTGGACTCGGATTCCCGATGTAACTCGATTTTGAGACTGAAACATCACCCACGCACCCAAAAGATTCAAATATTATTAATCTTTTCATTTTTAATTTTTCATCGAGGGGGTCGGAAAAGTCTCGGGGGCGAGAAAAAAAAAAGAAAAATTTTATTCTCTCTCATCCTTCAAGATTTTGCAAACGTTTGGATTCGGTACAGATTTTTTTCAAACGATTTTGGAAGGAAATATTTTTCACAAATATTTAACGGATCTATTTCGAATTTTTTTGTAGACTCACACGTTGTAGTGTGACAACGAGTTCCAATAATTCCTCTCAAAATTCACGAAATTTCTTTCAAATTTTATGAAATTTTTTCAAAAATTTCTCGGAAAATTTCACTTCAGGGTTTATTGAGAATTCCAAAGATTTTATCAAGATTTTATGATCAATTTTTTCGAAATTGCTTTTCGTTGTTATTTTATTTTAATTTCCGGTGAATTCGAAATTTATGTCAAATCTCAAAGATTTGAATACGATTTATAAGTTTCTTTCATGAATCTATTTTGAATTTCTGATAAAAATCGTAACGGGATCCCACCTATTCTTTTGATCCCTTTTTCTTTGTTTCGTTTTTTTTTCTTACTCTAGATTTTCAAGATTTTACTAAAATTTCACAAAATTTTTCAGAATTTTATAAAATTTCGCAAATTTCTTCGAGATTATTTCAATTAAGATTCCGAAAAAACACGAAATTTTGTTACAATATTTCCGTGAATTTGCAAAAATTGCCTAAGTAGAAAAAAAAAAAAATCTTAAAATCTTTCGACGTTTAAGGGTAAAAATTGGAAAATTTTTTACGAATTTCTTTTACCATTTTACCAAATGTTGTATTATTGAGAGAAGAGAGAGAAAAAATAAAAAAAATCGAGAGAGATCCGATCGCCTCAAATAAGTTTTTAATAAATTCTGTTTCTGTTTTTTTTTTTCCTTTTCTTTCAACTTTCGAGTCGAGAATAATATATTTCTCATTCAATTATTTTATATTGTTTTGGAATTCGACTGTTTTGTTTTTCTTGTTTGTAATTTTTTTATTTTTCCGTTATAGTTTTTTTTTTTTTTTTTTTGTAATGAATGCAAATTGCGTGATAAAATTGCTGAAAAATAATCATATTACACAAAACATGCACAATCCTCACAAGCATGAGCTCGCGTGCCTCCTCACTGCCATCTCGTTATCAATTATAAGACATCTAATAATTAATAATACTATAATAAATAAATAAATAAATGTATAAAGCCTACGCGTGTCGCAATATAATATTAGATAAAAAAAAAATTGAGAAAAAAATATATATATAAATTATATAATATATAATAAAATATGACGGGATATAGTATATAGTATAGTGTGGTATATAATAATAGTGAAGAAAATCTTGATCGAAATTTTACAGGCATATAGTATTAATAGAAGAATTGGGAATAGAGAGAGAGAAAAAAAAAGAAAAAATCGAAAAAGCAACAAAAAAAAAAATTGAAAAACTGAATATATATAGCATGTATATATTCATATATATATAATAAATAATTGGTGAAACATTCAATCGAGAAAAAAATAAAAATAAAAAAAAATCGCATTCAGGATGAGGGGTGAAACCGAACGGCGCAAATAAACTGGCCAGACCTGCTGCAGTTTTTTTTTCAATATAATAATATAGATATATAAATATTATAAATACGTGTGTAAATATAATTGGAGTATATATATATATATATATATATATTTGAATAAATATTTCAAAGCGTAACTGCAGCGACGTAATGATCATATATCATGCATATGTATATAATATATATTTAAATTGAATAAAAACAAAAGAAGAAATTCATTTTTATTTTCATTTCATACATTATCCGAACAAACATGCGTTTTTTGTCCGATGTACTCTGTAAATGATATATATCTATTTTTTGTTTTATTTTTTATTTATTATTTATTTTTTATCATGATCGTTTTATATGAATATATACTAGTCATATTTGGTCCAGTTTTTTATGAAAGAAAATAGAAATGAATAAATAAATTCAATGAATGAATGAATTAATGAATGAACGAATGAAACAAAGGAACAAAAAATTGATTTATTAATTAAAAAAATGTATTGATAATCCCCAACTCTGAGAAAGTAGAACACTAATTATTATTATCATATACTATTATACTATATGGGGTATTCCACGTGAACCGGATCGGTTTTTGGCAAAAAAAAAAAGGAAAACGCGGGAGGCTGGAAATTTTATCACTTCTTCGTGGCACTTGGAAGTAATTTCGTTGAAAATTTCAAGGCAATCCATTAGACCCTTCAAGTAGAAAAAAAATGGAAACACATTTTTCGAAAGTTTTACATGCATCGCCGATTTTTGGAAGAAAAACGGGAGGCTGAAATTTTGATCACTTCTTAGTGCCACCGCGAAGTAATTTCGGTGAAAATTTCAGGGCAATTGGTTAGACCCTTCAAGTAGTAGAACAAAGAAATCGCATATTTCCAAAGTTTTACATGTTTAAGAATTTTAAAAATAATTGAAGTGCTACATATTTCGAAAGAGCTCATTTATGCGCGTAGAATGCACTGTGGGAAGTTGTGATTTTGCTCATGCATGGCTGAGATAAGTGGAGTTGAAAATGTAGTAATTAAATTTTTGGTATAATTATGACAGCGATATAAATTGAACCAATTGGTTTCATGCTCTGTAACTGTTGGGGACATCTCATGTAGTAACAAGGAATCTGCATCTGCATTGGCGTCAAATTCGATGATCTCCGGCCAAAAACCGATCCGGTTCACGTGGAATACCCCATATATTTTATAGCGAATCTTGTTTCTAATTTTTGATTTCTTTCTATTCGTAACGCAAAACTCGTATTTTTTTTCTTTTTTCTTTCCGATTTCAACGTTATGATTTCAATTTTTTGTTATTTTTTTTTGTTGCGACACGTCTGAAGATGATCCAAATAAGTCGAAGAAACAGGAATAAAATTCGGAAAAGATAACAATAACGAAATTTCGTTTTCGGTATTTTTTTATTTCCTCTTTCATTGTATTTCTCAAAAATCGCGGTGAAAAAAAGGCGACGAACAAATAAAATCCCAAACAACAGTGAATTTTCGTTGTCTTCTTTTCGAAAGAGAAATGAAAATACGACGAAATTCCGAAGAAAAAAATAGATCAGAAAAAAGAGACGAGGTTGCGTTTTTTCTTTTTTCTTCGAAATTTGATGAAAATTGTGACGAAAAAGCGAGAGAAAAAAAAACTAGAGATGAAAATAAAAAGATTAAGCATAGAGAAAATAGTGAAATTTTGTTGTTTTTCTCCTTTTTTTGAGAAAATTTGACGAAAATTCAGCGAGAGAAAAATGGAAAAAAAAATAATGAAGATAAAACAAAAAAAGAAGGCAATTCCTTTTCGATTTTGTTGTTTGTTTATTGTTCCCTCTATTTGAGATTAATTGCGAAAGAAAAACAAAAAAAAAAGAAATTTTTCGAGTCTGGCCAGTAATACGAGAAGACACCAAGAGCGACAAACTTCAGAGGTATCGGCACCTATCAAGAGCCTCGATGCGAGGAGTAGCTGTTGAAGATGACGCACCCGAGAGTGTCCCACTGGCCGTTGTCCGTTGTGGCGGTGAATCCATGTCCATTATACCATGGCTGTGATTGCTGCGTCTGCCCAGTGTACCTTGATGATGGTGCACTTGCATTTCCAGGCTGTTTTTGCCAAAATCTTGTATGCTTTGATCAATCAGGTAAGTACTGGCCGCTGTCTTCCTTCCCTCGTCCTGTATTTTTTTTTTTTTTTTTTTATACAAAATATCAAAACTTTAGTGAACGAAACTTGATGAAAAAAAATTTTTTTTCACAATTTTTTTTTCTATTTTGTGTTATCTACTTTTTTTTTTCTATAAAGCATATTGCGAGAGGGCTTGAATTTGTGGGTATAAGTTAATTTACGAAATTCAATACATTTAGACGAGAAAAGTATGGAAAAAAAAACAAAAAACAATCGATCTTGCAAGAATTTTTTTGTCTGATCTTCGAACAAAGAGATTAATAATATTTATAATCACACGGATTTAATATTTAAATATATTTCACGAGGAGCTTTATAATATAGTATTAATTAACATTCTATGAAATTTCAAAGCGATTTTGAAAGCAAAAGTTTGTGAAATTTTGAAGCAAATTGGAAAACGCACGTGAGTATTCAAAGTGATATGGGTACATACTACTGTCTACGTCGATATTTGAATAAGCAATATAGTTTAATAAAGCGCGAGTGGGAGAAAAATTATTTTCATAAAAATTCATAAGAGTTCATATACGGGTATTATTGAAATGCATTTAATATAGAATTGAATTGAAATGAAATTTTAATGAGAAAAGAAAAAAAAAAGAAAAATAGTGAAGTGCAAAGAAAGTATAGATACGGAAGAATGGAGAATGATGAATAATTTAAAATTATTCAAAGTATAAGTATGAAAGCTGAAATAATTATAATAGATAAAAGCTGCAAGTTCTGTTAAACTAATATAAAATCGAAAAAAAGAATAAGGAAAAAACAAAAAAAGAAAAAAAAAAAAGAAAGAAAAAGTGTTAAAAGAACTCAAACCTACCCTCTGCAATTACTTGTTACTAAGAACATACTGACTGATCGCACTGACCACGTAATCGTTTGCGTCGAAGTTAACGTCGCTCTTCTCGTCCGATACAGAACTTAACTCGCCTGTCATCGTGTCTCCGTTTACAGTAGACGGCGCGTACATGTCGGCAGTTTGAGACTTGTTTATACCTGGCGAAGGGAGAAGCAGATAAAAAAAGAAGAAATTAATTTTTTTTCCGAATTTTTTAAATCAACTTTGATACTTTTCTAAGAATCACCCATATCTCTATGGTCGTGAAGATACCCCATTTAAAACTGAGGCGATTTTCTATCAGCAAAAATCTCGTAGCTCCAATGGTTTTCAAATGAGAGAGCCGAGAAGTTGACCAATCACTGAGCTGCATAGGCGACGACCGTTATGACCAGGCCGAGCCGTGGTTGGTCGGCACTTCGACTCGCTCTAATTTGAAAACTATAAGAGCCTCGATTTTATGGCTCATATAAAATCGACGCAGTTTTTTGCAGAGAATTCACTCACCAAAGGAGAGAATGACGCTGTTACTGTGAGGCACGAAATAATGGAATTTTTCCATGATTTTTTTTTTTTTTTTCGGATCCATAAATGGAGAAATTCTGCATTTCTTAATGCCAAGAGGGTTTAAATATTGATCTTGTCGTTCAAACTTACGGGCCTTGTTTCGCTTTCGTACAATGTACCACAACATGATGAATAGATTAACAATAAAAAAGACGATCGAAGTGGCGGCGACCGCATAGATATAATTCATCGGGAATTCCCGTTTCCCAACAATAACGTCGATCGAGAATTCCTGGCTGCTATTTGGTCCTAAGGAAACAAAGAAATGGAAACAAAACAATGACGATATTTACCAGATCGGTTAGACTTCTTTTTTGATGCTAACGTGGCATAGACTATTGGCGTGACAATGAGGAGACAAGCACAGGCGGATACAGCGATGATAATGACGATGATGTAGGAAGAGTTAGTCTCACTCGCCGTCAACTCGGTCGGTGGTGCTTCCCCTGGAACCCAACCCATCCCCCGTCACCCATATGTTACACATGCATAGGCTTACCGATAAATCCTACCAGTTTTTAGTTTATGTTAGTTACGACAACATTTTCAAACCATGAGGGTTTGAACTTTACTTTACTGTGTCAAAATCGTTACGTTTCTAAACCGAAATCACGATTTTTTGCATTCCACTTACATCTTCCGACATGAAACATGCTTTTATGAAAGGTATGACCCCGTCGTAAGCGGTTTAGGAGAGTAACAACCAGTCGCCATATTCACTTTGGACAAGATAATCAGATCTGAGCTGCCATTCGAGAGTCCGAGCGTTACGAAATAGTAAATTGCGCAACTAGTGCGCAAAGTTAGTGATCATAGCGAGGGCCACAACTTGAGTTGCTCATACTATTTTTCTCAACTGTGCAAAAAATTCGACCTTTCATGCCGTTTGCGTGTGCAAGGTGCTCGTTTCTTGCACTAGTATACGCAAAGTAATGCCTTGACGCAAAATATGCACGAAAGTTGAATTTTGCGCAAAACGTTTTAGAAAATCAGTTTTTTCACTATATCTCAGAAAGGGTGGATCCTACGTCAAAAAATATAGGTATCAAAAATATAGAGGAATAAATTCCCCACAAAAAAGTATCGTAAATTTTTTCCGTCGAGATGATAGTTTCTGTCTAATTTGAACGAAAAGTCGGCAGAGCCTCTAGCAGTGCGGCGTTCTTGAAGGTCGAACTTTTCACCGATATTAGACGAAAACCATCATCCCTACGAAAAAAATGCATGATATCTTTTTCATGGAGAATTTAGTCTTCTACATTTTTGACCAGCACACTTTTTGTCGTAGGAGTAGCCGTTTCTGAGATATCGTAAAAAATGTTCAGCTCAGTTCCAACCATCGTATACAAAGTTCTTATATCGACTGGCCTGAACAGATAGAAATGAAATACGTGTGACATGGAGTAAGTTTATATACGGGTCAGTCTACGCTACACAGCTGTGTACTATCAATCAATGATGTTACAGTTGAAATATTCTGTTAAAAAATTACGAGGATAAAAATTCTCCACTCACGTAGTGTCTGGATTTTGACGAGGTCTGGAAGGAAGGGACTCTGTCCCTTGGCGTTTATCGCCTTTATACTGAAAACGTAGTATGTGCCCAACGTAAGTCCGGATATAACGACGTTGTTCTGTCCCGGATTGGCGTCTATGTATTGATATCTGTCCTCGTAATCCGAAGCAGGTCTCCATCGTATTTGATGTGAGGTTGGTAGACCCCCGTCGAAACCCCGTTTCCAAACTAAAACTACACTGTCATGGGTGACGTTGTACACTTTTAAATCCGAGGGCCGATCCGGGGGCGATGTTACATTGAGAAACACCTCGTCGGTTGATGTCCCGACCTTGTTTTTACCCCGGCATTCGTATTTCCCATAATCGTCGGACGACACTCGATATATCGTCATCACAGACTCGGACGACAATTCTGTCAGCTGGAATATAAAGGAAACGAGACGAACTTCGTTGTTAAAGGGATCAGCCAACTGACACTAACGTTTTATCACGGTCTCAGGGATTCTCTACGATATGTTTTTTCTTTTCCTCTCTTTTGCCTTTGTTCTCGACTTTTATAGAATGCTTTTGGTATTTGATAGAATTTATCCGGAATTTATTGATTTGAGATAAAAATTCAAAAAGAATTTTATAGCACAGCCAAGTAGGGTCAAGATCTTCATTATTGCCGAAATTTTAACGTACTGAAAATACTGATATCGGAGGGGATTGATCGAAGCACGTTTTTTACTGATATCTCGATAACCGTCGTTGATATCAAGTTGAAAGTTCACACCGAAAATGAAGTTTATTAAATTCTCTACGAAAAAGATGCAATTCATTTTTCCTCTATCTCCATTGGTTTCACTGGATTTACAGATTGAATGTGTGACTAATTTTCCGAACCATAATCTTGGCCAGAAAGTGCTTGGAACCACTTTGACGCTGATATCTCGGTAACCGTCAATGATATGAAGTTCGAAGTGAATACCACAAATGAAGTTTATTGAATTCTCTATAAAAAAGATGGAACACATTTTTCCTGTGTCTTCGCTAGTTTCGCTGTATTTCGAGGTTGAACATTCACAATCATTGTATAGTAAAAAACTAAAATGTTGTGATATAACTGGTTACACGTTAAACCTCAAAATACAGCTAAACCGATGAAGTTACGAGAAAAACTGACTCCATCTTTTTCGTAAAGAATTTGATTAGCTTCATTTTTGCTACTCACCTTCAACTCGGTATGATGAAGGTGTACCGAGATATCTGTTAAATAGTATTTTTCCAATCGCCAAAATGTTTTTTTTTCTATCATTGTAGAACTTTGAATATTTTTAGACATACCTCGGTCTGAA
This sequence comes from Tenthredo livida, assembly GCA_963992785.1. Classification (NCBI taxonomy): domain Eukaryota; kingdom Metazoa; phylum Arthropoda; class Insecta; order Hymenoptera; family Tenthredinidae; genus Tenthredo; species Tenthredo livida. The sequence goes on along the minus strand of OZ023070.1, from coordinate 5,824,937 downwards.
TGATGTCGTATTTGTGGTCAGTCCTGTTGGGCATTAGTTGTCTGTCTTTAAAAAACCAGGCAAACTTAGGAATCGGCGATCCTTGAGCCCTGCACAACAGTCTAACGTTGGCTCCTTTATTGGCTGCAGCTTTTCTGGTCATTGCCGAGTTATTCATCTCAGGTTTGACTGAAGATTATCATTATTAGTCAATAAAAACCGATGCAATTATTACCCAAAATTCGAAATGAAAAAAACTGAACAAAATAAACTGGAAATCAAATTTTAGACTCACAATTGGTGACGAAGAGGATCGGCTTCGAGGTAACATTGCTTATCAGATTGTTCACTGTGCATTGATATTCCCCAACGTCCTCACGACTAGGATTAGAAATTTGAAGAAACGAAGTTTTGTTTATAAACGAAGTTTGGAACCGTCGTCCCAGTTCGGAAGTAGAACCAACTTTGTGCCACGTTACGTAACTGTCGCCGATTGGGCTTCCGTCTACTTCACACCATAGTTTTGCATCACTGTCAGACGAATGCACAACACCGGACTTAGAAGTTCGCTCGATTTTCGCCGGGACTAAAAGAAACCGGGCATAATGAGATCGGAGGTTCTTTTTGGTAAAAATGTTATTGAAAAAAACGATTTTCGAAAATACTATCGAAGTTCAAAGTTTGAGTGAAAAGTTGCAAAATTGACGGATTAGAATATTTTCCACGCTTTTTTCGAGTGTCGAAAAAAAATCGTAGAAAATTTTCACACCAGCGGTTTTGAAGGCTGAAACTTCCCCTCCAAAATCCTGCCTTTAAAATTTCTCTACGATTTTTTCATCACCGAGTTATCAAATCTTGAGTTCCGACGAGTGAGTGTAAACCATTTTGGCATGCGTACGACTAGCGTTACTAAGAACAGAATAACTCGATGTAAAAAAAATGGTAGCTGAGATTGAAAACAAGTATTTCAAAGAGAAAACTTCAAGCTTAAAAATGGCTGTAATGAAAATAGTCTCCGATTTTTCCAGACTCGGAAAAAAAGTAAAAACAACTTTTTTTTTCATAATTTGCCACTTTTCATTAAAACCCTCACAGCTAGGTGAAAAATGGTCGTAGGTAAATTCTGAAACAGATATCTTAGAGTCGAAATCTGAAGCTTCAAAATTCTTCCTTAAAAAAAACTTCACGATTATTCTTGCGCGAGTTATAACGTTCCGAAAAATCGTCACAGATCTTCTCTACTCACATTGCACGGTGAGATTCAACTGATAGAAAGAAGTTCCCTCAGTGTTGGTGGCCTCGCATATGTAAGTCCCGGCATCGTGACGGTCCAGTTTAGTAATATTAAGTGTCGCTTCTCTGGCAGAAACTCTTTTATTTCCCGTGCTCAATGGTAGGCCATATCTGGTCCAGGTGTAAGTTATCGCAGTTGGATGAGCCGCCGCTGACACAGATATGACAAAAGGTTCTCCCTCCATTCCGACAAGCTCGGTAGGATCAAGTGGTGCAAAGATGGGCTTGTCTGTCGATGAAGATTTTTAAAAAAGTTAGCAAAACTGCGTTTAATTTTTATCCCTATAATTTCCAACAGCTAGAATATCGAACTCACAGAGTATCGTGAGGGTAATGGCGTCGTGAATCGTTCTTAGGAGGGCGGCGTTTCTGGCTTGGCAAGTGTACACATCCCCGTTCATCCTCTCATTTAATTCGAGGGAAATTTCCACCGACGATACGAAGCCACCATGGAGTCCGGTCTTTGTTGTATTCCGATATTCCGGCACAGGGATTCCCTGCTTCCACCAGGACATTTCAGCCGGCGGATTACTGCTGCTTGATTCACATATTATACGACCCATCTCGCCAGATCTAAACTCCTTTGGTTCTCGCGTTATCTTCACCTGGTCCGGAGGAACTGGAGAACGACAATAGAACGCGATAACGAAAATTTGGCAAAAAAAACAAACAAACAAACAAACAAACACGAGGAATAAAGGACCCCGCACAAATCTTATGGAAATTGGATCCCGGTCAAATTGTCCAAAATTGTAGTATGTTGTGCTTCAGGTCATCCTGATCAAAAGTCATCATGGTCACAATTTTGGACAATTTGACCGGGATCCAATTTCCATAAGATTTGTGCGGGGTCCTTTATCGAATGCAAGGATTCGCCGATTTTCACGATTTTATTCCTGATTTGTAAACGAAAAATTTCGGTTACTCACAGTTCACTCTCAGTTGCAGGGGTTGAATGAGCGGTATATCAATGGCTGAATTAGTAGCCTCGCATCTGATCCTCGCGTTATTATCAGACGCGTTTACCAGGATCGCAAGTTCGCTTGTAACGATGTGGTCTCTCGTTCGCACGTTGCCATTTACCTTAAAATTGCGAGAAAATAATTCAATTCAATGGCATCGTTACATGACATGGTTATTAATAAACTGTTAAATAATTTCGAAATTCAATGGGGAGAAAAAAAAGCCAGCGAAGGAGATCCGTTTAATTACCTTCCGGTCGTTCTTGTACCACGTCAAAGTCGCCAAAGGATTTCCTGCTGTGGCAGCACACGACAGTTTTAAAACCGAACCAGCGTCTATATTGGTTCCCTCTTCGTACCCCGTGATCACGAGATCGGAGGGAGGATCTGTTTTGGAAATAGATTATCGAGTGATCAGAGCGGATATCTCTTTGAATTACGCTTTGATTGATTCGTACATGATTGCTCTGCCGCCAATCATTCAAAACGAATCAATTTTCACGACTATATTCTGGAAAAGTAGGTTCATCGTGTGAACTACGGAAATTGCATTATATTCATGAGAAGTATTATTTTTTTCGAAGATGTACTTCATTTTTTTTCATTATCAATCTCATTTTCACATTATCGCAAAAGTTTCTTGGACAATTTCAATACGCGTAGTTCACACTGTGCAAAAATATGAAATGAATGAGAACGTCGAACGCGAATGCTGTAAACGCAATAATTTGCATGCAATCGTGTACGAATTTCTATAAATTGAATGTGAGCTTCAAAATATTACGTACAGGATTACTCTGGCACCAATGACCCGAATTGCACCAAATTGTACATGAATATTTTAAACAAGCATGCCTATCGTCTGAACTACGGAAATTCCATTACATTAATGCAAAGTATCTCTTTCTTCTAAAGATTACTCCATGTTTTACCATTATCGCGTCTACTAATCTCATTTCTGGATAATCACCAAATCTTCTTAACCAATTCTGATATCCGTAGTTCACACTGTGCAAAAATGTTCACTAAATGAGCACGTTGAACCTTGACCTTGTAGGTGAAACAGTTTTTATCTACTCGTGTACACAGTGCTACAAAATCGTTAAAAAATTGTACAGAGAAAAATTCCTTACAAATAACGTTGATGGTGTGTGTGCCGACCACATTTTCGGCCAATTTGTTGTTCAGGGCGTGGCAGAGTACGACGATGCTTCTTACTTCTGGGTTGATATTAACAGTTATATTTGATGTAGTTATCCACCCGCCTTGAAGAGCAAGATTAGTCCGCACCGTACCATTACGAAAATTTCTTCCAGCAACAACCCATTTTATATCGGCTGCTGGATTTGAGTTTTCAGTTGTACAAGTTATCCGTACTTTTTCACCAGCTTTTGCCTCAGTTGGACCAGTGATTGTCGCCCCGGTTGGAGCAACTGGCGAAAACAAACGGGAAAATGTGTTTTAGAGTGAAATCGAAGATTTGAAAATCGAAACTTGAAATGATGATTAAAAATGATTTTTTATCGGATTATCATTCCGAAATTCAATACTCACAAAGAACAGCCAAATCGACGTGAGCTTTCAGGGGAGCCACACTCATGATGTTTGATACTTCGCATCTGAACCTGGCCTTGTCGTCCGTAGCTTTTGCCTCGAATGATAGAACGTTTTCGGAAAATGATGCCTCCGTTCGATAAACGTTTGGTATTTGTTCGTTGTTTTTGAACCAGACAATTTGGGCCGGTGGATTACCACCCCGTGATCTGCAGGTCAAATCTACCTGCTGTCCACGACGCACTGTCTCACCCTCCGTGTAACCCTCGATGTATGGAATCCCTGGGGGATCTTGAATCCCGAGAAATTATGATTATTTTGATTTTTTTGACAATTTTTGTTTAAGATTTTGGACTTCCTAGGTTTCTATTCTGAATTTTTTCTCCTTTTTTGGAGTTTTGAATACGTTGATTATTCACACACTGTTATGCCTTTTTCAAAACGAAAACCTAAATACTGTGACTTTTAAACCTTAAACTAGAACTTGAACTGCGTGTCTTATTTAAAGTTTAGCTTGACATATGACTCAGCGACGAAAAAAAAGCTCTCGAGTGAATTCGAATAAGAGTCGAAAATTCTGTCCACTAAACTTCAAGTCTCATATTTTTAATACAAGAAGCTCAAGTAGTTGCCTCGTTGAAGAGCAAAACCTAACAGAGACTTTAAACCGTGTTCAAACTTTAAAATAAACCTTGAACTTCATGTTTTATTAATGTTTTGCCTGATATATGACTTCGTAACGAAAAATGCTTTCGAGGAAATTGAAATAAAACTTAAAAATGTTCTCCTTCAAAATGTGGGTCTTATATTTCAAATACAAGAAGCTCAAGTTATGCCTCTTTGAAAACCTTAAGTTGTGTCTCAACTTTGGGATAAACTTCATGTCTTACCGATGTTTTGCCTGTCTTATGACTAATTCATGAAGCGAAAAGGTCTTCGGAAATCGGGATAAGTCTTGAAAATTATGTCTATTAAACTGTGAGCCTTATATTTTTAGTAGAAAAAGCTCAAATCATGCTTTTTTGAACAGCAAATCTTGAAGCAATGACTTTCAATCGTGTTCAAGCTTTGGAATAAACTTCAAACTTTATGTACTACTGATGTTCTGCCCGATTTATGACTCTGTGACAGAAAAAGCTCTGGATAAATCGAAATAGGAGTTGAAAATTATGTCGACTGAACTGTGAGTCTTATATTTTTAGTAGAAAAAGCTCAAATTATGACTTTTTGAACAGCAAACATCGAAACAATGACTTTGAATCGTGTCTAAGCTTTGGAATAAACTTCAAACTTTATGTCTTACTGGTGTTCTGCCTGATTTATGACTCTGCGACAGAAAAAGCTCTGGAGAAACCGAGATAGGACTTGAAAATTATGTCTATTAAACTGTAAGCCTTATATTTCGCGTATAAAAGGCTGAAGCTCTAGATTTTTAGAAAGGAACACATAATGGATTGATTTTAAACCGTGTCTGAACTTCGGTTTAAACTTCAAAATTACAATTTCGGATCCATGAAGCTTGAGATTAAAGTCTTTCATGGCGAAAATCCAATACACAGTGTCTAAACTGTGCTCAAACTTTGAGTTAAAGTTAAAACTATCAATCTTCCTTACAGGTGTCGTTCGGATTATGTCTTTGTGATGGAAAAAGCTCATTGTACCTAGAATTTCTAATGGAGGTTCGAAAATCGAGCTCTTCTATACTCTTTGGGGTCGTTTCTGCGTTCGATCGGCATTGTTAGTTTCTTTCAGAGTTGGGTATGGCGTAGGGGCTTTCCACAACGGGTATATGTGCGAGATAATGGGCTTGACACAATGTGTTTCCTATTAACCTTGACTCCCTGGTATACAAAAGGTGAAATGGAACCAGAAAATACTTACAAAGAACAGACAGCTTTATTGTAGCTCGCATGGGCATGTCGACTGGGATGGCTGGGTGTCTAGCCTCACAGGTGTAGTCGGTTTCGTCGTCGTCGGCAGTCGGCACGATCGTAATTGACCCGTGAGTGTCGTATTTCAGAAGTTCTTTTCTCGATTCTTTGGGCTTTGTCATGTCTTTGTCTGAAAAAACACACGTATCATTATCTGCTTTTTCTCACCCAATTATCAAATCCCTACAGTTTTTCGATGGACATGTGTCACTGTTCAGGCACTAAGCCAGCACTTACGAAATTTACTTGTTAATAAAAACCTGATAACTCAGTGAAGAATAATCCAAAATAATATTCAAAACAAGGATTTTCGAGCTTGAAACATCGGCTTGCGGAAACTTCTCTCGAAATTCATTTTCGATTATTTTCGACCGAGCTACGCAGGTTTTAATCAAAAATCTATTCGGGAGAAACAATTTGTCGAACTTCTCCACGGGGTAGAAAAAAAATCGCTAACAATTTTGGCAACGAGGGTTTTGAAGGATTAAGTTTCATCTTTAGAAGCCTGTTTTTTTTAAATTTTATCACCATTTTTTTCCATCGAGATAATCAATTTTGAGTAACGTAAATGCGAAATACGATTGAGCGTAGAACGTTTCGTATGAGGTTACTGAAGCTTGAATAACTCGGTGAACAGAAACCGTAAAAAAATTTTGAACAATATCATTTTGAAGAGGAAACTCCAAGCTTCAAAATCATTGTTCTCAAAATTGGATCGGATTTTTTTTATAACCACAAAAAAAAAAAACACACAGTTTGCAACTTTTTGATCAAAGCTAGGCACAGTTGGGTGAAAAATGATCGCAGATGAATTTTGAACAAAGTGTCCTAAAGTTGGAATTCCAAACTTCAAAACGCTTTTTTTCGAGTGATAATGTTTCGAAAAATGGCACCTTTTGGAGCGACTAAAGTGGGCCGTTAATTCTTTCGCTAATTATAGAAGGATCCTGAATTTGACGTTAGGTAGAATGTTCATACAATCCAGATGTGAACATGTTAATTATGGTAACAAGGTTCTTCGGTATATGAGTACCTCTCGGAAGGTAATTTTCCTCATTTATCAATTAGATTGAAGAGAACTACGCCCCACTAGATAATTACACCCTTCTATAATTCGATGTAGTGGTGTATGTACTATGTACTTATATAGTATGTGTATAGTTGTAATATCCGGCTTATACTCTGAATGAGGGGTTTGAGTAAGTATTCCCCTGACTGAGTAGAGCATACAATGTATGTACTACGTACATACATACATTATCTATGCTAATGAAGAATCAATGTTATTACTCCGCCTTCGACCCACTCAACATGTAATTTAGCAACAAAACTTGAGAAAAACGTGAATTCGTAAAAAGGCGAGATTTTCGGATTTCTGGACCACCGGAATTTCACAAATTCGGATATTACAAAAAAAAAGGCAAAAAAGAAAGAAAAATGCTTGATGACACTATCGTACGACCCTACTTAATTATTCGCGAGTAACATTACATGGGTTGGTATAATTAGCAGTTGGAAAAATAACGGGATAAAAGTGAAACGAATCTGGTGAGAAGAGGAAAAAAATAAAAAAATAAAAAAAAACGAAAAGAATAAAAGAAGGTAAAAAAGTGTCGAGCCCACGAAATTTACTCTGAAAAGAGAGTCGGTGGTGTTTACTCTGGAAGTATACCTACTCCTCCTTCTCCACTCGCTCTGACTGGGAAGGGAGTAATTTTAATTATTGATATAGCCCACGCGGTTCGTTGCAGAGTCAAGTTAAAAGGTGAAAAGGTTAAAGGCGAAATGCGAAATGCGAAATGCGAAATGCGAAATGCGAAAGGCGAGGGGCGGTATGTTAAAAGCTCACCATCCTCGATGGTGGGTCTCGGATCGACGCCCGTGCCTCCACCCTTGATTTGAACGTTCCCTCTGTACCAGATTATCGCGGCAGCAGGCTTAGCGAATCTTACTGTACATTCGAGCACGTGAGACTGGCCAACTTTGGCCTCGATTTTTGCCTGGTTTGGATGATTGCTGATCTCGACTTTGACTGGTGGTGCTGAAACAGTGAAAAAAAACAGAGATTTTTAGTTTGACATCGAGTTTTAGGACCAAGCACCTCGTTATCACCGAAGAAACAGTCTTTCACTGATATCTCGGTATCCGTAAACGATATCAAGTTCAAGTTGAATATCAAAGATGAAGTTCATCAAACTCTCCATGAAAAAGGTGAAATACACTTTTCCTGTATCTTTGTTGGTTTCGTTGTATTTTGAGGCTGAATATTTAGCCAAAAACTGTAATAAGCGTGATAATTAGTCAACGAATTACAGGTCAAATTACAGCGAAACTAATGAAGTCACGAGAAAAATGTGTTCCACCTTTTTCATAGAGAATTTAATAAACTTCATTTTTTATAATCACCTCCAATTTGATATGATCAACGTTTACCGAGATATCAGCAAAAAACTGGCTCGGAGTTTATTTCAGTTCAATATTTTCAGTGTATGTTCAAATGCAATCCGTAACGATTATCTTCGCACGGTAACGGTTTTCCCCCTGTTATTATCTCTATTCGAGAAAATTAGTTCTGATTTGACTGGACTGAAACAATAACTGATTGTGAGTTACGTATATTGGAAACAATTTGCAAGGCAATTGGAGTTGTTGATATTTGATGGGGACATGCTTTAGCAACTATTGGAGAGCTTATGAATGCTCTTGCGCGCAGGTGTGTGCTGCTTGTGTATACGAAAACTGAGAGTGACTATAGAAACTGCAGCAGCAGTGGCTAGGTAGGTATATCTGTGTGCTGGTAGAATAATGATGTTTTCGTTTGGTGCAGTGGCAACGCGCGTGGTGTAGATCGTTTGCGCAGTGAAATTGCATTCAATCTTCACATACCGGTGCTACTGCAGCTGAAATACATAGAAGTTAGTATACGTGTGCTGGTGAATTATAAATTGTTATTGCGGGCCGTAAGGTTCTTTTAAATTTCATTCTTATAGTGGTTTTTCATTTTTTACAAACATATGTTTTTTTTATTTTTTATACTCTTAATGTAGAATTCAGTGGCAGAGTATGGAAATCGTTTCAACGCAGTCTGAAGAGGAGTTTGTATCCAGACCATGTCTGGAATATCTATTTTTTATAATGATCTCTGACTGAGCGTGTGAAAGACGTCCTCAATGCGTCTAACGCGTTTGAAAGTTCTTTGAGATACCTAGACTGGAATTGTTATGGAGTGAAACAAGTCGGATTGTGAATAAAAACATGTTGAAAAAACCTTTCAGAAGTGTTATGCGTCTAGAAGTAGTCCTGAAGAAGTCTTATGCACTCAGTATAAACTCGACATGTTCAAAAGACGTTTTAGGAACTCGAACAAAAAAAACATGAAATAAACATGTCTAGAAGACAGTATCATTGATCAAACATGTCCAACAGACGTTTTCGGAACGTTATGCATTTCAAAATCGTTCTAAACACGTCTTTAAGACTTTCTATGCAGTAGAATAAATCGTACTGCGAACAAAACATGTTCGAAAAATGTTCTGAAAACGTTATGCGGATGAAAGTTGGCGAAAGTATGTCGAAAACAAGTATTATACAGCGAAGCAAATGGTATTATGAACAAAACATGTACAGAAGACGTTGTAGAAACGTTCTACGTCTAAGAGTCGTGCGGAAGCAGTCTTATACAGCAAATAGAATTACATTACGAACTAAACATGTTCAAAAATCATTTGGAAAACGATAGATGTCTGAAAGTCGTCCGAAAAAAGTCGATAAGAATTCTGATGTCGTAAATCAAATCGGATAACGAACAAGACATGTTCAAAAAATGTCGTGAGAACGTTATGCGTCTGAAAGCCGTCTGAATAATGTCTTTTGCGACGGGGAAAAAGTCGTGTTTCACGCTTTTTCCGACTGATTTTAGTCTTTTGAAGATAATTTCATGGCACAACAAATATTTATGTTATACGTCATCAGTGTTAGACGCCTTTTTTGATTTCCTTTTCCTTTCTGGTTTTCTTTTTATTTTTCAATGTTTGAGGCATTCATTCGAGACTGCAGCAATAAACCTCCCTTTCCGGTCAACAGTAATAAATTATTATTGAGGACCAGTTGAACAATTAAGAGGGTATGAAGATTTCGGGCTTATACCACTCGAGGATGGCGTGAGCGAGGCTTGTTAGTTGTTCGTTCGTCGTGTTCCTGACGTCTAGACTAGCTATTCATGAAAAGTTTTAAACTCTTAACGACACTTTCCTACTAATTTTCGCCATCGAGAAAATTCCTTAATTAATCAACCCGCCAACATCTGGCCCAGCAGGGTACACACCCCCGTTCTGCACCATCCCACCACTGGCACCTTAAGACGTCGCGAAAGAATGCCCCCAAACGAAAACTCCAACCCTCGCCATCCCTCAGTAGGCTTACAACTCGTAATCTTATATCTGAAACTCAGCTCCGTACAGCTTTTCAGAGCTTTTCGCCCCCTGGCTGTCACCCATCCCCCTTGTAACCTACTTATCCGAAATATTTTCCATCGTTCCTTATCGTGAGCGACAAAGAAATTTAGAAAAAATAAAAAAAATACCAAGAAGATGAAAAATATTGAGGATAAAAATAAGACGAGGAAAAACTTCATCGATGAACATTTTATTGTGTATGTACTAGACGCGGAGTAAATAAAATTTATTATGTACATCGTTTTTTCGAATCTAGAGGTAAGAGAGTAAGGAAGCTATAGATGCGACAGATTTTTCCTATTAAAAAAAAAAAAGGATAAATCGAGAATCGAAAGTCATATGCATGCAGCATAACGTATATATCATTTGTATGACATGATATACATGGGCATGAATAAGCTTTTCGAGCTGTTGGAACTAGGGGTAAGAACGTGAGCTAGGTGGTTTTGCAGCTTCATTCCACATTTCGCCTTGTGTAATTATTCTCTTGATTTAAACCCTTCTGAATTCTGTAACAACCCCACACCAAAAACCATATACCATATACCATATACCAAACCCCCGGTGGTACTGAATTCGCCGTTGTGTCTGCCTGCAGCCAATGGATACCGCAGCTAGTTAACGCTCCCGTTTTTAGAATAGGGAGGCTCAGAATCAGAGGAAGAGCACCTCTTCAACCGTTATAATGATATGAATTATTTTGAAACCGAGCTTTGGGGAAAACCGTCACACACACACACACACACAAACACACACAAACACAAATACACTGCAGATTCACAAAGACAGAATATAATGCGCCGATATATTCTATGTGAATAATTTCCCTCGGATTTAATTAACGGGTTGAAAATAATTTGTTTTTTTCTTCTTCAAACATGTACCCAATTCAAAGTTACTTTACATTTGACGAAGTTCTCTGCGCAATTTCTAGAAGATCATTCGAATGCGAGGTGAAGCTCCGTAAAAAATGTCAAATCATTTTTAGTTTCGCTGCGAAAACGCTGCAGCGGTCATCAGATGCGTGAAAAAACCGAATCGATGGAATATTTTTTTCAAAGAGTGACGGTGATTTGGAGAAGAAAAAAGAGAAATTATATTCAATTGAAAAGGGCTTGTGCTGAGCTCTTCATGATAGAAAAAATTGTCACATTATTCTACATTGTGCTTAATATACTTTTGGAATGAAATTCAAAATCGATTTTCATCCAGTCCAAAAGCGATTTTATGCGGAGGGTTGAGTACCTATACCCTACCTTCCTATCTACTAGGGGATGGATGCGCAGTGACTCGATGCTTGCGAGGTTTGGGGATTAATTTAAAAATTCCCAACATCACCGCGGGTTATACTGAGTCGAGTCGAGTCGAGTCGAGAAGAGAAGAGAAGAGCAGAGCAGAGATGAGAAGAGAAGAGAAGAGAAGAGAGGAGAAGAGAAGAGAAGAGAAGAGGAAGGAAGAGAAGGGAGGGAAATTTTTCAACGAGTCAGCGAAAACCCTGACGTCTGGTGGTCTGGCTTTTTTATTTTTCTTTTTTATTTACTCATTTTTCTTTTTTCTTCAATTTTTTTTTCCACTTTTTTTCCATTTTGCAATACCGACGCCGCGAGATGTACGAGGGTAGATAGAAGGGGCTCAGGAATGGAGTTCGGCGGCGTACTGGCACTGGTACAGGTGGAAAGCTTTCCGTCCATTTTACTCGGTGCCCAGACCGCATCAGACCAAAGAGAATAAAAATAGCACAATAAACAAGAGGTCATGCGAGGGAATCCAACGAACGAACGAACGAACGAATAAATGAACGGAAATGAAATTCAAAAGCTAAAGAGGCTTGAAATAAATGAAAAATAGAAATCGATTAAAACAATAAAATCGCGACACACACCCATGCCAGAAAATCGTAACAACATCTATTTCATAGACGATGAAAAAATACTGTCATTACGAAACGCGAAAAATCCATTTTGAATCTAGGACCATGAACAAAAAAAAAGAACAAAAAAACAAGTTTGACGCGTCTAGAACCACGATAAAAGATCACAGGCCAAATTTCATTCAATTCTATCAAAAACTTCAAGAGTTATGAATTTTTTACAACTTCAGATGACGACCATTTTCGAACCGGAAGTGACAAGCAATTGAAATTTTTTATAGTATATCCTAACAGGTCGAACAATTTTTTCTCCAAATTTCATTCGAATCGGACGAGTAGTTCGGCTGGAATACAGGATGCAAGATCTACCGACGTGAGTACACAGATACGTTATAAAGACGTAATCTACTTTCTACAACGTCACATCTACGTATATCTACGTAGAAGTAAGAAATGAGCTGATCTTCGATCGCGAATTTTGGCCAAAGGGGTGAACCGATTTGGATGAAATTTGCACAAAAAATCAATGACCCTTTGCGGATGGTAAAAAAAAATTGACCAATCCGTTAGCGAATCCAGTAAGAAAATGGCGGCTATTCAAACTCAATAAGAAATTCATAAAGTAAAAAATTTTGTATAAATCTCTACGAGATAAGTTGGGCATTTGTAATTTCTACAAATTTTCTACAAACTTTCACCAATACGGAAGAGCGTAGAATATTTTTCTCCCCTTCCTCATTCCTTCTCTCCCTTTTTGAGTTAGGGTAGGTAACTTCCTTGGCAATATTCACGGACCACCAACCTCGCGACGAACGCACTCATCCTTACGATAAATATCTCAGCAGTGTCCCGTACCCTGTAGCAGACCCTGATGGGCACCTACCTCGATGCTCGAGGCTCGAGGCGAAGGCGAACCTTTTGGTCTGAAAAGCTTAAATTTCATAGCAGTGGGGCGTGCGCTTTTCGTCGAATTAGTCAGGATAAAACTGTGCGTCGCCACTGAGAAGGAGGTCTCTTTTGATACTTTCCCCGGTTTCCACGATTCTACCGCATACCCCCTACCCTCATCCCCCACCCTCGAACCCCTTTACCTTTCTTTTACCGGAAACCCGGGTTACACGGGGTAAACAAAAATGGCGGCGAGTATTAGGGCGGAGAAATCAACGAACCACCCCAGTTCTTCGGCAGCGTCTTTAAAAAAAATAATAAAAATCAATAAACCATTTAATGGTACCGAAAATCTCTCACAAGAATCCGCCTCCGCCTAGTCTATACGTGATTTCGGTTATATATATACACTAAGGGTATTTCCACCGTATAAATTTTCCTCTCGAATCGTTGAATCCCTATGTAAACAAACACAAGGATTTCTCGAGAATTTACCAACTGGTCCTCTCCGAAGTACCTACTCAGTCAAAGAAAAAAAAAATTTCATCCCCCTCTTTTGCTACCCTCTATACATTTTGCGTACAGTTGGTATGATTCTATCTCTTTCTCGCATCCCTTCCGCAGACCAGTTTCGAATTCGTGAATTTTTAATGAATATTCACTAAAATGAAGTTCATACGACGATGATGATCATCGTTTTTACGATTTTATGAAGATAATGATGAATCGCGAATCGGGGTAATACATGGAGATTCTCATCGTCAGACAAAGGAGATTTTACTATATACTATATAACATATCGCACCGGATACATCAGAGTAGCTATATGGGGTAAAGGGTTAAACAACATTTAGGAGATGGTTAACGCCTCGATTCTATCGGGACTCACGTTCTCGTCGTCGGGTTCCAAGGGTGATAATTAGACGGCGACGAGAGGGTCGTCCCTGGGTCATTTACGGGTCACGTGACTGGCTAAAAGTTAAGACAAACTCTGTACACACTATACCGGGAGGATTCGTGGAAATTACAAGTTCCAAGCGCGCAGGCGCTGATTTATTCGAATATTAGAAGGGACACCAATTTCAGATTTGCCACGAATATCCCTAGAGTCCGTCTGCTATTTGTTTCCGATTGTCGTCAAAAACAAATGGCGGCAGACCGTGGCAGGAATAGGTTATGTTTGCTGTGAAATCTAGCAGACGACAGAACTAGGGATATTACTGGAAAGTTGGTGGAGCTGCTAGCGCGATTCTGCCGGCCAATAATATTCGAATAAATCAGCGCCTGCGCGATTGGAACAAACGTAATTTGCACGAATCCTCCCGGTATAACATGTATGTCATATAGTAGATGTCATTCTACATTTCTATAATCAGATAACACGAATTGTGTCAACTAATTAGAAAATGTTACTGATGCAATGTATGGGTCATAAAATTTGTTATTCCTTTTTTTCTACTGATTGACTGAACTTGGAAATACTATTTGTGCGTTTTTCTGTTATGGTATGTGAAATGAACACTGATGACATCAAATGACACCGATATGGAAATCAAACAACATTAAAGCACATATTGACGATATTGAATTGCATCAAATGACACCAAATGACGTTGATTGACATTAGATGACATCAGTATCATGTGATCAAATTACATCAAATGACGTTGACTGACATTTAAATGGCATTGATATAATGTGACCAAATGACATGGAATGAGATTAAATCAGATCGAATGACGTTGAATGGCATGAAACAAAATGAAATGATTTCGACTGACATCAATACTGACGATGAATGACATTGAAGCACATCAAACGATCTTTAATTATACGAAATTAAATTAAATGACATCAATTAATAATGAAATTGTATATCATCATCATAATCATTAGCTTATCTTTCATTATCCATAATTAATTTTCAAGAGTAACCCTTGAGTTTTTCATTTTCATTATGTCTGCTGAATTATTGAGAGAATTTTTTAATTTTTTTTAATTTCAATTTTTTATGTCGAATGAAGAATAAAAAGAAGAAGATAAAAAGACGTTCGACTTGGTTCTGTTGTGAACTTTTTCGCTTTCTGTACAGAAAGGAAGGAAATTTTTTTTTTGTTTCTTCAAATGATCTATCCTCCGAGATTTTTCATATCATATACATTATAGGCTAGAAAAGATAAGCATGTCAAAAGGAATTGGGTCGTATCCATATGTATACGTGAAATTTTCAAAGTGAGGTCTCGGCATATAAGATGAGTAAAAGATGAAAATCTTGATTTCGGACGAATTTACGTATACGTATGCAATTTACATGCGTGTAATATTCTTCGAGGACACGAGATGGAAAAGAAAAAAAAAAAAAAAAATTGAGAGTATGAAAAAAAGAAATGGAATACAAAAATTTCAAGAATATCGCGACTCAAGAAAAACATGATATTGCGATTTCCAGACGCCGGGCCAAGGGGTAGGTAAAATTTGCTCGATGAAAGCCGTAGGGGTTATATCTAGGTGGTTCTGTCGCATTCTTACATACACTATATATTTTTCTGTGCCTGTACCTATTTTTTTTTCTTATCCGTTTTGTTCCGTTCCTGTTTTTTCTTTCATTTTTCTTCCTCTTCTCTTTCTCTTGTCTTTTTTTTTTTTTTTTTTTTTCTCCAACTTCGCTATGAAAATGGAAATTTCTTTATTTCGCGTTACTTCTACCCCCACGATACTCGGATTTATCCTACAACCTCACCACCCAAAATCCAACCAACCCCCGTCCGTCCTATCCAAGGTATAAAACCTTCTGTCGACGATCCGACGAGGCAACGAAGCGAGCCCGAGTTGTACGACGACAATTACCTCAGCTACCCCCATTTTTCTCTACCCTCTCTATCCTCTTCTCTCTCTATATCTACCATATACATATACATATATAAAATATAAATATATATAAAAAAATGTCTTATGGTATATAATATGTATAAAGAAGAGACTCGTGCTACGGAATGCTTGGGATTGCGGTATCTCCGCTCACTGTTCCTCCTTCCTCTTCCACCTACACGCCGCATCCGCCCTCTACAGTTATGTAGCCTTCCCGGTTCTATGTGGATTAATTTTCGACCCCGGTTATAAACATACATATATATATATACTTTCTTTTTCTTCCCCCTTTTTTACTTTTTTTAGTTTTTTTTAGTTTTTTTTTTTTTATCAAAACTTTTCCGCTTCAAGACTTCAGACTCCCTCTACTATCGCAAGGGCAAGGAGCCTCGGTAACATTTTTCAAGGTCTCGACTGATCGTACGGAAGAAGGATACAAGAGAAGAGAATCAAGGATATATACCGTGACTTTCTGTGGATGCGGCACAGCAGGGATACCAACCCAAAAAGCGTGCTATTTCATGGGCAGTAAGCTGCAGCAGCAGTTCAGTAACTTACTAGATGTTAATTCAAGTGAAATAAGACAATTTTTGAAAAATTTGAAAAGAAAACCTGAATCAATTTTAGAGTTGGGATAACAACATGAAAAATCGTGAACTGAATCCAAAAGGTCAAGGGTCAGATATGAGAAAAATAACAAACATTTTCTTTTTTTTTTTCAAGTTTTCCACGACAAATGGTCGAGAATGTTTTAAATGTAGATTTGAAAAGAAATTTTTTTTACAATTAGTACGGAAACCGCGCGGTCGTGTACAAAGTCTCATCATCTAGCTAGCGAGTCATAAGCGGAAACAAAGAGAAAAGACTTCTTCTTCTTCTTCTTCTTATATCCTGTATGTAGGTATAAAACAGCCGGAGGCGCAGCTTCGTCCGTTTTTCAACCTTGCATTTTCGTTTTTAAGTTTTTTCATTTTCATTCTTTTTTCTTCTTTTTCACTTTTTTCTGGTTCTCTGCAGAGACCGTTTTGCCGCTGTCGGTGCTACCGCAAAGGTAAAGTACATACTCGAGTATATATTATATACATATGTATATTAGACCGCGTTGAGAAAGTTTGGACAAGAACTGAGATAATTTTTTTTTGTTTTTTCTTTTTGTTTTTTTTTTCCAACAAGCCCATCCGAAACTACGACGGTTTGCTTTGCTGGCCATGAGAAACCACCTTATGCAAATTACTAAACAGCTTTAGAGTGTCGTCGCATAGGATATATATGTATATATATACATATAATAACTGCAGGAGAACAGAGCTGCAGGCGAAACGAGAAGAAAAAGTTCAGTCGAGGATTATTTCATTAGGGAAAATTGCTAGAGTAAGAGAAAACGGAGTACGGAACCATATATACTCAGATATAAGCCTGCACTAGGTAGTATATTTTTTAAAGTTGACAGAGGGTGGGTTGAGTTGCATGATATGGTTGACTTTTCAGAAATATATGTATATTCTAATTTTTATTTTTTTTATACATTTTTATGTTATCAGCAGATTTTGGATCTTGTATAGTGAAGTATTGCTTCAAGAGGTAGATGAAATCATCAATAGATATCACTACCATTACGAAATAACTTCGAATTACATCAATTTATGTCAAATTATAAGTATTAATATCATTGACAGGAAATAACATCGATAATGACATCAATTTAATCGAATAACATCTAAGAACATCAATATTAACATTAATTGAGATCAAGTTTGATCAATTGACATGAAATAACAACAGATGTCGTCAAATAACATCAGATTTTTCATCAAATTATATTAATTCGCACGGAATAACATCAGATGACAGCAATATTGCCGATAAATGACATGAAATAACATCAAATTATCTCAAATAACATGGAACGACGTCAAATTATATCAATTGACATGAAATAACAACAAATGTCATCAAATAACAACGGATTTCTATCGAATTTACATTAATTCACATGAAATAACGTCAGATTGACGATATATGATATCAAATTTCGATCAAATCACATCATTCCACATGAAATAACAGCAATTTTGATATGAAGTTACATCAATGACGACATTAATAAACATGAAATGTTATCAAATGACATCGAATGGCTTGTTTTAGCCGCAAATAGAACGTTTGGTTTTATTCATCGAGACTTTTGGACACTTTTTAAAAACTTGGATGGAATATGTATGTCTGCAGGACACTGGACTGATCCTTAATAGTTTTTCCTATCTTTTTTTCTTCGCTGTCTACCGTCGTGTAATATATATCGATCTTCAATCTGTGCGATGTACTTATGAATGAATGGGTTTGCGAATACTATCTCATACATTGCAGTATTGATCTTCTTTTCTACTTTGATTTTTTTTTTTTTTTATACAAAATTTTGCCTTTCACCCGGTAGATACGTGTGTGTATAGGTATGCATAGATATTCGTACACATTCGCACAAATGCCAGCTACCACCCTACAGCTCGCGGTGTCTCTCTATTTGACACGCCTTGTTTCGGGGGATGGATAGAAATAAGCAAGGACAAGATATATATACGGCGTTGTTAACAAGAGGCTTTTACCTCTCTCTATATTTCTCTCTCAACTCCCTCTTAGTTTATACCCATCCAGCTGTAGAGAACATACTATACCCACCCGACACGTACCTACAAGGGATGTAATTCGTAATGCTTGTAACAACAAAAACCGGGAGTTGAATTTTTCTTCTTCTTCTTCTTCTTCTTCTTTTTTCAATTCATTGCTAATTATTCGGATTCACCTGTATCCGGCGATAACCACTTTTTTCGGAGAATTCAATCTATGCAAGGCGCTGCAGCAGTCCTTCTCACAATGTGCATCGTAACTCAAGAACGAAGGCTCCGATTGATTTGAAATTTTTACAGAATACTCTAGTCGCTATTTTCCATCGCGCAAGCTAGAATGATGGAGGTGAGATGACTAGATTCTTGAAAATCAAATTATTATTGAAGTATTCTTCATAAAATCGGAAATAATTTCTGATTATCAATATACAGTGAGTTCATCGTTGTTGGGTCAAGCCGGGGTGGAGCTTCAGGGCGTTTCTCTTCTCCTGTGAGAATTGCTAGCGAGCGAGTGAGCTGGTGCAGAGATTGGAAACTAACGAAGTACGTTCTGGCCAACTTGTATAACCAGTCAACCAATCAGCCAGGCGAAGGTAAGGTAAAGCTTATGAGTTAAATTGAAAACAGTGATTTCATTTCCCACCCTTCCAGCGGTTATTACGTATTGGAAATGAGTTGAAGGAGGTAAAATAGTTGTGTATAGAAAATATATATTCGCGTTTTATCGTATATTTTATTCAAATTCACTCGATCTGTATTTCTTTTTGTGATTTTTATGTTTCTTTGATTATACGGTATTTGATAATGTTGTTAGGTTTGCTTTTTATACTAATCATATTGAACGAGATAGAAAAGGAAAGGCAAAGGAAAGAAAAAAAAATGAAGAAAAACGGTGAAATAAATATAATAATAAAATAAAATAAAACAAAAAGGATGTCGAAGAAGAAGATAAAGTAGAATAAGCTTTGTGAATTATAATGGTTATACTTATGAAAACTCCTCTCAGGATCCTCAGTCAACAAGAAGCTTAAAGTCGTATAGTCGGTCGGGGAAAGAAATATAAGAATTTCAAATATATTATTCATATGTATATCTTATTCGGTTGGCTAATTTCATCCGGTTGTCTTGATTCGAGATTCTAGATTCTACACTTTGTTTTAGATGCTTATATAGATTCTAGATTCAGATATTTAGGATTCTGGATTCTATCTTTGGTGTTTTACATTCTATCAATTCTGGATTAACAATCATACAGGGTTTAAATTCTACATTATAAATTCGATTGTAGATTGTAGATTTCAAATCCAGATTAGGAATTGTAAATCTGTGATTGTCGATTCTGATTTCTCGATTCTGCATCGTAGATTCCAGATTCTAGATTCTAGATTTAATTGAGAATTGTAAATTATAGATCCGATTGTAGATTGCAAATTATAGATTTCATTTCAGATTATAGGATACAGATTTCCTTGTGAATTGTAGATTCATAATCTGGATTCAGAATGGTGGATTTGTGATTGTGAAATCCGACTTCTACAAAGATTCTGGATTTTAGATTGTGGATTTGATTGTAGATTGTGAACTCTAGATTTGATTGCAGATTTTAGATTCTAAATTTGATTGTGGATTTCAGATTCTAGATTTAATTGTGGATTGCTAATTTTGAATCCAGATTCGAAATTGTCCATTGTGACTGTTTGGTTCTGGGTTCTAGGAAGCAGAACTGATTCGCAATTCTAGAATCTTGATTTGAATGCAGA
Organism: Tenthredo livida; assembly: GCA_963992785.1. NCBI lineage: Eukaryota > Metazoa > Arthropoda > Insecta > Hymenoptera > Tenthredinidae > Tenthredo > Tenthredo livida. Next base: position 5,804,754 of record OZ023070.1, on the reverse strand, counting down.
TTCTAATTCCTAAATTTGGTTGTGGATTCTAAATTCTAGATTCTAGATTTCAGATTCAGATGTTAGGTTCTAGATGTACGATTGTATATTCTAAGTTTTAAATTCTGAGTTCCAGATTGTAGATTGTAGACTAGATTCTAGATTCTGCATTTTAGATTCCAGATTTTAGATTCGACTCTAGATAGATCCTACTTTCCATTTTCCAAATTCTATTTCTGAATTCTATATTTCATACTCTGCCCAAATGTCCAATTCTACAATCTAGGTTCTCTATTCTACAGTCTAACCCTTGAAAAACCGGTATCAAAACGATAAGAAAAAGACGGAATAAACTCTCATAAAAACGAGGAATAACAATGGAATGAAATTTTGGTCTTTTCTAAAAATCTGCCCAGCATAAGAAACCATAAGTTGAAAATGGCGTCAGATGGAACGAAAATGACCTGATCGGTGATATGCGTAGCTGACAGATCCAGAGTGCTGGTTTTAGTCTGATTGCTCATAATCTCTGATCTACATTCGATAATCTAGACTTCGTATAAAAAGAAGATGAGGGAAAAAAAAACGCACTAAAGCGAAAATTATTTACAGTTGAATGGCACGAAAATCCGCGTCGAACAGCCCTCTGGTATCCAGTTTTGAAACAGTCTATTGAAGAGGCGATATCCCATGCGGCATACCTACGTTAGTGTTGAGAATTGCAGCAGAGGTATACGTACCCGTATATACATATGTAGACGTACTGTACGTTTGTACGTACGAACTGCCATTGTAGAATCATACAATGTACATTGGCTCGTAGCAACTCCGGATTGAATTTTTCACCAACAATTGTTAGGAAGGTTGGTCTCTGGCACACAGAAACGAAACTGTGCTCGACTATGGTTAACGTACCAAAAAAACTAGGTACCATACCACCAATGGCGTCGAGTGACACAACTGAGGAGTAACGCACTGGCTTTTCACAACTCGAGCTTTTCCTCCGCACAATAGCCCCTGGATATATTCTACCCACACAAACCGCTAGATTTTTATGTTCATTTGATTTTTCGTTTTTCTTTTTCTTCCAATTCAAACAAAAGGATCCAAGCGAAATTCATCAACGGGGGTCAATCCATGGATTCTATCAACGTCAAAACGCCGCTTCTGACCTATGACGAATCACAACTCGGGGATTCCTATCTGGAAACTTTTCACAGGGTATAAAGAGCGAGTGGATGGATCAGAGACAACTCCGGACAACTCCATTCGTCGGATCACAGTTGGTTATTGATATCTCGGTACCGGTTGATGATATCGAGTTGAAGGTGAATACCAAAAATAAAGGCAATTGAATTCCCCATGAAAAAGTATCAGCACATTTTTCCCGTACCTCCATTAGTTTCGCTAATATTCAACGTGGAACGTGTACCTTGTCTTCTTTTGGCTGTACAAAAACCGCCCAGGTTCGACTTCAGAATACAGCGAAACCAATGGAGATACCATAAAAATGGACATCACCCTTTCGATAGAGAATTTAATGAAATTCATTTTTGGTGTTCACCTTCAACATGATATTATCGACGTTTACCGAGATATTATCGAAACACTGATTTCTAGCAAGTTTTTCCACTTTGATATCATGAATTTGAGTATGTTCAAGAGCAAACAGCAACAAACGACAATTTTTTCCCCATGCCGAACGGACTACTTCATAATGGTTGCTGTTCGATACCTTCGGCTGTTTGATGCACCTGAACCATAAACTCGAGGGTATAATTACCAACTGAAGTGTGTAATACGGTACTGACTCACCTCCGAAGTCATGTAGTACGTACCTATGAGCATACGTATGTATGTGCGGGCTGTCTACTCATATGAAAACAGAAACGATGATTCGTCCCGACTAGACGGTTGACGGGAGTTTATAACGTTGAATAATATAGTAGTGATGGTGGAATATGGATTCTCCGAATGGAAACTGGCATTGTACAACAATTTATTGAAGCAATAAGACCGCCCAATGAAAAGCTTCTTGCTTCAATTTTGGAAGATCGGGCAAAGCGAATTTCTCAATTACCCTTCAGCCCTGGAGAAGGTACAGCATAAGCATTGGATACTATCCTTTCAACTCTCTGTCTCTCTCTCCATCTCTTCTTCGAAGCAGTCAATACTATGCATGCGAAGGAACGTCTATGGCCTGTTTGTGCTCCCTGACCTTCCCGTCTTTACCTATACCCTGCACACCACTGTAAGGTAGAAACGTTGGTATCCTTTACCCGAGGAACGAGCATCCCCCTTCGCGAAGGGTAAATAGTCTCTGAAGCAGACCGCGTTTGAAATCCAACCCATGATGCCGTTGGTGGATGGGTTAGCTTGGGTGGGGCAGTGTCTTATGTACATACGAAACACACCCTTGCCTTACCTTACCTTCCCTTCCCTTTGCTTCTCTCCCCATCTCTTCGCCGCTCTTCTCTTCAGTCGGCAATTTCGCAAGGTTAGCGTCCGCGAAATGCTGTGTCTCTTCGCCCCTCGCCTCACCACGCGAAGCCCATATTCCGTCCTAGCTCCCTTTTCATACCCTCTGACCTGCCCTTCGTTGGTATTTCAAGTGCGTCAGATCGGGATGAGAATACGAGGAGCGAGAACGAGAGGAGCCACGGGGAGATATAACTTTGCTTTGTTGCTTAGGGGTTGTTGTAGCTCGTTTAATAAGGATCTTCATCAACAATGGTGAGTAGGATTAACGGCCGCGATATATATCCTCTCTCTACTATCTCTCTCGTTCTCGTAATTATAAGTATTTTTTGGTAGAGTGTGCCCAATCGATTCACCATCTATCCGTCTACACTAATATTGAAAATCTTCTAATCAGTCTTTTGCTGATATCTCGGTCAAATTTGACCATATCAAGTCGAAGGTGAATATCAAAATTAAAGCTTATCAAATTTCCTGTCAAAAAGTTCAACAACGTTTTTCACGTATCTGGATTCGTTTCGCTGTATTTCAGGCCGGAATGTGCAACTGGTTATTTCCGTTTTTGGCTAGATGTTCAGTCTCAAAATACAGTCGAACCAATAGAGATACAGGAAAAGTTCAGTGTACTTTTTTATAGGGATTTTAATGAACGTTATTTTCGGTGTTCACTTTTAACTCGATAGCATCATCGGTTACCGAAATATCATCGAAAAACTAGATCCGAGCACGTTTTTTTTCCAATACGATGGTTCGAGAAATTAGTTACACATTCAGCTTCAAAATACAGCGAAACCAATAAAGATAGAGAAAAAATGGATTCATACTTTTCCATAGAGAATTTAATGAGCCTCATTTTTTGTGGAGATCTTCAACTTGATACCATCAACGGTTACCGAGATATCAATGAAAAACTGACCCAGAGTCATCAACCCACTGATTTCATGATGATATTGTGATGTGAATTTAGGCCAAGTTAGAGCTCTCCGTCGGTTATTTTTGCTAGTTTTCCTATTCGGCTTGACTATTAGATAACGCTGATTAGTATTACACGATTAATGGCTGAAGTCTACACTAGTAGATGATATCGACGATCCGATGAAAGCCGAGCATAGGTTGCTCTGCTACATTTACCTCCTCGTTAAAGAGCGCCCGGGTTCGAAGGGCAACACACAAAAAGAGTGAAAAGAAGGAAAGAAAGAAAAGATAAGAGAAAGAAATACCGGGGTGAGTGTGGCCCGGCTAAAAGGGTGCGGGTTCCGAATAGGATGGGAATGAGGGAATGAGGGAATGAGGTAAAACAAACAAGCGGACGCGGGCAAGCAAACAAATAGAGGAACTCGGTTGCAGACGTGTATTCGGTAGGTAGTTCTCGCGAGTTTATCGACACTATCTATGGTACACTTTGGCCATCCATTCTTGGGTGTACAACCATATAGCAAGGGTGGAGTTACCGTGATAGTGTGCGTGGTGGCTTTCTGTATTGTTCCTTGTTGTAGCTCAGAAGGATCGTCGGGATGGATCCTTACTTCTCTTTCTATATGGACTACGGCTTCGAATAAACCTAACGCACGCGAAATAGATCTCCATTTCTCTTCGAGTAGCAGACGTCGTAGGTCCGAAGGTCCAGGGAGGGGTGGGCATGGTTAAAAACGGTTCAAAATCCGTTTTAATCTTGCGAGGAAACGCGTTTCCTTTACCGCTTATTACGGACGACTTCCGCCTTTTTAAATCCCCGATTTTTACACCCATACACAACACATACATCTCTATGCGTGTGCTAGGGGAGGATTGAGAGGAAAAAGGAGAAATGCGACTTCGGCTTGTCCTTTATGGAGGCGAGGGAAGGTGGCTAGGGTCACGTCGGGCATGGTACGCGATTCGCATGGTAACACAGACCGTTTCCTTCTCAGCCCCGTCGGTTAGCTTGACAACTTACTTAGGTACAATTCCGCTTGTTCCTAGGAGGTGTTGTCCCATTTTTCACCCTTTCCGTGTGCCGTACCTATACCAGGGTCAATTTCGAACGCGATTTCACACGTAGGTGTACGAAATACCGAGAGGGCAGTAGCTCGGTTACATCTAAGCAAAATGGCAACGGAATTCACCTCAAGAATATACAGGGGGTTTCATATTATTGAGGGTAGATTCCTTGCCAAATTCTATGGCTAAATTTCGTTTACTTAAAATTCGAGGGACCGATAGCTTCCGAGCTACGGAAGATCTTGGTTGACCAATCACGGAGAGTTATAGATGGCGCTGACACGGCTGACCATGAGTGCGAGTTGCGCAGTGTCCCGTCTATTCGACCTATACGCTCCGCGATTGGTCGACTGAGATCTCACGTAGCTCGACGGATCTATACATGTCGCGCTTCCACGAAAGCGCACGGTATATGTACGAGGTATACGTATGCATAAATTCTGATTAAGGGATCTTGTTCTCATCCTTATCCTTCTCCTTCTGCTTCTCTTCCTCGGTTAACACCTTCTCAAAATTACCCTAATATACCGGTATACGTATACTTATACTATATTAGAGATCATACTCTGTGAAAAGCAGATAAGGAACGAAGAGCTGTCTGCAGTGCAATTACCGATTAACTTTATAGAAAACCGTTCTCATCTATCCCAGCCAGCCATCACCACCACGAGCGTAATATCCGGAAGATGTCGATACTGCACGAATTTTTCCACTTCCATATTTTTCAATTTTCTTTCATTCCGTATTTTTTTTTTCTTTTCTTTCTTTCTTGTTTTCTTTTTAATATTTTACTTTTTCTCCTTCCTGAGGGGTGTAATAACTCCTTATATGCACCATATCGATCTTCTCCACACGCGTCTGGTTAGCATCGACGATTTGGATGCGAAATAAGAGGAGGTGGAGGTATGAGAAGCTGGGAATCTCCAAGGGCACGAAACGAGGCATCCGCACACATAAATGACGCGTTGTATGTACCTGTGGGGGTAGGGTGGTATATAGGGGTTTGGCGTCGGAGGTACCAGGGCTAGATTTTCGGTATGGGGGATATTATATCATCCACGGTAGATCAATCAAGGGCGTGGTTATCGAAAATTCCGGAAGTTAATACCGGGGAGCAGTTAACGACCTCGCTAATAGTCGCTCGCGTTCCGAGTCGAGGCGAGGGTAGAAGTAGACGTATACATAGGCGTATACATATATGTGTAAACCTATACATCCGCGTATATTATCGCGTTGAAATTCTCGGTTTAGAGGCGCGAAGACGAGCGAAACCTCGCGCTTTGTCTCCCCGAACAAGTAGCCCTGGTAACTACCCTACCTACACCTACTATACCCACCCTAAACGATTTTAGATTAAAATCCTGAATGAAGACCCCGACCCGTGAAAGACGACGACGAAGACGAAGAATAATAAGAAGACACGGTCTTATGATATAGTTTGATTAAATTTCGTGCCGAATATAATGCGATATTATAATTACCTATCTACGAGTCTGCGCATTAGCTTGGACATATAGTATCTCGCATGATGTAGAATTTTCTCCACCAAGTAGAAAGCGATCGTTCAACAGAAACTGGAAAAATTTGTAAAAATTCAATTTTCCAAACGGCGTGCGTAAAGTTCGATTTTTCGTCTATGAGCGGTGCGGGAAAGTAATCTTGAGAACCTTGCGCACGTTATATTTAGAAAAATAGTATGTGCCGTATTTCCGTTAGCGAAATCTTGGTGAATGATATACTAAGCCGTTAAATCGAGGAAAATAGGAAGGAGAAGAAAAGTCCTTTGTATCAGAATCCCTGCAGTCATCGAGAAAGAAGTTTTATTTCTCATTTCTCAATTCCTCTTTTTCTTTCCCTTTAATCTTCTTCCCTTCGAATTTATTCAGGCGTGTGCGAAAACAACACAGCTAAATTCTGTGACGCGATAAAATCTAAAACCGCGCGTCCGATTCGTATACCCATATATATGGGCATATAGCGTGTTAGTGCCGAAATCCTGGAGATCCGAATCCGCCTGTGAACGGAGTAAGATAATTGTCCGTTTTCGATTATCCCTCTGTCGACGGACGGTAGTGTACGGGTCGTAATCCGGCTTACGAATTGCGCTAAAATAAACTATATATACAGATATACTATACATGCAGATACAAAGCAAGAACTAATGGCCTCAGTTATATCATCTAGGTATGTGGTAAACGACTATTAGTCAAATAATTAGTCGTAAGGATACAAGGATTAGTATATAATTGGACAAAAAATTTATAGAATAGACAAAAATAGTTGGAATACGGGATAGAATCACTCAAATAGTTAGACAGAAAAGGTAGATATACTCACATAGTTAGACATTGAAATGCTCACATAGTAAGACAGAAAAGAACTTAAAAATACTCACATAATTAGCCAGAAAAAATAAAAGCACTAAACTAGTTAGATAATAAAGATAGAAGTACTAAACTAGTTAGTCAACAAGATATAGATAGACAAAACAGTTTGCCAAAATAGAAAGAGACACTAAATGGTAAAAAAAAAAAAAAAAAAAAAAAAAAAAAAAAAAAAAAAATACGTATAACGCTTGAAATAGTTGTTGAAAAAACAGAAGCAACAAAAAATAAGTTGGTAGTTTGAATTGAGAGTGAGGAGAAACTACGTAGCTAACATAAATTATAACGAATAGTTAATATTGAGTGTATTAGTTGTAGGTAATAGTCTGAACTGGTCTTCTTTCTTCTGTTACCAAACAATTCTAATTAGGTATAAGTATGCGTATACTATATGTATAGGTATAATTATTAGTAGAATCGTGAAGTTGTTCTTTTGTTTCCGTTCTACTTTTCTCAGTCGGTATGGGGATACTTTTATGGGTATTTGTTTATCTTTTAGGCGTTTGGGAAATACCAAGGATCTCTTTTTTCCGAGCTCCTGTTACTACGGGGTCCAGTATTATCTGTGTACGTGTGTGTGTGTGTGTATGTACGCGCGCGCATATATACGTAGGCAGTTTCTATGTGGAGGGAAATGGGATCGGTATCCCGAGGGCTACATCGCCCAAAGATCCCGGAAAACGGGAATTTAAGTAATTGAAAGACCAGCGTGTAGACCATCGAATTCCATGCTCTAAACTGTATCAGTTTAGGTTTAAAGAGGGTCGTTTTATCGATAAAATTCGCCAATGGATTTTCTAAAACGATTGAAAAAAAATTTCAGACCCTATACTACAATTTTCTAATGTGAAGAATCTTCCCTCATATAAATTCGACTCTGAAGCCCATGATCAATTTCGATCTAGAAAAACCTTCTCCACGCTCTATAGAACCACTGTGACACCAGAATACTTCGTAATCGCCTTGGCGCATGCGCGCAGACCGTCAGCTCCAAACTTTTGGCGGGATTCCAAGCGCTCAGGGGGTTAGAACGTATTTCCAAGGAACTAAAACCCGAAGTACATCAAATCCTCGACTATTTCGATACAAAAATACACGATAACTTCATTATCCTCACGAATAATGATATGGCTTTATTCATTCGGTCGCAATACCGGAGTGCCTTCCATTGTTTATCATGTTAGGACTTATAAGTCTGTAGTCGGTACTTCGTGGACATTTGGGCTTTGGCGTCGATCACCACCACCTATTTATACGACGGAAGAGAAGGGATGACGGCGAGGGGGTAAAGAGGGGCTGTAGGTGGTATCAATGACGGTATACAACCGGCTGAGTAACACTTAAGCCGTATAGAATTTCGGGTCCCCAAGCATAATGGCTTTATCGAATTTTCATACATCATGAGAACGCGAAACGTGGCGTGGCTCGGCTTGGCCCCAACTACAGGACTGCTACTGGTGATGGTGGTGGTGGTGGTGGTGGTGGTGGTGGTGATGCTGCCTCTCCTAGTATAGGCCCTCTCGAACTTGATGGATAACGCGACCCTGATCCCCCTTCTTCTTCGATGAAGAAAAGACTCTTCAAACCGAGTATAGACGGGTATAGACATTCAGGTCGTTTGGCGAATCTATTTGGTACGATCGAGTTGAAGCTAACCAAATTCCCATGCGCTAGTATTCAGATTCTGTTTAAAACGATTTAGGGGCTTACGTACACCTCGAAATTCAGTTATTGGTTACCTTTTTTCCATTTGCTCTTCGGCTAACCAAATTTTATCGAACTCTGTACTCGATTACATGAAAACCATACCACCTACGGTTCTCACATTTAACATACTAATTCAATATACACTATGGCACGGTGTGAACTACAGATATTGTAATCGGTCGTGAAACTTTTATGATACAACAAAAGCGCGCTTGTAAAACGGAAAATCATACAAAGATGCTTTCCGTGAATGTAATGTAATTTCCTTAGTTCAGACGATACATATATACCTGTCTATAATCCTGATCTGAAATTTGGTGAGTTTCGCACGATCGGTACCAGAGTAATCAAGTACGAATCGATTGATTATAGAATTGCCTACGAAAATTGGAGTGAAAGCTCCCGCAAGTTGAATAATTTCAGAATGCGATGTATGTAAAAGCGTCTGTAAGCGCTAGGAGCGTTCTTTGAATTAAAGTATACATTATTCTTTTTTTTTTCTCTACTACCCTCAGGATATTAGCATTACCTGTAGTGAACAGGCTTTGAAAACCAAAATCGTATACGTAAACGAGAAGCAGTAGAAGCAGCACCAGCAGTAACGCAGGGAAAAGTAGATAGCAGCAGGTGTGCGAAATAGGAGGTTGGTGAAACGAAAGCGGGAAACTTTTTTGCCCCGTGCGGAATAAATTCTCCCTACTATTTTCTTTTTCACCCCTTTCATTCCCTTCACTTTCATACCATCACCCACGTCCACCCCCGTCACGTATCTTCAATAATTCTTGGGGGTTGATGATCCGGCGAGAATGTAGGTGTCTAAATAACGGTAGGCGCGTGCCAAACGCAGGGGGATGTCGTAGGGTGTATACCCTTCGCCTTTTTGGCAGAGGTCGTATTCCTTCGGCACTTTTTATTTTTATGATCTAGCTAGGTAGGTAGCCAGGTAGCTAGGTAGCTAGGTAGGTGTGTACAGAACAGCGCGTTTATAGCTACACTGAGCAAAGCCAACCCCGTTTCGAATGGCTATTTGTGGTTTGGTTTGAACAGGGGTGAGTGAGCATGGCGTTTCAACTAATTATTATTTAAAGGTTGGATTTAACGTACCCTTTGACGGCGAGATTTGACGCTAACAAACAGCTGCAAGGGTACACTCTCCAATGCATACATGCATTTGGTACCAAACGCGACGCGACCGTTCGCGATTTACTCCCAACGGTATAGAGCAGCGGTCAATTATTGATTCTTATACATCCGTACGCAGGATGTTGATGCGGTAAGAGTTTGCACTCTGATTAATTAGAGAATTGGAGAAAAATTAGGAGAAAATAGTGGAAATAGTATGAATAGTGAAAAAAAATAGAGTAGAAACAGTACTGTGATAAAGAAAAAAAAGTCAGATATTAATACAATAGTTGAAATAAAAATAAAACCAGAAGAAATAGCGAAAAGAAAACGAAATGATAATGGAATGATATGATAGTTGGTATAAGATTCCTTATGAAATTCTGAAACTAAATTTCCTTTACCGAAAATTCGAGAGAGCAATAGTTTCCGAGCTACGAAAGATCTTGGTTGACCAATCACGGAACTCATAGGTGGCGCTGACAGTGCAGGTCACGAGTGTGAGTTGCGCAGTGACCCGTCTAGATGCGACCTATACGCTCTGCGATTGGTCGACTAAGATCTTGCGTAGCTCGGAAACGATCGGTCCCACGAATTTTCGATAAAGGAAATTTATTCTTAGATTATCGCGGTGAATCTGCCTCCGGAAATATGGCTCGGTGAATCTGAATCTCATACCCTGTATGGTGAAAAATAGTTTAGAAACAAAAAAAAAAAAACTGGAAATCCGAATTCATTCTAGGAATGAAATGCGTCTGCTGAAAATGTCGAGTAAAAAGTGCAGTTAGTTAACAGTTCGCGTCTCTAAATTTGATTTCATATGATTTTCGAAAGTTGTTGAAGTAGAAGTGAAAAAAAGGAAACGAAAAAAGTGAAAACACAAACACAAATGAAGCAGTTTTTCAGAACTGTTTTCATACTCGAAACCTGGTACTGGTATTTTTTGTGTTCGTTTCTTTTTTTCAACAAAAATTCAACTCAACTCGAGGCGAAACGAAGCGATGCGAAAAAACGGGTAAAGTCGAGTCGACGAAAAGTTTCTGGAGAGAGAGAGAGTGAGTTGTCGGCACCTGATTGTAGATGTCAGTTAATTAGCCCCTAGTCCCCTCCCTCCCTCCCACCCTCGTATATAAGTACATGTATTTACCGCACATAGTGACGTCTATATATGTGTGGATAAAAAGTTTGTAATTTTTTCTCCAATAACGTTATAGGGACGGTAATGGTATGCGTCCCTAACTATGTATCTGCGCAGCTATCGCAGAAAGGCAGGGGCAAAAGGCACCCCATAGGAAAGAGTAGAAAAAGTGATGGTCAAAGAGTTCGTTTGATCAGTATACCTACATATACCCACGGGTCTGATCGAGCTAAGCTACGCCTTTGGTTATTTTATAAATACTGAAAATGACATGAAGCAAATTTTCAACCCTTAGGGTAGCTTCCGGTACGTTCAAGGATGTCAACGTCTGTGTTCTGTACTGCAATGCAGTTCAGTGCAGCGAGTAATATGGCGAAGGATAGTGAAGCTGCAAGGGCTCGAGCTTTCAGAAAGTAAAAATTACGGATGAAATAACGAATGCAGGGAAATGGGGGGAAATGAAAGCAGGAAAATTTATAGCTCAAGACAAATGTAAGCTAATGAACAAATAGATGAATCAAAATGAATGTGTAATTGAAGAAGTTGATTAATTAATTAATTAATTAACTAATAATATATCATTTTTATATGCAAACGATTATTCGAAGGTACAATAATTGTTCTGAAAACATTAACTGTAAAGAAGATAGGGAAAATTGTGCGAAGAAGAAAAAAAATGTACTGTATATCTAGGAAACATTCCGTAGAGTAGTTATAACGCAGAGATATACATTGCTCGGTTATTTCTTCGTTAGATGCAAACTTTACTTTGCATAAGTTAACTATAACTATATGTATATTGAAAAACGTGGGTATTAAAACGCGTGGAAAAGTAGAGGAAATTCATTTCCCAACCAACCTCCTGCACGCGGCTGTGTCTATGGAGAATATAATTTTATTTTATGACAGAAACTATATGTGTGGATGTACAGAGTGAGTCTTTTCAAAGGTCTAAAATCGGTGGGACTCACTTGCGGCGAAGAGACGCCTATTCAGCCAATCAGGTGAACAATTATCCGGGTGGGGATAGGGTAGCAATGTTTAGACCCGAATTCGACAGTGTGTCACAATACATCCTTCGCAAGTAAGTCCCACCCATTTTAGACCTTTGAGAAGACTCACTCTGTATGTACTTGTATCTATTATAGACAAAGTAAAATTTACCCCAAGTTCTATTGAAGTCTTCGAAGGAAACGGATTCCGGTTGAAAAAACTAATTAATACTGTGAAAATAGTAAATGACAATATTTTACGACAAATCCAGTTGAATGAGAACCAATTTTTTAAGTTCGACACTTTATTTCCAACGTAATAAAAATTCTTAAGTCAACATACGGTTCTCAAAATTAGTTTTTCGATCATATCTCGCCAAACATTGATGATATCGAGCTGAAGGTGGGGATCAAAAATGAAGTTCATCAAATTCTCTACGAGAAAGATTCAATCTATTTTTTCCGTAGCTTCATTGGTTTGGCTGTATTTTAACATGAAATATGCAATTAATTATCACGAATTGCTAAAAAAAAATTTTTTGTTTTTATAAATATTAAAACTCAAAATACGTTTCACCTTTTTCATAGAGAATTTGATAAACTTCGTTTTTGTTATTATCTGTTAACTTGATATCATTGACGGCTACCGAGATATCAACGTCAAACTGGTTCCAAGCACTTTCTATGCGAAATTATGGTTCGGAAAATTGGTCACACATTCAAACTGAAAATCCAGTGAAACCAATGAAGATAGAGGAAAAATGTATTTCACCTTTTTCGTAGGAAATTTAATAAGCTTCATTTTCGGTATGAACTTTTACCTTGATATCATCGACGGTTACTGAGATATCAGCGAAAAACTGATTCCGAGTTTGGGAATTTATTTTTTCTTCCCCTATTTGTCTGGACACTGGTAATATTTTGATCATTTATTTTAGGGAATTAAAAACTTGTGCTCGACATATCCTAGGGTCGTAATTTCAAGTTGGTGGCAGCTAAATCTCATTGTCAAGCTCCGACTTATCTCCTCGGGTATCTCAAGACACGAAGAGCTGCCAGACTGTTGTAGGGAATGGAACTGTTCAACCGTCAAGCTTAGAGGTACGAACAAATCCTTTACACGAAACTAAATTAAAGTTCGCTGTACGTAATGCGATGCTTATAGTGTATAGTTTGATAATAGCATTTCCCTCATATAACTAGAATATTCGAAACCTGGAGAAGATACAATTTCTGTCTGGCAGAAGCACCGTGGATTCTCATTGAAAGAAATAAGAGAAGAAAAGAGAATAAACAAAAAAAAAGAAGAGAAAACGCGAAGAGGTCCTAAATGCGTGGATAAAGTTGATGGAAAATTCCATTTTTCCACAAAATTTTCAACAGTAAAAATAGAAATTCGACCAAATGCATTAGAATAATGCTTGAAAATAGTTGGGAAAAAAAAAACTTCTTCTAAAGGAGTGAACTTCACGCGATGTGAAACGAGAGTTTGAAATTTAGCCGGTATAGGTGAAAAACGAAGGAACCGAAAAAAAAAAGAAAAAAAAAAAAAAACGGCGCGATTTCGTACACCTATACCGTAGCGTGTTTTTAAAATGACGTTAGTCTTTTTTTCCTACATAACTTTTCTCTCGGGCAGAAGTTTTGAAAAACAAAAAAAGAAGAAATCTTCACCATGATATTATGCTTCGCAACTAATTTCGCATAAATTAAGTTTTTCTGCGTGGTGAACGTGATAACTAAGTAACCGGTGTTCATATTAAGTTTGAAATTTTCCTACTAACTCACGAGACTCGTGAACTATCTCGTAAACTAAGATAATTGCATGCACAAAAAAAAAAAACATTCCTGTTGTATAAAAAAAAAAAAAAACGGAAAAAGGAAACGAGGAATATCGTTTTCATTAGTAATATCATCCGTTCTTTCTTCCCTCCACATTATTCCAATTCGGCTCTCGGCTGACTCACATAAGCTAATCTGAGAAATTAACATTCGAAGAATTCAGTTCTATCCCACAGATAAATGATAATTGGGTTGGGTTATCATCGAACGACACTGTTCGGGACAATTAACTACTGCACGCTATCTGAATCAATTCTTGGAATTTTCTTTGATTAAAGTTTGAATATTAAATCGCCGGACCACGCATCTCACAACTATTAATAGTTGTAGAATGTTTTATCTCAAGCGCCTAGTTCATACGGTACCAGTATGCTTGTTCTTTAAAAATCAATCTTGATTTTCAATTTTCATTGCTTTTTTAGCCAGGAATCACGTTCATTGTGGCTCATTGTGTTCCGGTCTAAACTGTAAAACATGTTTCGTAGTAAAAACCATAGCTGTGTTACGATGTTCTATTTCTATTCCAAATCCATAGTTCACACGATAGCAACATGCTTCTACTTTGGAAATGAACCTTGATCTACAATTATCATCACTGTTTGGGTCAGGAATCGCATTCGTCGCGGTTCATTGCGTTCTTACCTAAACCGTATATGTTTCATAGTGAAACCTATAGTTATGGGATGTTTTTCCCCAAATCCATAGTTCACACGATGGCAACATGCTTCTACTTTGGAAATCAACCTTGATCTACAATTTCCATCACTGTTTGGGTCAGGAATCGCGTTCGTCGCAGTCCATTGCGTTCTTACCCTAAGCCATAAGACATACGTTTTATAGTGAAAACCATAGCTATAAGATGTTTTATTTGAAATCCATAGTTCACACGATAGCAACATGATTCTACTCTAGAAATCAACCTCGATCTACAATCGAGGTTGCTTTTTGGACCCGGAATTTCGTCCGCCATAAACCGAAGTTACTGTAGCAGTAAATTTCCCAATCAAAATCGTGTACAATGAAAAATTTAGTAAGACACTAAAAAGCGGGGTAACAAAAATTCGTATAAATTTGTATGACAAATTTAAATTTGTTTTTAAAGTCGCGATGATGAGAATATGTAAAATGAACCAGAACCAGCACCCCTTTTTCTAGCGTACCAATGCGACCTTTGACCCGGTTTTGACCTCTGACCCGTCCGTCAATCCTATCACTGTACGGTGTGGAGAATATATACAGGTATATTGATAAACGGGAATAGTCCGTAGCCATACGTCTGTCCACGTCCATCTCGTGTCTATCTATCTATCTGTCTGCTTGTCTCTGGTTCACCCTGCAGGGCCTGGCCTAGTCTGGTTGGCTTCGCCGCCTCGCGTAGAATCGAGAATAATAAAACAACAAGGATTTCAAGGGAGTTTCTTGCGGAATTGGAAGGATTTCGTAAGGGTGGTAAAGAGGGAGGGAAAGGAATGACACTCGGCCCAAGAAAGAGAAAAATAAGGAAAAGGAACAGCGTGACGTATTAACCAATTCACGATTCTCGAATGAGATACAAGAAAAACACTTCCATCCCAAATAAATAAATAAATAAATAAATAAATGAATAAGTATCTAAATGTGCAGAGAAAGAAAAATTCGCAAATTCTTGCGAATATTTTGCAATAAAATAGAAAATTTTCTGATCTAAGAAAAAATAAAATAAAAATAAGTAAAATAATAGAGGCGATAAATTTTCTGTCAAAGAAAATTAAAAGAAAAAAACAAGAGAAAAAAAAAACTATGGCTGTTTTCTGACAGGGTGTCAGACCCTGAGGGGTATGGGGGGATGGATTTGGATCACGATAGGGTCAGCACGAACAATATATAATATATTGTATAGGTATACGCAGCGATCCTGGCCTCTTTTGTGTAAAGCTTGTTGGGTAGCTGTTAGAGGTATAAGGTATAAGGGTGGGTGTTGTCGACCCCATGGGGTGTGCAGCATTACAAAGTTGCGCAGTACCTTAGTCCGCGGAAAATTCTGACCGATAAAAGGTTCCTCAATTCCTTTTCACTTTCAGAAGTGAAAATTATTATTATTTTTTCTTTTTCTCTGCCTCTTTTTTTCACCTTTTTTTTATCCTTTTTTTTTTCCAAACGAAGGAGTACGATCGAGGGGTCAGTCACTCTTGGAGAAACGTTTCCGCCGATTTGTCTCGAATCTCTTTCGTAAAATAATGGGAAAAGTTATTCGTGAAAATGGGTATGAAATTAGGGAGAACAAAAAGAAAGTCGAAAAAAAAAAAGGATCAAGATTTGATGAATTTTTTTTTCTAAATCGTTGAGTATGTACACAGGCATCTATAATAATCTGTGAGTAAATATGAGGGTGAGAATTGCAGTAGGTGCGCGACATGCGGCAATCAGATACGTTGAAGTATCGAGACTAACAACGAGGCTAATTGATCGCGTGTGCCTAACAATTACGATTGTTAGTGTGCGTAGGTACCCATCTATTCCTCATGCTATGCTGCTGCTGTTGCTTCTGGTGTAACGTTACCTACTACATTCTACATATATATATGTACATACCTATATATACCTATATTTCGAACGAGAAGCAAAGCGAAGGGTGAAAACGCGCTGTAGTGGTTCAGCTTGTCTGATAGCTGCTCGGGCCAACTCCCCTCTTTCCGTTACAAATTATCGCCTGATCCGGTAGCTTGTCGTTTTTAGTTAACGAGTCTACGCGATGTATTATATACTGCTTTGATACAGACGGGGTAAAATTATTACGATCGTAATATTTTTTTATTAATTTTTTTTTCTGCTTTTGTTGCATCCATTCATCGGCTTCATGCAACGTTCGATAGTTGTAGTACTATTTATGAAACTATGCTGGCAACCCCTTTTCATAATCACCATGTGATTTAATAAAAATTGTTAATCGGTTAAAATCCGATTAATTTTTACACATCTTCTTCATTCTTAAATTTTCTCAAAAACCAACGGTTCGATAGCTTAGATAATCAAGAAGAAAAAGGTGTCATAAAAAATGTGCAAAATAGATTTTCTCATATCGATTTTCTGGAGGGTGTGATATACTTTAATTAATTCTTAAACCGTCCGTATAACAAAGTGCTTTCAATCTCACCGACGTGCCTCCCAGGCATCGATATACACCCACGTAGCTACCTATACCCAGCAGACTTTTAGAATCCTCGTACTAATTGATCGCGTGAGCAAAACGACGGGCAATATACAAACAGCCATTATACCTATATATACACCCACTTTCGTAGGCACATACATACGTGTACTACATGTGGGTCGTTGGGCGTGGAGTGAAAATTGTTTCGGCTTATCTGATCCAGCACTCGAACCACCCCATTTCCGATACGAATTTCCGCCACTCGAAAGGCCAGTCGAATAATAATGATAATAATCGTTAAATTTGTGAACACTAAAGCCCCTTTCGAAAATCTTAGAAAAAAATTTCAATTCTAATTGAAACGATATGGAAAGAAAGAAAGAGGAAAAGGTATAGGGTAAAAGAAATTGAAAAGAAAAAAATTACAAAATATTTTTATTTGCCCGGTAATACTTCGATCAAAAAAAAAAACGAAAAGAAAATAAGAAGACGGAGATAAAACGTTCAGTCGGTGAAAAGGAGCTCGTAAAATTTCTGGATCGTAAAAACGACGGGTATAAAGGTAGGCGAAAAGTATGTGCGAGTAGGTATAGTTGATAAGTGTGGTACGGACTGCCTACATATATATATATATATGTGTGTGTGTACATATGTATATATGTAGCGGAGCACAGGTCACGGTGGAATAATAATAGGGACACATCTAGAGATGACCGCAAGTTTTGGCTCGAACTAGGCAGTTCCGCATACGGGAGAGACGGATACGTACGACGTCGTATACCGGAAGTTGATATTGCGCCCATGGGACACATACACATCGCCGGACATTTTCCTTGAAATATTAAACACGACCGCGGCGACGAACCAGCCAAGCAAACCGAGCGGACGAACTCACCGATGTATGCAGACGTGTACCCTACTCCTCTTCGCCGTTGTTGTACAACTCGAAATGGGCTTCTGGGACGCCTTTATTTTTCGATATTATAGACAGAGCACTATTTACCCGAGGATCTATTGTTTTATTCAAGGATTAGGGGCGATTATGCGAAGGTTTATACTCCAACAAACATGGCGGCGTCCGTTAAGAAGAGGGATATTACCTTCGAGCAATTCGCGGTCGTTTTAGTGGCCTAAAATGACGGATCTAAACGTTTTTCTGTCGTGCAGACCGTTGGATTCCGAACAAGACATGAATTTTTTAGAATTTTCATCGTAGCTCGTAGATTCAGGTGTCCAAAGTCGCGAGGTGGACGGCGTGGATCAAGACACGGCGGCCATTAGTCTGTGAATCGAGCTTCACAGTCTAGTTAATCTCTAAAATCAACAATAGCAACGTTTTCCGATCATGCACGCGCTAGTGATGTGAACAAAACTTCAATTGTTGAGAATTTTCTTCGTGGCTCGTAGAACCAGGTGCCCAAAGTCGCGAGGTGGACAGCGTGGACCAAGACACGGCGGCCATTAGTCTATGAATCGAGTTTCACGATCTAGTTAGTCTCTAAAATCAACAGTATCAACCTTTTCGAATGATGCAGGCGGTAAGAATTCGAATAAAATCTGAATTCTCGAATTGATTTACAACGACTCAACATTACGTTATAAATTTTCAGAAGTCCTCATTCGAAATTAACGGTTTTTCGATATCTGACCCCATTTTCTTCCTTCCGTATCAGATGTAGTACGGATACAAGTATGTAGTGTTGATAAAAACTCACATATAACGTCGAGGTGGGCGTTGGCTCGGATCGCTTTATGAGTTCGCAAGTACGGGCCAACTTGGCACTGATATTCACCGTCGTCGGTAAGGGAGGCGTCGGTGATTCTGAGGTTATAAACACCCGCGTTCTGGTCGCCGACCATCCGAAACCTCGGATGTCCAACGATTTCTCCATCTAAAAAATACGTTTATTTTTCATTAAACAATTGATTAAATTTTAACTGTTCATCTGAGTAGTCGAGGATGATTTTTTAACAAGCCATCAATTTGATGAGAAAAAATATCAACGGACTACTATAGTATAGGAATTTGAATTAAATCATAATATCCACCCATTCATCATGAACCCTTTGAAGATAGACGACGCCATATGGCGCGACCCCTTATTATTTCGGAAACTATTTGATTTATTTGTACGAAATTTCGTCCTCGGGTGTTCTTGGCGTTGCTTTTTTTCAGAATTTGAGGTTAAAATAGTAAAGTTGAAAATGGCGGATTCAATATGAGTACAGTAAATCAGTCACGGAAAGAGGGGTTTTCGGGAAAAAATATTTTTTTTTAGGGGCGAAAAGGGGAAAATACTGATGTTTAGCAATTTTGGCGCCCCCTATTTCGTGCATTTTTAGTCGCAGCGCAGCGACTACATGAGATAAGTT
Source organism: Tenthredo livida (assembly GCA_963992785.1). Lineage (NCBI taxonomy): Eukaryota > Metazoa > Arthropoda > Insecta > Hymenoptera > Tenthredinidae > Tenthredo > Tenthredo livida. Next base: position 5,785,629 of record OZ023070.1, on the reverse strand, counting down.
GTAGATTAGAGAGTCCTCTACAAGTTTTGTTTGAAACATTTTTCTCTACACCTACCGTTCCCCCGGAAAATCAAATCCAAAAACTTTTTCAGTTTTACAAAAACGCCCAAAGGGGGAGGGGTCCCGAAAACTTGCTTTCCAGCTTATCACATGCCCCACTAATAATTCATGAAATAAAATAGACTCGCTTATTCTTTTCCCACCAAAATGACAGATTTATTGTACTTAACCGAATTGCAGGATCGTTCAATTATCACAAAAATTGATATGCGCGTGTTTTTTGGCTCGTTGATCACGAATTTGAATCAAAAATTTGTGAATGCAAGATGGCGGACAGAAATCCAAAAGAATGATCCGATTCTTTTGAAAATTTATTTGCAAGGTGTTGTCGGGTCAATGATCACGAATCTCACCTCTAAATTTCGGAATTCAAAATGGCGGACAAAAATGTTTTTCGAATCATTCGATTCTCATGAAAATCAGTTTGCGAAAGTTTTCGAATGTGCTGATCGCAAATCCGAGCTAAAAATCGCGAATCCGGAAACACCGGGAGTGTATGAACTAATCGAATACTAACTTGGTAAAATGACGTAGGCGAAGCCATCTTTCACCCATTGAACAGTTCCAACTCTGTTTCCAACCTCGCAGGGTATAACAACCTCGCCACCCTCAAGGACAGAACTGTTTCTCGGAGTGACACGGAAATACTGTTGAGCTTCCCCTGTAACAAAAATAAAAAAATACAAGAAATTAGCTTACTGATCCTTTCCTTTTCATTTCTCAATACAATGTGGTGACAAAAAACAGAAAAACAAAAAAACGATTACAATTGCTAGAATGAAAAAGGAGTAGAAAGATATTCTTCAAAGAATATCAATACCGAAGCTTCAAATTCCTTTTTTTCATCCACCGATTTTTAGTTCCTTTTTTTTTATATTTTTTTTTCTTTTTTTTTCTTTTTTTTTAATAGGTACTTCGCACAGTCAACAGTCTATCATATAAATTCAGAATCAAGAGAGCTGATTTTTTTCCCTAGTGTGTTAATTGGGTACATGCATGCATGTATAACGTATGTACATACGTATATTCATACATGTTTATCTTCGACAAGGATCGTCTCCACACGGTTCAGTTAACAATAATGAAGAACTAAGTGCATTATCAAGTGGTATATATGGGTATAGGCAACCACATATAGTCATTACACACATATGTGTATAACATACATGTATCCATCGGGAAGAGAACGATATAATATGCATATTCGACAATTCTATTTCTTTTATTTTTTTTCATTTTTCTTTTTTTGCTAATTTTACCCAATTTTCTTTTTTTCCTGTACCAACATACAATCAACACCATTTCACATTTTTCATCTTATATTTTCCCATATTTTTCACAACCTTTGACACGAATTTAAAAAAAAATTGTTTCTCAATTCACTGGTTCATGAACACCGTTATAAAAGCGTCAGTTCTATTTTTCTAGTAATAATTAATGGATGTTGATTTTTTATCGAAAACGTATGAAAAAAAAAACATAGAGTACCCAAAAATGGCCAAAACACGTTATTCATTCTGCACAAACGAAGCTATAGACGTATAGGTATATCACCTATACACCTGTATAATATTATACATAGATGTATTATACCGGGAGTATTTGTGGAAACGCTTCATAGGACGCCTGCATACAGGCAACTCAAACATCAAGCGATTAGGTTTTGTTCCTCACGTAGCAGCAAATGTTCAGCATGCAACATGCGAAGTGAAACCTAATCGCTCGACTTCTGAGCTGCCTGTATGCAGGCGTTTTCACTTCCCTGCGGAGCGTTTCCACGAATACTCTCGGTATACATTTCGAATATGGGAAATCTTTTATATATCATGTGTCAACGAGGGGCATGAGGGAAAGCTGAATGATGCGGGGGGCGGAGGGATGGTGGAAGTGGTGGATTCGAAACGTCTATATACTAGAATAGGTATATGTGTATAATAAAAGAAGGAAATATGAGGGAATATAGCTGGAATTGGCAGCCTCGACAGACTTGCATTTCACCTCGCCCCTTTGGGATTTTAAGGGAGGGAAATGGTGGGTATGAAGTTTACCCATTCCACGCAGTTGAATTGGTGAGAAAGCTTACTGGCTGGTTGGCTGGCTGCTGCTGCTGCTGCTGCTGCTGCTGCTGCTGCAGACGATGAAAACATCTTCTAAACGATTTTACCGCAATTTTTCTTCAACCGCCAAGTATAAATAATATGCATTCATCTTCTCCTTTCTCGTTTGCGAATTTTCAACTTTTCTATTTATTTTATTTTATTTTACCCCCGATTTCTGTGGGATGGGGGGTGGTTGATTGAAATCTGTGCATGCTAGCAGAATACATTATACAGTACTATAGTGTACTGTCGCTCTTTACGTGCGAGAACAATAGAATTCGATAATATATAGGGAGCGTTTCAGACTCGCCGGTAAAGAGAAGAAGAGAGGGGATCGTTTAAAGCCTTGACGGTTGAAAAACCAAACAGAAAAAAAAGAAGAAAAAAAAAAAAAAAAGTGGTGAAAAAAAAAAAATTAAAAAAAGCTTAAAATTTATCACCGTATAAACGCCTGGACCCGGTGAACGCTTCACCGCGCACCAGCTCCCGCTGATAATAAATTGCAATGAAACTTAAGTTACATGATATAGGTATACATATGTATATCTATATATACATATATATTCTATATACCTATTACCTATACAATAGTATATACATATAATATATATACGAAGCTATCTATCTTATACTTTGTACAAAGTATATTCGGTCTTTTCATTAACGTTGGGGGGAGGGGAGGGGGGGGGGGGGGGGGATTATACTATTAAATAAGAAAAAGAAGAAATAAAAGAACATAGAACACGAAAAAAATTAAACGAAAGGAACAATGTGAAGAGAGAAAAAGAAGAAAAACGAAGTAAAAAAATTAACTATTTATCTATTTTTCTTTTTTTTCTAACAAATTTTGTCAAATTACTATAATTCCTTGAATCGAACATTATATTTTGTTATTGAATATTGTATTACGAAAACTTACATATCTTATGTATTCTATTGTAAATTAATCGCGTTTTGAAGCGATAAAAAAAAAAAAAAAAATCAAGATATGACAAATTTTGATTCTTTACTTGTAACTGTAAAGAAAAATTATAGAAAATTGAAAAATGCGAAATTAAGAAGAAGAGAAAATTGTAGATTATTATTTTTATTTGTCTATTTTTTTTTTTTTTTTGTATCGTAAATTTATGGGATTTTTATTCTGGAGTTTTTGATTTTTTGAAAACTGACGTGTAAAACTTTCTTTACGAAATTTTTTTTCAAATTGTATAATTACAAATTTTTTCATTCGAAACCGGAAGAAAAAAAAGAAGATAATTCCTTTTTGTTTGTTGAACGGTAAAATATGCCGTAATAGGAAAAAAAATTGAAATTAAAAAAAAAAAAAAAATTCATTTGTATAAATGTATGAATATCATTGTATCAGATATGACTATGTAACGTACCGTTATATCAGGTGATTATGAGTACTGTAGCTTTTTGTTTGGATATACTATAACAGTATCGTGTAGCTAACTATTATAAAAAGCGAATAACATTAACACGCGAAATTATACGCGAATAATGATAATTATTATTGAATTTAAATGTGAAAATAATCCCACCGTCTATTCGTATGTATAATATACCTATATATAGTATGTACATACATATATGTATATATACATATATTTGGGAAAAAATTCAAGAAGCTTAATAACAGTATATAATTAATTGTCTCTAATACGTGGTTTACGTAATTACTTACTTTTTCAATTAAAACAGAATTAATAAATACTGTTATACCATACCGCATGGCCAGGTTAAAAATGTACCTGCACCTATAGTGAAATTTTTCATTTTATTTTGTTCATTTTTTTTGTCCAACAAATCTGAAAAATTATTTATTCCATTAATTTCTTTCGATTTTTTTTTTTTTCTCGATTTTAGAATTATGTGCTACGTACGATGTGTTCATTTAGAAAAATCGTAAGTAAATCAGAGAATTTTTGAGAAAATTTGGAAAAAATCAGCACAAAAAATCGTGAACTGAATCCGACAGGTCGAGGGTCAGGCTTAGGTCGATTCCGTATGGAATGCCCCATATGTACACAACTTTTCATATATATATATCTTTCTCATATACCTATGTATGCATATTCCAAAGTTATATCGAAATCTCGAGAAAACGAGCAGCATAACGTATGTATATATATATTATATATATTATATACTATATAGGTGTGAAATAAATCGTTCAAATATTATAGAATATCGCAGTTTACTTTGGCAGCTTCAATCTATATACATATATATATATATATATACTCATCTATATTCTCCCGGTAGACAGGGAAAACAGAGAATCAGTCAGTACGTCAATCCGAAGGATTGATGAAGACGTCGACGGCGTTAAAACATCGATCGAGAAGAAATTTTCTTTTTTTTCCTTTTTTTTTTTCTTCTTCCGACCGAATATCCGTTCGGACCGGCAAAAAATTTGTCCAATTTTTCAATCCCTTTTCAAAACTCTTTTTATACTCTTTACACACTATGTAATACGCTGCAGTTTCTTTTTTTTTTCTTTCATATCGTTTCTTCTCCATTTTTTTCATTTTTTTTTTCGACATTTCAAAAAATTTGAAAAATTTATGTAATTTTTGATATTCATATAATATATTATAGATAAAATTTATTAATAAATTGGTTAATTAATGAAATAATTAACAAAGATGAATTTATATTTAATTTACATTATATGCATAGGGGGCATCCCTCGCCTCACGTAATTAAATGACGCCCCCATACAACAAACGCGAATAATAGTGTAGAACAGGTAGATTTAATTTTATGAAGTATTTATTCATATGCGTATATGCAATTGAAAATTCATACAGTTTCAGGGAGCATTTCATGTGTACAATGAAATTTACCAGATTTTTTAAAAAGTTTGTTAAATAATTATATTTTCATCAAATTCAGAGATATAATAGAAATTTATTACGACGCTAGGTTGGATAGTGAAATTTCATTAAGTAATCATTCTTCCGTTCGTATTATTTATATTAGTATCAACCAAAAGCGATCATTTCCACGATTGAGTATAAAAATGGAAAAAAAAAGACAAAAAGGGTGAATATAATATGAAACGAGAAGTCTGATGGGCATCAATCATTTTGCAATTTTTAACATCAAAGGGTCGTGTGATTTCAGTCCCTATGTAACTATACCTACCTATGTATTTGCGCGAAAGAGCTGAAAATAGCTACGTTTAAAAAAAAAAAAAAAAAACGAAATACTTCGAAGTTGAAAATTGGTCGAGTTGAAACAGAACATTGTAAATCATCGAAAAAATTAATACACTACCTTACGTATCTTAACCAAAATAAAATATTAAAAAATGCAAAGAGAATATGGAAAAAAAAGTTAATCATAATAATCGAATGAGCGATAGAACTCGTTTCTCAATATTCATCCGATAACTATGAATTTTTTTATTTTCCTATTTTTTTCTCGTCTATTTCCTCTGGTTTTTTTTCCTTCTATTTTTTCATCGATTTCCCATTACACGGTCTTGTATTATAGCAGCTATAACGATTCATAATCTAAAATCGTATATATATATATACATATATATATAATAAAATTGATTACAGCCCGGGGCGTTATATACATACAACATGTATACATGTGTGTTTAGTACGGGCTGCTAACTAACTAATCTAAGACTAACTATACCTACATAATATAGTAGCATATGTAGACCGCGTAAACGCGTATTATAAAACGAGAGAGAGAACACATTGATGTATGGATTGAGCGTAGATTTTAGTACTACGAGTTGTATCAGTAGTGGCGCCCCTCCAGCTGTCTTCTTCCTTTCATTACTAGCGGTTGAACCTATACCATACGCGTGTGCGCTAGTCTATGATATATCTATATGTAATATGGATGTAGTAGTGATCGATTGGAAGTTGTACAACTGGTTTAACTCTCCATTCATACCCCTTTACGTGCATCAATCGACGTCGAATAAACCAGATATTATACCGGGTGATTCAGGTCTAGCGAGCCATATTTTTTATCTAAGATTCCTTGTCAAATTCTAAGACTAAATTTCCTTTACCAAAATTACGTGGGACCGATAGTTTCCGAGCTACGAAATATCCCAGTTGAACAATCGCAGAGAGTTATTAGGTGGCGCAGACGCGGACGGTCATGAGTGCGAGTTGCGCAGTGCCCCGGTCTATGCAACCTATCCGCTCTGCGATTGGTCGACTAAGATCTTCCGTAGCTCGGAAACTATCGGTCCCTCGAATTTTCGGTTGAGGAAATATAGTCTTAGATTATCGCGGGGAATCTACCTGCAGAATATGGTCCGCTTAACTTGAATCACTCTGTAGACTTGGGTATATGACGCTTCATTACAGATCCTGATACGGACTTTCTTATATACTATAAACGTAAGCGTCGTCTCGGTTTGATCGCGTGATTCATTGATGATATAAAATATTGTATGTGTGATTATTATTCTTGCTGTAAATATATATCTATGGTGTAATTAATGCGCGGTTTTTTATTATTATAACTTTTATTGTGAATAAAACATCATGATATACCGTCAAGGTTTTCGGATTCAATGAAAATATATTTATACGGTTGATACAGTGATGTTTCAAGAAAATATTCCTCTCTCTTACACGTCCGGGTCTGTAAACATTTTTTACGCTAGTTTTCGTGTAGCATGTGCTTCAGATCTTCAGAGTTCGTGAGGGAAGTGCCCACTTCCTTTCTCTTCGAAATTGTAATTCAATTATGCCTCAACCCCTGAAATATATATATATACCCTACTTCTACCAACGGTCCGGCGGACGGTAATCCATCATCCAAGACTCTAACGGCTTAGCTATAAGCGATACTTCGCCAGGTTTTTAACGGCTTACATATACACCTTGACGTAGAAACTTTTTTCGATTTTCGGAATAAAGCGTGAAATGATAAAGGCCAGGATCAACTTGGCTTTCCAATGTTTTTCATTCATTACTTGTCTATCACATGCCCTTCGGACGTGTTCAAATAATTCAACCGACCACCGTTCGCAGGCTTTCATGGACAAACTCATATTCAATTGATTCGTACTGCAGGATTACTCTAGCGCCGATCATCCGAAACGCACCAACTTCGACATGAACATTTCAGACAGGTACGTCAATCGTTTGAACTACAGAAATCGCACTAAATTCACGGGAAATATCGTTTTTTCAAAGATTTATTTCAATTTTTATGATTATTGCAGTTACCAATCTCATTTCAGCATTACCAGTAAAGTTTCTCAACTTATTAGAATATCTCTAGTTTACACGGAGAAAAAATGTGAACTCAACAAGTACGTCAAACTTGATACTTGTGAGTGCAATATTTTTTATGTAATCAAGTACGAAGTGTTATAAAAGTTGATTAGTCAGAAAATTCAATGCTTGTTGTGTCATCCGTACAAGATTATTCTAGCACCGATCACCCGAAACGAATGAAATTTGACATGAATATTCCAAACAGGTTTTCCCATCGTGTGAACTAGAGAAATTGCATTAAATCTATGGGAAGTATCTTTTAATTGATTTCTCATCAACACCGCGTTTACGAACATCATTTCAACATTATCACAGAAACTTCTCGATGGATCTCGATGTCCGTGGTTCACGTCATACACAAATGTGTGTTAAATAAGCACGTCGAATTCGAACCCTGTGAATGCAACAGTTAACACGTAATCGTGTACGAAATACGCAAAAAGTGAATTCAACGTTTGGTCTAAAACATGAAGAAGGACCAGGCTAGTATAAAATTGGTAACAGGGGGAATGACCACGGCATGAATTTCAAGGTATATGTGAGCCAGTAACTAATTAGCATTTCGAAGGTGGGACATACAAGCACCGAACCACAAGCACAATACGTCGCGTCCTGCCTCTAACAGCTCGAAGTTACCATAATGTGTACACATGCGTATGTATACGCGTATTATAATTAACCGACCCGTGCGGTGATACTGAATTCAGTCATTAGTATAGTTATTGTTAAGAAGGAGAGGGAGAGAAGAAGTTACAGTGGTAGAGGGTAGCCGAGAAGTTTCTAGCTACAACTCGAACGGCGAAAACCACCTCTGTGACGAAAGTTTGTCGAATCTAGGTGGATGGATGACGGAGACCGGTGTTGTATACGTATTATAACCAACTCGTACTTATAAACGCCTCCCAACCATTTATACACACATAGGTATATGTGAATATTGTATTTAAGCCTCTACTTCGGGGATCGAGTTCTCGCTTATGGCTGTCGCAGCTAGGCATTTATAACCAGCCCAGTTTAACTACCCCATGAATTAGACGTCGTTGTGGTTTTAGGCGGGGGTGTAATAAACGTTAACGAAAGTTCTAAGCTGCTTGAGATGAATTAGCTGGGTGTTTGAAGAAAATTTTCCTACGTTGATATATCAACTGTGTATATATTAGGGTGGTCCTTGATTTGATCATTTTCACCTTTCAATGCTCCCATGGGCCAGGACATCTGGAAATATATACGAAAAAACTGTAGCAAAAAAACCCGGGTTCCTATCTCAATTCTAAGTACCGCCTCAAAGTCTTCGAATTTTCCGATTTTCCCATAAATATTAAACCTCAAAATATCGCGAAACCAGTCAAGATACAGTAAAAGTGTGTTCTACCTTTTTTGTAGAAAATTTAATAAACTTCATTTTTGGTAGGCACCTTCAACTTGATATGATTGACGATTACTGAGATATCAGCGAAAAACTGACTTCGAGTATATAATAGCACTTTTCGATACTAGTGTGAAAGTCTTGATTCTCGGAGGAAAGTGAAGTTCTTCGCCTGAATAAAGCAAAGGCGACAATCACACGATTATAGAATCATCTTTCGCACGTGTATCGGACATTACTTTTTAACGCAAAGCGCGTTAAGTCGAATTTTTTTGCACGCGCGAAGCGTGCGCAAAATCAAACTTTACGCACATCGTGTTGAAAAATTATTTTTTGAATACAGATAGCAACTCTTACGTAAAGCCATGAAAAAAAATGACCCTAGACGAGTTTTGAAGTTGTCATCCCAAAGTTGAAACGTAAAATTTCGAAAAAGGTTGTCGGAAAAATAATCTCGTGAGTTTTTTCACCGAGGTAGAACGTTTTGAGTAATTAATGTACGTATGTTTTGAAAATCGTGTTACAGCTTTTCCGAGTCATGTAACGAGCACACATACAACCGCGATTGTGTCCAGATTGCGGTTTTGAATATGCTATGCTATGTCGTGGTCAGTGGGCAACCAAGTACCATGAAATCGACGTCACACTGCGATACCTATCGTTAGACACGCTACGCGCAATTACAGCACTTAATCCATTCTAAGTAAAAAGTTAGCCACGCGCGTAGACTCATCTACTCGTATGCTACTGTACGTCTAAAAAATGTAGCAAATTATTTTCGAAAAGCTGAAGACGAGAAAAGACAAAAAAGAAACAAAAAAAAATTGAACACGCAGAACATTCAAAAATGATCGAATTTTCGTTCAGTCCATAGGGCCGGATTCGGTCAGCCGGGGTCGCTGTGTCCAAATTCAATAACAGAATTTCAAAATTCGAGATCGCGGACCCAATATAACCCATAGGAATTCGGAAATGCGATCTTCGTGAAAATGGGTGTTCTCGGGTTTCAGAGTCCGCTATTTTTAATTTTGAAATTCTCTTGTTGAAATTGGATTCAGCAACCCCCAGACCTCTAAGATACCTATTTTCATAAAAATCACCAATTTTCAAGTTCTTATCCGTCATATTGGATCTGCCATTGCGAATTTTGAAATTCTGCTATCAAGTTCAGGGAAAAACACTGATTTTAGGTATAAATTTTTTATCGAATGAAACAGTGATGGAATTTATTTCAGATTTCAATGAAAATCGGACTGGCATGTGTGTATGAAATTTTCAGACAGTTTGTGAAATTTACCATTTCGCATTTGTCCGATTCTTGATTATATTAATATTCGCGAATTTCAAATATGACGTCAAATCGGGGGACTGGGATGATGTTTCGAACGGTGAAAATTTCGAATTTTCAGAAAACGTTACAGTTTGGAAGATTCAAAGTCCAGACCTTCCAGAAGTCGAAAATTTCGGTCTATTTCTCGGGATGTTAAGACCAATCCAATCGAAACCCAGCTCTTTGCGAGAACCCATTTTATTTATTCCAATCGATAACTTCACGACCTGATAAATAATTTATAGGATTTAGAATTTTTTTTTTTTTTTTAAATCTCGAAACGATTAATTCGACCACTCATTGGTTTCGCTACGATCAATACCAGCCCGAGTTATTAAACACTTGAATGAATACATGCGCGAATTTCAACTTCCGGGGTTTTGGCCTTCCGGATCTTCAGCTTTCGGAATTTCGAACCTCCGGTGTTCTTCGTTCGAAAGTTTTCCAAATCTGCTATGTAGACTTCCGGGGCTGTTATACCCTTTATCAAAACTTCCATAATATAATTTTTTCCCCCCATTTTCTTACACGTATAAAAATTCCAAAGACTTTTTCATTCTTTCTTTTTGCTACCAAAAAATTGTTGAAAAAATGACAGAAATCTTTCTCGAAAGATGTAATTCCTGTTTTAGGCGTGGTTTTTGGATTTTGATGAAACAAATTTTTTATGTATTTTTTGTTCCTTTTCGTTTTTTCTGGCTCAGAGTTTTCCCAAAAAACTTTTCCGTTCCTCCGTCCTCTAAATTCGACCCTCGTCTGATTATTTGCTGTGAACGACAGGTACACGGTTCTCGTTCGCCCTCTCTTAGCTGTACATATGTATAGTAACTTCAAACTTATATATTATATATATATATATTATGTATATATACCAAGTCAACTTTGGGAGTTGAAACAGGCACACAGACACACACACGAATACTTGACACATTAGACTAATTTGCATAATAATTTGAAATTAGCCCCCCATTATAAAAAAAGACAAGAAAAAAAAACGACAAGGAAAGAAGAGAGAAAAAAAAATTCTTCGAACTTCCTATTAATTTTTCAACAGTTAGAAATAATGAAAATTCGTCAATATTTGATCAAGTTATATGACCGATCAAAAAAATCAGTGTGAATTTTTTGTCTCCGATTTTTGAAAATAGTATTTTTGGAAAATTTCAACGCTGGTTGAGGAAATCCGAACAAAAAAAAAAAAAATTCGTCATACTAAAAAATGATAAAAGATCTGAGGGGTTGAGAGAGATGGGCTGCTAATTTGACGTGGAATGCCCCATATATATAAAGTATATATAACTATATACGAAAGGGTATACTGGGTGATGCAAAAACGTTATTAGAAACAAGTTTCTTATGTACAAAGACCGAAGAAGAAGGTGAGGAACAGTGCAGCTGCGAAGACGAAGAAGTTTATTAATTATAAGTAGATAAGTTAGAATTTATACATATATACACAAGTCACAGAAGTTTGGTGATTGAAGTATTTTTTTATTCTCTTTTCTCGTCAGGATTAAAAAAGAAAAAGATAAAACACTCAAATTTCAAATTCTGTCCAATCGGTTTTCCCCATATTAATGATTAACAATTTTACGCCCGTATTTTTCTTATTTTTTCATTTTATGTTCATTCCCTTTTTCAAATTCTTCAAAATTCGAAATTATTCAATCATCGTTCGCTTCTGTGAAAAATAATTCTTTCGAAGGCCATACTAAATGTACAATATTACCAGTTAGTATCTAAAGGATGCTGTCAGTTATCTCGGATTAATAAGCTCGACTGATCAGGTCCAGTCTGGTTGAGTAGGTAGATATGATGTAAAAAAAAAGGTAAAAAAGATAGGAAAAAGAAAGAGTAGACCTAATCTGAACAGGTGTATTCGTACACATCGAAACATTTCTCAATGGTAGATTTAAGTATACATGTATCAACTGATCGTAATGCGGAGAAAATCCCACGGGTATTAATTCATCGATTGCGAAATTGATGTACGTAAATATGGGATGAAAAAAGAAACTGAAAAAACTAAACGAAGCATAGGAGGCAGGGAAGAGAGGGAAAATAAAAAATTAGAGAGAATTAGGAGCAGAGACCTGTGTATTTATTTATTCTAGATCTGCGTGTGTGTGAGTATGGAGCAGAAAAAAGCTACTAAACGAGTAAACTGCAAACATAGGAGAAAACAGGATTTATACGTTTTACCTATACGTATGTACAGCTTCGATTTTTCCTTCTCGAAGAAATTTTTTCCTCTGAATAAATACGAGAATAAATAACCGAAAAAAGAGAACACTGATTCTTTAAATCCACGAAAGGACCCATTCCCCGGTGTCCAAACAGAAAAAAATGGGAACCCATTCTGAAGCTGAGGAACTCCTCTCTCTTTTCGTCCGTAGATATATACTTTGAGACTTTTTCCGAGAGAGATATGGGCCAGGGAAACAGACGTATACATATTTTCTCAAATCTTTGAGCATATGACGTGGACGCGGAGCGCTTGGAGACAGTTTTTTGCTGATATCTCGGTAACCGATGATGATATCACGGTGAAGGTGCAGATCAAAAATAAAGATCAATCAATTCTCTATGGAAAAGGTGGAACACACTTTTCCTCTATCTTCATTGGCTTCGCTGTATTTCGAGACTGAATATTTAGCGAAAACCTTGAATAAGCGCGATACCGAGTTACATGTTCAACCCTAAATTACAGCCAAACCGATGAAGATGCAGGAAAAATGTATTCTACTTTTCTTGTAGAGAATTTAATGAACTTCACATTTGATCTGGGCCTGCAACTCGATGTCATCAACGTTTGCCGAGATATCAGCAAAAAACTGACCTCGAGTGGTTTTTTTTTTCAAATCGATGGACGAAATTTGATTCTAATTTGACCAAAGCAGAAGAAATTGTAGAAGAAAACTGTCGATTTTGGAATCTTATTTTTATTCCCCCCCCCTTTTTTTTTTTTTTTTTTGGCGAGTGATTTGTCGGCCAATCGAGAAACTCGCGGGATGGATGTTTTTCCCCGCTTCCCACTTTCCACCGGCTGTTATCTCTTTCCTAGAAAATGGTCGGCGGAAAAAGGGGCAACGTTATATGTCGGGGGTTGGGGGTCCCGGTTAACCGGTAAAACTTTTCAAACTGTAAATGAAACCAAGGCGGTTCAGTCCTGAACCTCGAGCTAGCGCAGCGTCCTGCAGGATCAAGTTTTCCGGGAGAGTAACAGAGCAAGATTAACTTCTCAATTCCTGGCGAGCTCGGAGCTCGGAGCTCGGAGCTTGCGGAGCTCGCACAGTTTAGGGGAGGATAGAGGAAGAAAAGCGGATGGCGCAGGCTCTCCCACTTCCGTAGGGACTAACTTTGGCTTAAGTTGACCCAGAAGTCTCTAATAAACACTAGCCGCTCTTTCATTTAGATTCTATACAATTAGACCAGAAAACTTTTCGAGGCTGGAGAATAAAAAAAATTAAAATAAAGAAAAAAAAAGAAAAGGGAACAAAAAAAAAAAAAAACAATTAAGCATTGCGAAAAAATTTTCCGCGTATTTTTCCTCTCGTTTCCCCCTTTTTTTTGTTCTTCTCTTTCTTATCCTCGTTTTAATACAAAAAATAGAAATTTGGTATTCGACAAAACGAGATGCGAAAAAAAATTCGATTTTTTCAAATTTTCTTCTGATTCGTGTATATTTTTATTTATTTTTATTCAATTTTAAATGAATTTGAAAAAAGAAAAGGAAAGATTAGGCTCTGAGACATCCGGAAGACCGAAGACTAGAGGAAGTTAGATGTAAAACGGCGGTCGGTGCAGTAAAGTAGAAAAAGCTGTTCGAGATCAGACGTGCAAGGTAATAAAGCGAAGTTCAATTAGTGGGGAGTAATAAAAATTAATTTTAACCCGATCGAGGTGTAGTAGCTGGTATTAGGTGAGGACGTATAGTAAAGAGAGTGGTTATGGGAATTATTGAATGAAATTTATTAATTATTCATGAATTAATAATCTCTGATAATTGATTTATTTTATATTCAAGCGCTGATAGTAGAAATAACGTAGAAAATGTAAATTATGAGACATTGAGGTAATCGATTTCCTTGAAATTTAAACAAATTTCTTTTCAATCATAAGAATCACTTTTCAAATTTGGATGTAAAAAACGATACGAAGTGTTTTTTTTTTTTTTTTTCTGAAAGGGTATTTTCCCGTTAGTCTATAGAAGCAGATTTGGAAAACTTTTAAGCGAAGAACACCGGAGGTTCGAAATTCCGAAAGCTGAAGATCCGGAAGGCGAAAACTCCGAAACTTGAAATTCGCGCATGTATTCATTCAGTGTTTGATAACTCGGGCTGTATTGATCGTATTGGAACCAATGAGTGGTCGAATTATTCGTCTCGAGATTTATTTATGGAAAAAAAATTTTCTAAATCCTATCAATTATTTATCAGATCCCGAAGTTATAGATTGAAATAAATAAAATGGGTTTTCGCAAAGAGCTGGGTTTCGATTGGAATGAAATATTCCTTTTGTCTTAACATCCCGAGAAATAGACCGAAATTTTCGACTTTTCGGAGATCTGGACTTTGAATCTTCCAAACTGTAACGTTTTCTGAAAATTCGAAATTATCACCGTTCGAAACATCATCCCAGTCCCCGATTTAACGTCATATTTGAAATTCGCGAATATTAATACAATCAAGAATCGGACAAATGCGAATTGGTGAATTTCACAAACTGTCCAAAAACTTCATACACACATGCCAGTCCGATTTTCATTGAAATCTGAAATAAGTTCCATTACTGTTTCATTCGTTAAAAAATTTATGCCTAAAATCAGTGTTTTTGCCTGAATTTGATAACAGAATTTCAAAATTCTCAATGGCAGATCCAATATGACGGATAAGAACTCGAAAATTGGTGATTTTTATGAAAATAGCTATCCTAAAGGCCTCGGGGTCACTGAATCAAAATCCGACAAGAGAATAAATTTCTAAATCCAGAATGGCGGACTTTGAACTTAGAACCGCACATAGAATCAAAATTGAGGTAAATCCTTTGACAGAATGTATTTTTTCATTTATTTCGAACCAGTCGATTCACCTGAAGGAATGAAATTCGAAAACAGCCCCTTTTAAGGGACACCTCATTATGTATAGATCCAATTACACGAGTCTTAGAGGAAAGCATCAATGCCGAGTGACGAATTGGTCTGATTGAATACGCATATATATAATAGCATCTGTGCAGTGAGGATCGTCGCAATTTGTGGGCTAATTACAAACCAGGCGAAATCCTGGTCTTCTTATACACGTATATAGGTATACATTGCACATATATATAGTACATATACAAACGTATTCGTGTTATAGTATATAATTATTGTTTCTATTGCCTGTGCCATCGCGAATTGTGCGGAAACGGTTAGATTAGAGCTGCAACTATACTCAGTACTAATTACATCTTCCTATACCCATATACACGAGATAGAGATATATCCGGACCGATATATATGCCTTCCTGCGATTAGCGGGAAACCCGGTACGTCGGATTTCGGAAAATAGAGAAATTCGGACAAAAAGAAAGACGCGATATTTTTCGTCCGCACGCGCATTCGTACAGAAAATGTAAAAGTAGATTCGGAGTAAAAATTCGATGCGGATTTCAGTTTTCTTCAATTTTCTTCGAAAAGACGAAATGAGAAGATTACACGACCTCGTGGCATTAGTCACGCAAAATGATGATAATAGTGCGAGGTACGTTGGGAGTGAGTATTCGGTGGTTAAAAAGAGGTCTGTCTACGAGTTAGTAGACCCGGACTAGACCCCAAAGTTGTTACACCTGTAATATACTTCCGGCCTAACCGTAGCTGTCTTTTAAGTTTTCTGAGGTGGGAATAAGGAGAGGAAGGCGTGGGGTGAATGGGTGAAATGGTAGGGTGTTCCGGTACCTGCCCAGTGTGGGATATTCCCACGGGACTCCCTCTCTTACACAAACTCCGTTTACGGGTGGAACCCAGTGCACTATGCCTTTATAGTATTGTATCCCAAGACTTGAGACAAGGCATGGGTATGGCAATACGTCGGTGTATGCCTTATTCATACCTATGAGCGTGTATGGAGGCACGATATCTTCCCGTTCATCGCTGCAAGTACCTGTCGGCCGCCTCTGGCTACGCTCGGTATTATGAGACGTTAATTTTTACTGCCACTGAACGTAATTAGCTACGGACTATTACTACGCGTCTCGCGCGAATTATGGTTGAAATAAGAGAAGAAAAAAATTTAACTGGGGTTGAAATTGACGGGCAATCAACCATACAACGTTTTTATCCTCGAAGGAAACTCGATTCTGATATGAAATAAATCGAGATGTCATTGGCACCGAATAAACCATATAAGCTCATTTCATACAAGACTTTACATTGAAACTACGGGAAAAAAAGTTGCGCTCGATTTGGCATAGAATCACCCATAGAAACCTACTTTTATATTGTGAAACAAAATGGGGTTGGAATTGACGGGCAATCACCCATACAACGTTTTTATCCTTGAAGGATACGCGATTCTGATATAAAATAAATCGAGATGTCATTGGCACCGAATAAACCATATAAACTCAATTCATACAAGACTTTACATTGAAACTACGGAAAAAAAAATTACGGTGGATTTGGCAGAGAATCACCCATAGAAACTTACTTTTATATTGTAAAACAAAATGGGGTTGGAATCGGCGGAAATGAACCATATATGGGTGAAAGTCCAACGTTCGGCCACTCGGAGCGGCGTTGAGGTGGCCGCGACTTCGGCACGCACAAGATTTTATATATGCGCGTCGAGATCGCGGCCACCTCAACGCTTCTCCGAGTGGCCAGACGTTAGACTTTCACCCCGTATATTTCCGAGGACAATCCCATAGGCAGGACAAAGGGAGGAAGCGAGAAAGTAGAAATGCCAATTTTTGAAGGATTTGAATCAATAATTATTTCTCCTTTGACGGGACAAGCGCTAATGGCCTTTGTTATCCGCAATACCAAGTTCAGTTCGAGCCCCTCACCCAACCCGGCTACCAACTACTCAGCCAGGCTGTGAATAGAACGTAAAGACGAGGATGACGATCAGGACGGAGACGGAGACGAAGACGAAGACGAAGACAGCTCAACTCACCCAAAGGCAAACCTAAGGGTGAAGCACTGGCCCGGCTAATTAGCACCTGCACGGATGTACTTAGCCTTTCAATTTCTCTATGGTGGCTCATTTAACAATTTTCATACCTACCCTACCCTCCCGCGGCCCTACCCCCATATTCACAATTTCCCGCCTATCTTAAACTCGCGAAATTTCATCAGAAATGAAATTAGCTCTTCTGCAATAGGTGCGATAGCGATTGTTATTGTTATCAGAATTCATTAGGGACGGTGCCCCAACTTCATTCAATTTAATCAAGTTCATCAAAGGTGATCCGGACCGAACCGAACCGAACCAGTATTTCGATAATATCTCGGTAAACATCAATGATATCGCGTCAATGGCGAGAATCAAAAATCAAGTTTATTAAATTCTCCATAGAAAAGGTGCAGTGCATTTTTCCATATCTTCACTGGCTTCACTATATTTCGAGATTGAATGTGTGACTAATTTTCGGAGCCATCATATCGGGCAAAAAGTGCTTGGAGACAGTTTTTCGCTAATATCTCGGTAACCGTCCATGATATCAAGTTCAATGTGCATATCAAATATGAAGTTTATTGAATTTCCCATAAGAAAAGTACCACACATTTTCCCTGTATCTTGACTGGTTTCGCTGTAATTCAAGGGTAAACATTTGCAGTCATTGTACAGCCAAAGACTGAAATTTCGCGATGATTAGTTATACATGGAACGTTAATATACAGCGAAACGAGTGAAGATAGAGGGACAACGTATTCTACCTTTTCCAGAGGGAATTTAATGAGCTTCATTTTTTATATTCACCTTCAACTCGATACCATGAACTGTTACCGAGATATTACCCGTTTTCAGAAATTTCGTATATTAGCTGCGATCAATCTCTACTCGGCTTACTTCTTCCGCGAGAAAGGGGGCTCCGCTCTTCGCCCTCTGGGGGCAGGTATAACGAGGCTTTGTAAAAGCGAGAGATTCCGTAAGTAAGTAAATAGATAAATGAATCAGTGCTTATAAAGTAGGTAGATGTCAAGCTTTTTATTCCTGGGTCAAACCGCCTCCTGAATAAGAATTCATTTATACGTCTTAAGGCGGTTGCTCGCGGCTATTGTCAACGTAACGAAACGAAACGAAACAGAAACTCATTGAAATTTCAGTCCTGGGCAAGGCGAGCTGGCGAGGCAAGGTGCAGTAGATAGATATACCTATATGAACGTTACAGCAACGTTCCGGAAACTGTTCTGTAGAAAAGAAACGCGATGAACTTAGTTATCTCCTGGGATTCCCCGGTCAGTACCGTGACGAAAAAATAAAGTAAGGGAGGCCGGGGTGACTGGCGACTACCAACTGCCGACTTGGCGCTATGGGAGCTAAAGAAAGCAACTTTTAGGCGGCAGAAAAGTAAACTCGATAAAATCTTTTCCTAAACCAATTATCGCCGTTGGTAGGTAGGTAGGTAGGTAGGTAGGTAGGTACTAAAGCGAATTCAGTTTTAGGTAATTAAAGATGAAATTTCTTTTTTTCTCAGGAAAAAAAAAATGTAAAAAGCGAAATACGTAACTCCGAATTTTCTACATCCAGGGGAAAAGCGGTTCTTAATTTTCACTTCTTCCTACTATTCTTATTCTTTCAGTACTGTGTGCGCTTGGAAATTCGCCAAGTTTCTTCTACCCGCTGAAAAACCTCCCCCTTCCCCTCCTCCCCTTAACAGAATAAGACGAAGAAGATTAAACCGTCCCACTGGTGGGCATGAGATACATGGTAAAAGTATTTTCGAATTTTAACTCACACCCTATAATCTTTCAACGGTAGGTACAACACCGAGGACGACAACCAGGAACGTGCGATTTATACCCGAAACTCCGTTATTTATCAAAACCTTCCAGGTACTTATTCATTATTATTTATACAATGCACATATACATGGGCTGCAAGTTCTAAACTCGAGAAATAAATATTCCTTGAATCGGTTTCTGGAAAAACTTGAATGAACGAATGCCATTTTTTTCTCCCTCTCTCTCCTTTCTTGTATACTTTTATGTATATTATCGTACAACAGCCACTTGAACGGGAATGAGAACACGAATGAGAATAAGGGAGGAAAAGGGTCAGACGGAAAAGCGGGGTGAAAGTTTTTAAGGTATAAAATTCGTTGAGTTAAAAATCCATCCGTTGAAGAAATATAAGTACCTACTTTAAACCAAACTCGAAATGTTAATCCGAAACAAGTGACTTGGTTGTGAAATGTAGGGAATCAAATATTCCGGGCACAGATTTCTGGCAGGACGAGGCGAGAGAGGGTCGTGGATTTTGGTTAAACAATTCGCGAAGTTCGTAATTAAAGATTTCTTTTCCACGGCGAGAGCGAGAGAATAAGAGGAGGCTGGGGCATAAATGAAGGCTGGTAGGTAGGCAGAGGCACCCAGTAATACTGAAGGGTGGAGTGAAGGATCCTCGAATTAAATTTGCAAAGATATACTGCAGAGATTCCCGTTAAAGAACCAACAGCTCGTAGGATTAGATTAATAACACCGTCAGTGAACGAAGACGGGGGTGGCGACGTTCGTTCGTCCATTCGTTCGTTCGTTCGTTCGTTCGTTTCGAGTGATTTTTTAGAGATATTCCCGCCAAAAATAAATATAAACTCCAAAGAATTTTCACGGATCTCGGGAGAATGCGAAGACGAAGGATTTACATTTTTTTTCAACCTTCCAGATATTTGCATATATTTAGGAATTGTTTTAATGGACATTTTCACCACCACTGGTGAGGAGCTATTTGTTCACGAAACGGTAAGAGCGAATACCGCCCCTCAAACCCTGTGCGAGATCACAACATGACGAAGAAGATTTTCGGGGTATGGAAATCGCATGTCAAAATTCGAAAGTCATCCTTTTTTTTTACCACCAAGTTGGGCTTTTTTCTTCGCATTGGAAAACGAATAGGATAGAAGAGAGGAGGATGTGTTTGACAAGTATGAAGATTTGGTAGTTTGGATCAGAAAATAATGGAAAATAACAGACAGACAGATAGATATACACGACCCGAGAGAACCTCTCATTGCTCATCCTCCATTTCCACATCCACATCCACATCCACATCCACATCCACTTCCACCCCATCTCTTCCTTTTTCCTTTATGCTCTTTTTTGCTGTTTGCTTTTTGCGTCTCGCTCCTTTCGCTCGACGTGTCGACAAGACCTACTAACGTCAGAATGGTGGGTGCGAAGAAGAACCCCAGGGACCCTATTTCCTACACAGTTCTTTTCCTCCTTTTTTACTCACCTTTTTTTTACTGTACGAGAGAAACTCGGAACTCCGAAATCGACTCTAAACCCAGGGAGCAGTCAGACTCATTTGACAACTTCTCTCACACTCTTATAACTCTGATTATTTTTATTTCAATAACCACCCCTCGTCGTTGTTGTTATCATTTATTTTTAAACTACACGAACTTTACACCCCTCTGACACAGTACTTGATTTAAGACTTTAATCCATGATCCTAATCCACGTCTTCACATCAGTGTCATGGTTTTTTTCGGTAATTATGTTCCGGGTGAGCTGCGGACGCGATTACATCAAAACTATTACACTTGCAGGATTTACCTCCGACATGCTTATTCCGTAAACATTTCCGCATGGCGTAAACTACGGAGATTCAAATCGGTCGAGAAACTTTTATGATATATATGTCATACCAAAAATTATATCGAAAAATGCGATCGTTACGAAAAGTGATGAAAATCTTTGGAAAAACGGTACGTCACCGTGACTTTAATGCAATTTTCTTAGTTCAGACAGCGAACATACTTGTCTAAAATATTCATGTAGAATTTAGTTTATTTCGAAAGATCGGTGCCAAAGTAATCCTGTACGAACCATTTGGCAAGGGCCATGGAATTATTCCGAGGATCTACTTTTCTGATACTGTGCAAACGATTGCGTGACAATTATGGCATGTGCAGGGTTCAAGTTGTACATGCTTATTCAATACAAGTTTTCGCACGGTATGAACTACAGATATTCAAACAAGTCGAGGAACTTTAGGGACAAATGCGAAAATGATATCGACAAACGCGGTGATAATGAACAATAAAGTTTAGTCATTGGAAAAACGATACTTCCCATGAATTTAACGCAATTTCCATAGTTCACGCGACAGAAATACCTGTCTTAAATGTTCATGTGAAACTTAGTTGATTTCGAAATATCGTTGCCAAAGTAATCTTGTACGAACCATTTGGCAAGGAACATGGAATTATCCCGAGGGTCTACTTTTCTCATGCTGTGTACACGATTGCGTTAGAACTACGGCATGTGCAGAGTTCAAGTTGTACATACTTATTCAATACAAGTTTTCGCACGGTATGAACTACAGATATTCAAACAAGTCGAGGAACTTTGGGGATAAATGCGAAAATGATATCGACAAACGCGGTAATTATGAAAAATAAAGTTTAATTCTTAGAAAAACGATACTTCCCATGGATTTATTGCAATTCCCATAGTTCACGCGACAGAAATATCTGTCTATAATATTCGCGTGAATTTTATTCCGTCTCGTATCAACGGCGTCAGGTTAATCACGTACGAATCGATTACTCATTCGTTGATCGCTTCTGAAAGGTGGGAAAACTGAGCGACAATAATCATTGGAAAATCTAATTCGAGGCAATTCCATGATCGATTCGGAAGAAAATATCGGATAAATGAACTCATGAATATGATTTTGCGTTTGCATTTGGTATTCGATCCTTACTACGAAGAGTGTTTGTAAGTCGTTATTTCTGTATTGACAATGACAGTGAGTGATGCAGGCGTTTTCCTTCTTCCCATCATCCGTGAAAGCAATTAAACCGGTCGAGAGAGAGGGTGATGATGATAAAAATGAAGAAAAAAGTAGAAAAAAATAAAAAATAAAAAAAATAAAGAAAACAGACAAACTCGTTGAATCGCAGGATGTGAGCTGGCGATGCATCTCTACGTCCTCGTGTTTAAGTTAAACGTACGTATGAGGTGAAGGTATTATACTTATACATGAATGAACGGTGCACATATACACCCATACAAACTTATGACGAACTTTGCCGTTGCTAGTAAGCCAGCCATAGTCGTGGGATAAGAAACGATTGTTCTCTCGCGGAAATGACGAGCCTCTTTATACTTCACCAAACCAAACCAAACCAAACCAAACCAAACGAAACTCTTTACTTTACCCTACTATGCTAACTTATACCTTATAAGTTATACTATACGTAGGTATTGTGTGATGGCTTGCAGATGCCTTAACACTTAAGACTTTTCGCATGACGTTCATCTAGTTCTTTTACCATACAAGAACGTCCGACTGTTTTCCGAAGACAGGATTCTACGCGATCCTATATCCCAGATCCGAAGGAATTATGAGAAATACTTATACACGTCCGGCAAAAAAACTCTTAAATACATGGATAATTCCCGACCGATTATGAGTCTTGAATTATGAAATTACTTCTCCGACTCTTACTTCTATTTTATTCAGTTTTTTCTTTTTCCTATGTACTTTTCTTTCCTTCCTTTATTTTCTTTCCCTTTTCTTGATGAAGCTAGTGGCAATATCTTCATTGTCGTTACAGTCACAGCTAGTCGTCGTCGTTGTCGTACCGATGAACCGTGAATCCGCGATAAAGAAATCGATCACAAACAATATATATACAGTGTGACATTTCGTTCCTAAACCAATTGGTCATGCGTCAAATTAGGGTCGTGTCATCCGGAGGCATTTTCGTTTTTTTTCTTTTTCTTTTTTTCTTTTTTTTATGGATAACGATAAATCAAGGAACACCAACTTCCGTCATAGTTTTTACCTTGCACATCAAAGTCGTCGAAAAGGCGTCTGAAGGTCGTCTCGAAGACGTCCGAGTAGTTTTATTAAAATCGTGCATATAGTAGAAAATCTCCTGAGTTCAGTACGTCTTTTCGAAAGAAGTCGAAAATTCGTGCAACAGTTGCAAAGATGCAAAGATGCAAAGATGCAAAGATGCAAAGATGCAAAGATGGAAAGATGCACAACATTTGTACGAAACTTTTTCTAAATAGGTAACCTCGGATAAGTGTAGTTCAAAAGTCGTCTAAAAGACGGGTTAAATGTGACAACATGACGTCGAAAGAGTCTAGGTATACTTGAGAGTGAAATTTCTTTTCATTTTTTTTTTTTCACAATTAAAAGAGAAGCCTGAACAAGAAGAGAAACGAGAAACTAGAAACGTATAATAGGCAGGTATTCAAATACATTATTCATCTAATATCTTATATTTCTTGTTTCAGTTCTGTACTTCTTACAGAAAAATCTTGTGCCCGTCCAGTTAGGCCCACAATGAGATAATTATTATTGTTCATTGTTCGTTTGTGTCCGAATAATTTCTTGGTCATAATCCTTTCATAAAATATCATTTATACAGGATACATAAAATAATTCAATTTCTCTTGTGTCCAATAAAGTTTGTGTCCGAAAAATTCTCCGAATTGATTTCGTGTTCGATCGAGTGCTGTTCGTATCCAAAATTTCTTGTATCCAATGAAAAAGCGTCCTACCCGACCTTCTTAAAATCATTAAATTTCTTGTGTCCAATAAGTTTGTGTCCTGAAAATTCTTTCGAAGTAATGTTGTGTCCAGCATTTCATGTGTCCAAATGGCCGGTGTTCAAACCAACCTTCTTAAAATCATGAGATTTCTTGTGTCGAATAAAGTTTGTGTCCTGAAAATCCATTCGAATTACTTTTGTGTCGAATAACACATATTGCGTGTGTTCGAACGGGATTCGCTCCTTTTCGGCAATTTTTTTTTTCTAACAGTTCCAAACCCGTTTGTGTTTCCGTTTCTTTTTGTCCTTGCTTCTTTCTTGTGTCTGACATGAAGCGATACTCACGGTTTAGGGTTTGGTTTGTTACGGTTAGGTTTAGGGTTGGGTTATACCGTAGCCTGGTAAAACGTGGTCTATAGCCAGGCACGTTCATTATAAATTATTAACGCATGCACCGCGTACATAGTGGCTATATAGGGAAGGCGAAACCTCTTAAGCTTTCTTGTTTGGTAGTGCTAGCAGATGGCTCACTGCGCGTTGCAAGTAAGGCTCTCTCCCGCAATTTTAATGGCTTCCTCTTGAAAGTTAAATGAAAGGATTATTAAACAACGATTTGGCTAAGCTCCCTCACCCCTTACCCGATCCCCCACTCCCCTATAATCACATCGGGTTTAGATCGGTGTAATTAGTAACTAACCACCACCAACACCATCAGCTCCTACACCTATACCAAAAAAAAGTCTTCTCTTCTCTTTGCCACTCGAAACTTCCTGCACAAAATTAAAAACCGCCTTATGTTACCTTGCACAACGGTCACATGGTACCAAAATAAGGGATATGTCGATTGGGAAGGATCGGGACAATTGGTTGGAAGAAATTAACTAATGTGCAAACGGTGTGGAAAGAAACAAAGTTATATTCTACACATTTATTGCGCATGGAAATAATGGTCTCATATGTATGTGCAATGAATCTTAGAGGATAATCTCGGGAACGTAGGTACCACTTGCACAAATATACACCTATCTAGTTTGCTGAAAAGCTGGCTTGTTGGTCTGGGCTTGTGCAGGGTGCAGGTTGCACATGTGGCCAGCAAGCAGTAGCAGTAGCAGCAGGGTGCAATCGTGTGCATATATATGTATATTATAAATCTATACACACAAGCTACGATCAGATATGTGGATTCAATTTTATATTGCAAATCAATTGAACTTCACACTGACACACCCTGTGTGCACATCATCCATTTTATACTGTCGTAAGGCGGGCATATCAGACCCACAGTTTCCCCTTCGGGAAATCCCTGGTCTCCGAAGTCCTACGAGATTGCACATCCTTCACTTTCGTACTTCCGGTTTGTGGAGACACAATAAAACAAGACATTTTTATTCGTGATTGTGATTCAGAAAATCAGGTTTAGTATCATCCTGAAAGTTGTGCTTCTATTTGTTCCTAATTGGTTACTCATTTTTTCGTTCTGTTTAGCATAAATGGAAAACCGTTGTGATATAGCGTTCGAGCAGTGATTGCAGTTCGTTTTTGTTCACTGTATCGAATCCATAGGTGATATTTACTGTATTCCCTTTGCGTTTGGGGTAGTGGTGGTAGTACGGTAGTAGCGCAACTGAAGTTGTTTAGAATTTCGTTTGCGGTGAACGGTCTCTGAACGGAGCGTCGGCGTCGCGGCGTCCCACGTCAGCCTGCAGCAAAACCAGATACCCAAACCCAGACCCCCGACTGGCCGACCTTTTTCGTTCCTTTTAGCGAGGGAAAAGAGGGAAATTGGTTTCGGTTGATCGACTAGGTACTACGTACATACATACATAAATACATACGTGTACCTTATACCTACTTCACTTCACTTCACTTCGCTCCACTCCACTTCACTTCACTTCACCTTACTTTACTTTACTTCACTCATTCACCTCGCTTCTCTAAAGTATATCTGGCATCGCCACACTGTGCAGTTAAGTCAGTGGCTACTGGCACACTGCACTCAAAGAATACACATGCATACATGCATGCATGCATGCATGCATACATACATACATACATACATGATACATAAATTGGAATAAGAGTTTAAAGAACAAAAAAAAATCTACAAAGACAGGGATAAACTCGATCACTGTTGGTTGGTTGTTCGTTCTCGTTCGAGGTGAATTGAAACGACTTTTTCTATATGCTGGGGTTCTGGAGATTGCATTCACCTGAAGATATACATAAAACGAGATATAACGTTGAAAGAAAAAATAAAACGAAAATTATCTTACACCGATAAATTTTACGAGCTAAATTCTTTGTAGAGAATTTTTCTAAATTTCTTCTTTTTTTTTCTTCTTCTAGAACAGGTCGAGTTCTTAAACGACTTTTTACCGCACAAGATACTAGAGCTATTAAGAATAGTACGATGTACAACATTTTTTTGTGAATTTGTCTTTTTTACTGTCTAAAATAATGTTCAGTCCTCTTTAACTCAACATGTCGATTTTTGAATCAGTTTTCGCTGCACAAGATACTAAATCGTCCGAAGAACGACTCGAATGAAACATGACGATTTAAAATCGTGTTGTTTTTGGTTCAAAAATACATTCTAGTATCCTGAAAGTTGTTTCGAACTCAACATGTCGCTTTTCGGATGACTTCTTTACTGCACAAGATACTAGAGCGTCTGAAAAGAGTCTCGAATACCACATGACGGTTTAAAATTCTGTTTTTCTTGTTCAAAGAGCCATTCTAGTATCATCAGAGTTGTTTCGAACTCAACATGTCGATTTTCAGACGACTTCTTTGCTGCACAAGATACTAGAGCGTCTAAAAAGAGTCTAGAATACAACATGACGGTTCGAAATTTAATTGCTTCCGTTAAAAAATACATTTCAGTATTCTAAAACTCGTCTTAAACACAACATGTCGAATTTCAGACGAATTTATAGCTGCACAAGCTATTGGAACGTCTAAAAAGAGTCTCGAACACAACATTTTGTTGTAAAATGATGTTTTTATTTTGTTTATAAAAACATTCGAGCTGTCTAAAAACCGTTTCGAATAAAATATGAAGGTTTATCGTCTACTAATTTGCTGCACAAGATTCGCATAAAAAGATCATGAAATGAAAAAATATCGCTGAAAAATAATTTTTTTAATTTTATTCCAATTTTTTTAGAGAACACTCCAGTCGTTTAAAAGTCGTTTTCAATTCGCTCGAAAAATTGGTTGAACTATCACAAGAGAAAAAGAAAAATGTAATAGTAGATATGAAAATGAATAATGAATTTTCATTATTTTAACAGTTATTTAGTGGTATACCCACTCTGTGATTATTACAATAGTGTATAAAATATATTTTTTAATCTGATAGTGGTAGTCTCTAATTCATATCTCCAAGTCTGCAGTCCAGTGTCTATAACTTCTTCTGTTTGAAAGCTGGCAAGTAATTAAAGAGATTAAGATATCAAGTACCAACCAACCATCCAACCAACCAACGTACCTATATACTAGTTTTCCCAAACTTACCCCTGCACCCGAACTTACTTCTCTAGGGTTTTCCTCTGCTAAAGTTCAAGCAATTAGGAGAGAAGGCACTTTGTGGATTAGGCCAGTCAGAGGAAGATCTCTCGCAGCGAAAGAGATCGCGATATATACACACAAGTGTGTATATGTATATATATCTACTATAGAGAAAGAGAAAACCGACAGAGGTATCAACGGCTGGTATGTATACATAGGCATAAGCCTATATATACACAACCGGAAGAAGAAGAAGAAGAAGAAGAAGAAGAAGAAGAGGAGGATTCCAGAATCCAGAATTCCGGCTATCGTCAGCATTCTAAATCACCATGGAATATAAGGGATTCTCCTATACACACAATGCGCTAAATCAATAAATAGCCATACATACGTGTTCCTTTTACCATTTAACGATCAACCTTATATTTATGTCTTTATATATATAGGTACATATATATTTATTAATTATTTCTATCGATTTTCTGTCGAAGAGGTGATTGGAAACAGTTTTTTAATGATATCTCGGTAACCGTCAATGGTATCAAGTTGAAGGTGAATGTCGAGAATGAAGTTCGTTGAATTCTCTACCAAAAGGGTGGGATACGTTTTTCGGTTATCTTCATTGGTTCGAGTGTATTTCGAAGCTGAATATATAGCCGAAAATTAAAATTTCAGGAGAACCCGGAACATGTGTGATGAATGTTGAAATAGAGCGAATCGAATAAAGAGACGGGAAAATTCGTCACACTTTTCCTATTGGGAATTCAACCAACTTAATTTAACTTGATATCATCAACGGTTGCTGAGATAACAGTGAAAAACTGATTTCGAGCAGATTATATCGTCACGAAATTTATCCTCGTTAAACAGCGAAACCAATAAAGATACGGGAAAAATGTATTCCAGCTTTTTTATGGTGAATTCAATAAACTTCATTTTTGATATGCACCTTAAAGTTGATATCATGAACGGTTATCGAGTTATCGTTGAAAAACTGGTTTCTGTACGACAGAATTGTTCCTAATTTGAGGGCAACTATGAGAGATGAACGTTTGAATACACGATAATGTCCGAGAAGGAGTAAAATATCTGTTCAGTGACTGCCACACTGTCTTGAAATATTTCTCATGACGTTGGGGACGTGATGCAAATGAAATGTTCCACTCCGAAGCACTGAAAATTCATTTGCAAGCGGATTCGTTCGCATCTCAATGAGCACCCGATCGGGGGAGCAAAAGGAGGAGGTGATGTTAAAGTAGAGGGTGAAGCCAAGGCTGAAGCCTCGTTCCGACCCAACCTGTAAAATCTCTCCATATTTGCAACTTCGAACTTCGAGGAGGAAGACTCTCCCTCTATTTTTGCTTCCTCAATTTCTCTATCCTTCTCTTCCTCTGGAACGGAACCGTTCCTGATTGTGAATTCTGTCTTTCCAACTCAGTCGTGCAAAACTGCCATCAGGCATCTACCGGGATAAGCCCTTTTCGAGTATCCCATACTTTACCAATTTTTTTTTCCTTCTCTCTTTTTTTTTTTTTTTTTTATTGTATGGGATCTTCGTTCCGCTACATTTTTATCGATATCAAACCCCATAAATTTTGATTCTGATTTATGAAGTTGCTACCAGTTTCGTTTTTTTCTTGTTTTTCATGTTTTTCTTTTTTCTTCTCTTTTCTTACACACGTTTCTTTCCGTATAAAATTGAGGGGGCCGATTCTACCCGTCGAAATCCAAAAATAAACTCATCCTTCAACATTTATTTTCCGATAAAGTAAAGACTGAGAAAACTTGAAACCAAATCGAGTTATTCATCGATACTTTGCCCACATTTTCCACGATATCTCAGTAAACGTTCGCGGTATCAAGTTGAAGGTGAATACCAAAAATGAAGTTCATTAAATTCTCTATCAAAAAGGTGAAATACATTTTGACTGTAGCTTCGTCGGTTCCGCTGTATTTCAACGCTAAATGTTTAACTAATTATAGCGGTCATTTAAAATTTCAGATTTTTATCTCGATGTTCAACTTCGTATTACAGCTAAACCAATCAAGATAGAGAAAAAATGTGAAGTGTCTTTCTTGTAGGAAATTTAATAAGCTCGATCTTTGGTATGTGCCTCAAACTTGATAGCATCAACGGTTACGAAGATATCAGTGAAAAACTGTTATTGAGTATTCTTTTCCCAAGATTACGCCCCTTCGTAAAATAGTTACATATTCCGCGTGAAAATACAGCCAAACCAGTGAATATAGCGAAAAAATGTATTGAACATATTTGATGAAAAATTTAATAACCTTCATTTTTGTTAATCACCTATAAATCGATATCATTGAAATTTACCAAGATATCAGTGAAAAACTGTTTTCGTTGCCGGAACCGAAGAGCTCACGATTAATTATCCGTGCAATTGAACATTGAATCGAAAAAACGAAAGTAAATAAAAAAATGTGGGGGGGGTGAACTTTTCCGGGTTAATCGTGTGCGATGAAAAGTTATATTTAGGTAAATTGTGTAGCGAACCCCATTATACGCATAGCCAGCGGAAACTATAAGTTCTGTAGATACGGGATTTGAATGAAAGCGCGGGAACCCGGAATGGAAGGAAATGGGGGAAAGGTCAGTCTCGGTGAACAATAGAATAGAACGGAACAGCCTCGACTCGGTTTTAAGCTCGGCTCGGTTTTGTGTCAAACCATGATAAGTTAGAGGAAAGGCGAAGCGAGTCAAGGCATGGGGTGTGCCATGTGCCTAATTTTACTAAACAAATTATTGGGTCAACGGAGAACAACAAGAACAACAAGAAGAACAAGAACCCTACAGAGCACCACCACATCCACGATAGTTCAAACTTTATACACAACGCTATATCTATACCATTATAAACCCATAAATCTTCGAATAAAACCATTCGCTTCTAAATTGATTAGATTTTTCGACAAAAAATGACCTTTTTACTTCCTTTCCTAATTTTTCATTTTTCTTCTTTGTCTCTTAGATGAAAGGTTTTCTTATTTATGTAAACAAAAAGAAAACAAAAAAAAAATCGTCGCCTATGGCGTTATATTTTGTTCTTCGAGAGGGAGAGATCAGTCACATCCCTGAAACGAAGAAGAAGAAGAAGAAGAAGAATAGGAAGAAGAAGAAGAAGACGTACATCAAGTATTCTGGCTTATGCCAGACGAAGCCAACTCTCTTTCTTCATTTCTTTATATATGTTTCACTCTTTTTCCCCTGTCTGTATATCCTTCTGTCTTTCCGTATGTACGTCTGTCTGTCCGACTATCTCTTGGTGGAGTTGAGTGCGAGACTCGAAAGGCTTTCTAGTACCGAATACATACATAGATATATCCATTATCCATACGGGAATACACATATGTATCAGGTCCCTACACAGGAGAACGAAGAACGAAGGAATAGGGAAAAAAAAAATAAGGGATGGAAAGGGAGAGCGAAGGAGACTCGTTTTCATCCTCATCCTTCTGGGCTACCTTTTGCTCTCGACATCATCTATGTATGTATTTTTTATCTTAACTTTTTTTTTTCTTCTCTTTTTTCAAAGTTCACATGACATTTTTTTTTTTTTTTTTCCAATCGCACTGAAATTTGGAAACGGCTTTTCTTCAAATGCAAATAAAACTAATAAATTTTCATGTCAGCTTTTGAGGAAAGAAAAAAGAAACATGAGAAGAAAAAAAAGAAGTTAGAAGAGGTAAAGAAAAAAGGAAGTAAGGGAGAAGGGGGGGGGGGGGGTGAAATTACAGTGAGTTTTACCCCCTTTTCTAACTCTTTTTGCCCCTGACCTCCATTGGGATTTCAATGTCTCAGGGGAATATCCTTGGAAGTAATAGGGAGAGAAGAAGAGGAGGAGGAGGAAAAGGAAGAAGAAAAGTAGAGTTCAATCACTTTGGAAGATATGCGATGGTTAAATGATATACGAAAGTATGGGAAAAGTGTAAAAAAGTCTTTTATCGGTTTCCTAATTTTCGATTTCCTCTTCAATTTAAAATTTTTTAGTTGAAACTGTGTAGGTACGTGTAATAATGTGAATCATAGTAATTGTCATTTGTGTGTGCTCAGACAGGTAGAAACTCCGAGTTTGATATTTGCTCTGTTATTGTATCCACAATTCGGTCCTAATTCCATTAGCATCGTCGTTAGACCGGGACCGGGACTGCAGAGAGATTAAATTCCGGTATGAAAAAATTTTCCGATCTCTAACAGTATAACGGCTTGAAAAAATGAACTAATCTACGATACCGAGTGTATTTACGTATATATAAACGTATAGTACTAGGTGGTTCGACAAAGCGCGATAAAATGTGATCATAACCTTGAAGAAAAAAAAAAGAAAAAAAAAAAACAGTTTGAGCATCGCTGCCTGGCAGGTATTTAAGGGATTATTTCCATTCCCTAAGCAAATTAGCGGTTGATATTAAGCGGAAAGAGTCCGTGCCGTCGTCGGCGTTTAATTTCGCTTAATTTCACTTCATTTCATCTCATTTCTCGCAATATTCGGCGTTTTTAAAATCCGAGGTGGAGAGATGCGCGGTGAATGGTGGGGTTACGTTACCTTCTAGGTTATGGTATTCGGAAATAACAGCCGAGACGATATCAAATGAAACGAAATAAATGAATTTGCAAAGAAACGAAGAGATTGTCTCGAAAATTTCGCATGAGGTATATGGGGGAGAAAAAAGAAAAGGAAAAAGCAATTCTCCCGCGTGTTTGAAAAATGACGTTGGAGAATAGCCTCGTGCAGGGCGATTTAGCAGTTGTCAGAAGTAACGGACAGCGTCGGTTTTATCGGCGGATGGTAAGGAAGGAAGAACTGGCTGGTGAGCTAAGGAGATGAAGAAGAAGAACAAGAAGAGGCAGCTCTGGTTTGCGGACCTAAAGCCTGCAGGGCAATATCATGAAACAAATACTGAGGAACCCCTGGCAAAACCTTGAAGCCCCATTCCATATTTAAGATCCCTGGCAGGCGGTGTCCGTTACATTATATTAAAATATCAGCTCGCAACGGCGCGCGGTCCTCCTTCCGCCCTTACCGACTAACACAAACACGGCCTTTTTAGATCCTCCGCAAACACACTAACCCCCTTATTCTTCAAGTTCATAATATTTTTCCAACAAACTTGGACGATAGGTAGGCGATTGGCTATTAAAATCTTAATGTACATTTGAAGAGGTACGAGTAAGGTACACCGTGGAATCAATTTTTTTTCGTTTTTCAAATCGCCCCGAAGTCGCACCGTTTGATAATATTTCCTCCGAATTTCAAAGAGTTTCGATCAACGATGCGACCTATGACCTGCGATAATCACTTTTTCGTCATGGTGGAGTCGATCTGTGTAAAGCGAAGTCTTTCGTACGGTGTACATCATAACTCGAGAACGCAAGCTCTGGTTGATTCGAAATTTTTACAGGATACTTTCGCCATTGTTTTCTATCGCGTCAACTAGAATAATGAAAAAGTAATGACTCGATTTTCTATAATAAAATGATTAGTGAGTAAGATCGTTCCGTTTCCACTATTCATGTCATTATGTTTTTTTTTCTTTCTTAGATCGTCGATTTTCGTCGTAATTTTTCAACATTCCTTCGGTTGAATCGATTTCCAGGAGCGGTCTAATACGAATGTAAAGAAATAAGAAAATTCTTATTATTTTTCTCTCGACTTAAAGTCAACATCTAAGGTAAATCTTTACCGAAGTATAATCAGCCAAGATAATTAGAAATCTCGTGCAGAGTAGAGCCCTACCTCTGGAGTGACGAACGAACTCCTTGAAAGAAAAATCTCTCCTTCTCTTTTCGTGTGTTTTTCTGTATTTAATAACCATTTAAAGAAGAAAAAAAATAGAAGTAGAAACGAATAATCAGAAGAAAAAAGAAGACAAAAATCACGAGATCTCAAGTTCTGATGCATCGGATCTTAGCCGAAGCATAAGATTCCGCGAAATTTTCGCCCACAATATTTCGTGATGAAAAAAAAAAATATGTAGGTATATAAAAATTGAAAAATCGTATAATCGAGCGTAAAATCGTTTGAAGCTCGTCAAGCGATTTATTCTCGTTATATTATGTACTTCGGTTCGATGATGTCACTTGGCACTGTACGCACGATCAAAACATAGAGTAGGTACCCTACCGTGGCTTACTTTTCATACCCCACTACCTTCGGTATATTGTAGTTCGAGTGGTTTCCCAGAGTGGTTTTATGAAACCAGGGGTAAAAACCGTTCTTGCATATGTGTATACATGTATACACCCCCTGTATACCTCTATATAAGGTAAAACAATTGAGGTAATTGTTACGATAGTGCAGGCTGCATAGGTCCACATGTGTGAATAATACCAAAATAACAACAGCAACGAGTGAACAATTTTAAAAGGTGTGCAGTGCCAGCGGTGGGATTAGAGATATTCACTGCACATGCTATTGAACATGCACACGGTGTGCACGCGACTAATGACAAATTATCATAACTCGACGCAATGTCGAATCGGGAGAACAAAGAAATTAAAAAAAAAAAAAAAACCACATAAGCCAATCAAGTCGATGGATTCCTCAATGTCTCTTTACTTTCTTTTCTTCACTTTCTATAAATTTCAACCCGAAACGTACTCGTGAAACCGCAAATTGGGTCAGTCGCACAATAAGGCTGAACACAACCGTTTTAAGGGTCGTTGATGCTGCAGGGAACAGTGGGGAACATAGCGCGTTTGGAAATTGTATACAATGGATTTAACGAGAATTTCAATGGGATTCCACGGATTTTTTTGAACCATTGATCTGGGATTAATCGGCATTCCAAAGATTTCGGATGTTTCAATAGGGGGATGAACAATTTTTAATACGATTTCAATCCCGCATCGGTGGACTTTTCAACAACATTTTACGATTTTGAACGCAGAAATTTTCGTGAAACTTTCAAATTCGTTATCAAATCACCATGAAAATATGGTTTTCGTTGTTATTTCGCTGATATTTTGTTGAAGTTTTATCGATTTCATGTGAAATTTTTCTCTTCAATATTTCCGAAGTCTGAAAAATCCTCGTCGAATCTCTTCGGACTTGTACGGAATCCCACGAAACCGTACATCAAATCTATGGAACCGTTTTCAAATTTTTCTTCTTCACGAAGCGATTCGAATCCCTCAAATCTTGATCCAAATTCAGGATCGCCTCGTTTAACTTCGCGATAAGTATCGAAGACAACATTAATTTCTTTCCCGAAGTGAAAATACCGATTTTTCCATACTGAACCCTAATTCTGAACCTTCAGTGGCAATTTTTTTGGCGATTCTTTATCTGAATATCAAGTATGTCGAGAATACAGTCCTATTTTTTTCCCCGTTGAAGCGAAGGTACAAATCGAACGAGGTATGGAAACCCTTGATGCCCATCATCCGGAGGTGAAATCCTGTGAATTTGAGACTTGAGACTTTTCCATCTCGCCGTTCCTGAGATAATTCGGCGAGTTTGAAGCACGAACCTTCATCCTTCTGAAAGCCTCTTTCTCCGGGTACGCAGAGTTTTTTTTATTTGATGTTCCTCGTGTCGAAATAAAGATACATACATCTTCTGACTCCTCGAGATGAAACGGAATGAAATTTGGGTCGGACGTAGGTGAGAATGAGATAACGGTAGTAGGACACAGACCGCTATTTGGAGATCCGTCGACAATAACCTAGCCACTCAACCTTCCTGAGATTGGTGAATTTGAAAGCCAGAGAATCTCTCGCCCCGGCTCAGATGGAACATATCGTTCCCCTGATCGATCCGGAACATCACGTCTATAGGCTGGCATGCCATGCCATGCCGGGAGCAGGGAGGGTTCAAAGGTCCAAGGACGACGCAGAGGTCTTTCGCAAGGACCTAGTCCTCATCTCACCTCTCTCCTTTCCTCTCAGCCCTCCTCAAGTAGAGAAGACGAAGAAGATACGAAGAGCAAAGAGCGAAGAGCGAAGAGCGAAGAGTATCAGAGGACACTTACCTGGAACATAAAAGGCAAATGGCGTTAGTTTCTGATATACCTTACATTACCATCATACCTACACCAAGGTACCCATGGTACGTGAATTTCTGCACGAGGAGAGAATCTCTCGAAGATTATACGGCAAAGGATTAAGAAAGGCCTGCAGTTACTTCACAAGAGTTTCATGGGAAAGTGGGCTCCATAAGAAGGAGGCACATGTATGGCTGATAAGGGTCTCCCTCCTCTCTTCAGACCCTTTATCGCCCCATCCCTGAGCATCTTCTACCTCGTGCTCTCTGACTCGGGGAGACATTATAGGGGGGATGGAAAGAAGAGAAAAAGCCTTTTTTTAGAGATCCAATATCAAACTGGCCAGTGAACAAAATGACGCCTACGTGACTCGAAAGTTCAGGAACCCACTCCTTTGTGTCTGTTACAGAAATCGACCCTGAAGTTATGCAGGCCTTGACGAAGAGGAGTTCAGAGAATCGAGTTATTGCCAGGATCCGAAGATACTTTATACCCTGCTATATTGAATATCCAACAATTCCACGTTTTCTGAATCATCGTCGAAAAGCAAAACTGAAAATACGCTGAAGCCGGCCGAGTCTCATATTGGGAACGAGGGTGTTCGAGACCAGTTTTTCGCTGATATCTCCGCAAACGTTGATGATATCAAGTCGAAGGTGAATACCAAAAATGAAGCTGATTAAATTCTCAATGAAAAAAGTTCCATGCATTTTTCCTGTATCTTCATTGGTTCTGTTGTATTTTTCGGCTGTATACAACGACTGCAAAGGTTTGAATAATCAGCCTCGAAATACAGCGAAACCATTGAAGATACAGGAAAAATGTATACAACCTTTTTCATTGAGAATTTGATGGGCTTCATTTTTGGTATTCACTTTCAACTCGATATCACTCAAGTCTACCGAGATATAATTGAAAAACTGATTTCGAGCACCTTTCTCGGTCGAGTGCAGCTTTCAACCGTTTAATATTTCAATCTGTCCCTATTCGACACGACAAGACTACACGGAGTTTCCTAATCCAGTGTAATATTTCACCATGGATTTTACGTCTCGAAATTTTTTTTGATATTCCTCCAGAGCCGCGAGGATTGAAATGAAAAAAAAAAAGGAAAAAGGAAAGAGGAAAGACGAAGGAAAAAGAAAATACACGTTGTATTAGGTTGGAAATTCTGGTTAGGTGAATGGCGTAGGAGGAGCGCGTCATCGAGACATTAGCATTCCGCCCCTGTGGCTGCGCTATCGCCCCAAGACAAATTGGGGGCACCACCTGCAAAAACGTATCCTTTAAAGCAGCAACTCTGGAAAAAGGTTGGAGCGCGCGTCTCCTTTCGTTTTTCTTTATCCTTTTTTTCCTTTTTGGTGTCTGTTTTTTTTTTTTTCCTTTTGTTTTTTTTTTTTCTCTTCTTCTTCTTCTTCTTCTTCTTCTTCTTCGCCTATTTTTCACCCTCCTCGACGAGCCCCCCCGACGAGGCGCGCGACGCTGATTGGACGTTGATAAACGACACCCGGCGTCAACGACGTCACGGATAAAACAAACGCTATATCGACTCATCGCGTGGTGTTCGACCGCGAAAAAAATATCCGCCTCATACCACCGTGACCTTAAGAAGGGCGGAAAAAACGCCCGACCGCTTTTCTTTACTTCGCCTTTCTCCCTTCGCTACTTATACGACTTATACTGATCCTCATAATCCCCCCGCACGACAAACTTTTTATCAATCATCATATAGGTCGGAACTTTCGATTCAATGAGAGGACAGGTATCGACGTACGAATCGAACCAACGGGCAATTAATTCTTATCCATTTTGTTTTTTTTTTTTTTTTTTTTTTTCATCTACTCGCTATTAGTGCGTCTGATAGGCTTTCAATCATTTTTTTTAGCAAATTCATCTAGAAAAATCAAGGTGATGATAAAAATTACGACGATGATGAATTTAGAATTTTTTCATTCCTCAGGGTTTCAAAATTGCTTAGAAATTTTTAAGTCTTTTTTTTTCCTCCGAATTTCAAGCGGTTCGCAATTTCAATATTCTGCGTGATTTCACAAGATTCTTTGAAACGAAAGAATTACTTGAATTGTTTTTTTTTTAGATTTCTAGGAATTCTAATCCTCAGAGCTCGATTTTTGAAAATTTCAAAATCTCGAAGAGTACAGAAATTCTTTGCTTTCCGGTGATTTCTGGGAATTTTATAATTATTCCTCAAGATCGAAAAATTTTGTACAATATATAAATTCCCAAAATATTTGTGAATTTTTTGAAATTTCAATTTTCTCTGCAATTTTGAAATTTCATGGAATTCAATGCTTCAGAATTCCGAAATTTCTTGAAAAAAAATATGGAAATTCCTCGGAATGTGAATGTTCAAAATCCCTAAAAATCCTCCAATCCGTCCGGATATTAAGATTACTTAGAATTTCATGATTCCGGAAAATTTCAACGTTCCCCACTAATTCCTAAGAATTCATGATAAATCCTCTGCGATTTCGAAAGTCCTAAGAATTTCTAAAATCTTGAAAAATTGAAAATTCCTCAGAATTAAAATTTTCAAAATTCCTAAAAATCCTGAAATTCTTCAGGACATGAAGATTACCTATATGTAATTTCATAATTCTATGCAATACGGAAATCACCAAGAATTTATCAATTCTCTGGAATATCGAAATTCCTTGAAATCCAATTTCTCAGAATTCAGATTTTCAAAATTCTTAAAAATCTTCAAATTCTTCAGAATATCAAAATTCCATAAAATTTCCTAATTCCAAAAGAATATCACAACTCGAGTTGAAATTTCCAAAATTCCTATCGATTTTGGAATCCCTCGAAATTTGGAAATAACTTCCGAATCGAAGCGTATTTGAACGTCACGACTTCGAATAATATGTAATTTTAATGAATAATGATAATTTTTTGATTGTATTTTCTTTCTCCATCGATTAGCGTATACATACATAGATATACGAGTTATTCATGTTTATTTTATCGTCCGTCACTCACCATCCGCCCCTCGTTACTTTTAAATTGTTAATTTTCTAATAGCCGGTCGTACGGACTACGGGTGACGGTTATATACCGTGTGCCTTAATTTATGGAGATTACCGCTTCGCTAGAGCTGGAGACAGTACAAAGATGTCGACGAAAACAAAAGAGACAAACAAAGGTCTCACGGGACAATTCAATCCGTAACAATCTACGTTCTCTTCACTTCACTTCGCGTCGTCATCGCCCTCGTCTTCTTCTTCTTCTCCTCATCTCTTCTCTTTACTTCCATCCGACTCCCGAGTCTTCGGACGTCTCACGATCAGAGAATTCGCGCACTCCTCTCACCCAACTCACTCGAACCCATCCTTTTTTCTGTTTTCCCGGAAAATATCTACTTCTGCATTTCACATTTACAGTGGAAAATAATATCGCCTTATATACCTGTATACTGAATCCTATGGCAGGATCTTCGAGCTCGCAATTAAATAAATTGGAATTTCGGAGGCCAAATCTGATTCCGTCTCTTTTTTTTTTCTTATTATATTTCTTACTTTGATTTTTGTTCAATTATTTTACCTCCTTGGTCGCTGAAGAGAGAGAAAATGAAACAGAAATGTAAAAAAAACGAAAGAAAAAAAAGAAGAAATTCCGTGAAACGATTGTTTCGAAACAAAAATTCCAATAAAATTAAACGGCCCGTATCTTTCGTTGGCAATCTTCGCTCCTTTCTTGGCTACTAACATTAGGAAGCAGGCCACCTCCTCAGCACCTAATAAACTTATTGGAATCACGTCCCGTTGAGAACAAACAAAGAAAACGCCTTCTATACCTATAGCTTTGCAGGCTCCTCATCTCGACGAAATCCAATCTATTACATCGTATTAATTATTCATTAATTATTTTCTATTCACTCCTGTCCAGGTGGCACGTGACTGACTCGTACTCAGTACACGAGTCAGTAGGCACAATTAATTTCAATATTAAGATCGTCTTCATTTTACTTGAAAGACACAATTTAATCTATAAATGATTTTTCCCTAACTCAAGATACACGCTTTTCTATGAAAACGATTTTTCTTCGACTTGGGAGACGCGAGCTTTTGAGGAAATCAATTTTCCTCGACTCGAGACACACGGTTTGGTCGAGAAAGAATATTTTCTCAACTCGGTATACACATTTTTCTCTATAAATGATTTTCCCTTGACTCAAAAGACATGCTTTGCTATGAAAACTATTTTTCTGTGACTCGAATAACGCTGATTTTTCATCATATGAATTTTCTTTCACTCGAGAGACCCCATTCAATCTATGAATGATTTTTCTTTGACTCAAGATTCACGCTTTTCTATGAAAACGATTTTTCTTTGACTGGAATAACGCTGACTTTTTCTCATATGAATTTTCTTTTAATCGAGAGACCAAATTCAATCTATAACTGATTGTTCCTTGACTCAGGATACACGCTTTCCTATGAAAACGATTTTTCTTTGACTTGAAAGACCCAAAGTTTTGTGAAAATCAATTTTCCTTGACTCAAGGAGCGCTCTTTGGTCTATAAATAATTTTTCTTCGACTCCAGAGCCGCATTTTCTCCGAAAGCGACTTTTATTCAACTCAAGAAACATTTTTTTCTGTATAAATGATGTTTCCTCGATTTAAATTACTCTTTATTAATCATCCGAGTCGATTTTTCTTTGACTCGATAGACGGACGATATTCTAAAAATGGTTTTCCCAGACTGAGTATCGTCTGAGTCCTTTTTTTTGTGTCTAAAAACGAATTTTCCCTCGAACTTAAAAGACGCGCTTTACTGCAAAATTGATTTTACCTTGCGTCGAGGAAAAACAATTTTCTCTAAACATATTATTTGCCAACTTTAACGACACAATCTTCTTCAAAAGCGAATTTCCCCTCCTATTCAAGAGACACAATTTTCTCCAAACATGATCATCAATCGATTCAAGATGTACAATTTGACTTTTCCTTCACTTCAGAGACACTCGCTCTAATTTCGTTATCACTAGTAATTTCCCTGTGATTCACCTCGCTCTAACATCAGCTAAATTTTCGAACATCCTAATAAGAATTTCAGAGCTAAAATACGAGCGAAACAGGCCATCAAAGGCCGATTAATGGGCCATAAGAAGAGCCCAGCCCGGCTCACCGATCCTGAAACAGAATTAAACCAACCAACTCATCGACGGTGCAGTGGTCAACTAGCCATATTGAAATTCAGTTGGTACCTAGTAGTCGGTAGATTCTATCCAATTGGTCATTCCTTCGTCGGCTTTGTGCTCGATGGCCTATTCACCGGCTATGTAGATGCGGAAGCGAGATTCGCTGGAGTAGGAAACAGAGACGAGCGAACGGCAGGATGAGAGGAAAGAGGAATTCCCCCTTTTCGTGAACGAGGATAGATGCCCAGATAGCATTGTGAATTTCGCAAAATGTCTGTCCGACAGAGCGGCCAAAGAGTTCTCAGACTGCAATGCTGTGCACTGGTTACCATTGCCTCTGTAGCTCAGTTCAGCTCGCCTGGAACTATAAAGACGAATTTTCCCCATTTTCCCCCGTCCCCCCGTCCCCCCGTCGCCCCATCTCCTTGCCTCTTTTCCTCGCTTCCTGTAAAGTTCCTCCGCTGGTGTTAACCGTGTAGATATAGAGATCCCGGGGGCGGTGGCACCGGCACTGCCACTGCCACTGGCACTGGCACTGGCACTGGGGTAGGTTTTGGTCTGTGGTAACTGGTGGTAGTGCAGGTTGTAGAGGAGCTGGTCTGTGAGAGTGTATTGATCGCGTTGGAAGGAAGGAAGGCGGGTGGGGCTCGCGGTGTTTCCTCCCTTGCTCTTGCAGAACGATGTTTCATTGCGTCTCTGTCATGGTCTGGACGTTTAACGCGTACCACTGTACCAATGTACCAGTGTACCCCGTTATATCGTCATTTGGTCAGCGTCGAACGCGCCCCGAACGTCCGTCGAGCCCCGAAAAACCTGTCACCCACCATTATCGGCACGTCCAATTGACGCTCTGCACACCAACACTACGACAAATAATTAAAAGGACTATGACCGACGATCGGAATCGACGGATCAAGGGACGCCTCCACCTACGTCATCAGCGATTTGTCCAACGCGAAAAATGCCCTTTCGAATACCCCTGACTCATATTTGCATATGCTCAACAAACACATGTGTTTACACACACGTTTATGAGCCATTTCATGTCAACTCG
Organism: Tenthredo livida; assembly: GCA_963992785.1. Classification (NCBI taxonomy): domain Eukaryota; kingdom Metazoa; phylum Arthropoda; class Insecta; order Hymenoptera; family Tenthredinidae; genus Tenthredo; species Tenthredo livida. The sequence continues at coordinate 5,744,051 of OZ023070.1, read as the reverse complement.
AACCATTCGGTTGCCAATTTTTTTCTTCCCTTTTTCTCTTCTACATTCAATCAGTCATTATCAGCATTGAGTATTTTTTCGTTTTTCAATTTCTCGACTTGTTTGCGACAGCGAATATTCTGTTTCTGATAAAAAAATAAAGAAAGAAAAAAATAAAAAAAAAACCTCGGTTTCATACAGAAAACAGAAAGAAAGATTTCGGTGGGTTCTTTTAATTTTTTTTTATTTTTCTTCTCTTCCGCGCAGATGTTCGCGAAGGGTGCTAATTACGAGTGTTGGGATCAGAGAGGTTCCGAGAATGGAAGAGCTGCCAATACGGTTGGTTGTTGTCTCCGTTCGTGTCGCCTTCCTATTTTCTCATCTCCCCCGCACCGTTACAGATTCGACTAATTCAATAGGAGCTGGTGCCGTTCAAAGAGTCCTTTGCCATATCCCAGAACGGCGCGATGGGATCACTGTTTCATGTATCAATCGATCTAATCATCCATTATAAATCCACACACCAATTAACAATCAAAGACTTGTTTTCATATTTGATTAATCAACGAATTTGTTACACCAATCTTCAACACCAATACCTAATCCTAATTAACAGGACTGAACCATGATTCTGAACTTCAGGTCACGCAATTTTTTTTTTAATTTTTTTTCCCACGTTACTTTTCATGCAATTATTATCCGAAATTGTATATCAAGCATGTGAATTATCGATGCCCCTTTTTCAAATTCTCTTTTCCAAAGCCTCAAAGTGCCGAAACCGTGAAGCGATTCGTGGTGAAATGAGGTCAAAAGTCATTTTTCAACCGAAATCTTATTTTTCTCTTTTATCATTTTATTATTGAATTCTTTTTTACTGCCCCCCCCCCCCCCTCCCCATCCCCCAGGCCCCCTTTTTTTTCTACCATCCTCGCTGAAAGTTTCAATTGCAGGAATGTAAATCACGTTACGCTCCCGAACGGTTTCAGATCTCGACTTTATACCACATCATCATGAATTCCTCTTTTTCTTCTTCATAGTAATAAAACTTATATTACCAATCCGATATCGAACGAGGTTTGAACGTTTTCGGTCAGGTTTAGGACTTTTATAAAAATGAAAAAAAATAAAAAATTGTGAATAAAAAAAAGAAGAAGAAGAAGAAGAAGAAGTTATATATCCACTCCGTATATACGTATAAAGATTTCTATATCCATTCGATTTCTGGCGAAATCGCTAACGGTTCCGAATGAAGGGATGGGTTCCTTCTGCGGCCGGCCGGATCAACCGGGCGCGAAATTTCACGACCCAGATCAAAAAGGACAGGACTGACGGGAGTAGGACTAGTGCGTCACTCAATCCCGATTGCGTATATGGGGATGAAAAGACCGGAAATGATATGGCTCCTTTTTCTCCGCAAACTGAAAACGAAAATCCACCACCTTCCGCGGGTCCAATACCCGATGCACAACGTTGTGCGTATAACGACTAAACTTTCGAGATTACATATCCGCGGCATGTTTGAAACACTGACTAACCGGGTCAGAGGTTTTACTCTGAAATCATGCCGGCAGAAAAGCTCTCGAGAGGATCTCGACTCTTTGCCATTCTTTGACTATGCGATATCATCGCGAGTGGCGAAACTTCGGGTCGTAAATCTATTTTTATTATTATCCGCTGTACAGCGTATAACAGCGTAGTATGTAATTCCCGACTCGAACCATGATATATCTGTCAGTTAATGACAGTAGTCAAATCTCGGCTCATCTCACTCTCATCTTATCTAGCCGTAAGATTCTGAATAATTCAGATATGCAATGAGGTATGGGGGAAAATGGGCCGGGTATAAAATACGGGTGACTATGACTGCGGGAGAAAGTACGAGTGTGGTGTAGGTGCTACGCGCAGATGCTGCAAATCATTGGGACAAAACAGCCCCATCGTTGTCCTTCCGAGATAAAGTTTGCGCCAGCTAGTCCTCGGGCGAGTAGCATGGAGCTTGGTGTCCTCGCGCATGCGCGGATTTCACTTCATGTGTGTGCGCCTTCGGTGCGTTTATCTCTATCTGCCTTTTACCTACTACGGCGCGTGCATGCGCCCACACGCATACCTTACCGAGTATTTTCGGTCTGTTTGACTCCCGTTTTCCTCCTACCTGTTAATACACATATGTACACTTTATGTCACACTTAATACAAAACGTTCAACGTTTCGTGCCTTACCGGTATTTGAGGCCAGTTTGTCAGCCGGACAGACTGACTAAGTTACGTCCGGAATTTGTTCGGAACGAGAAAAGTTTGTCATATTTTCTGACACAACAACGTATAGCCCTGCCGGGCGGATAAAAATCTCCACTCATGAAACGTACGGAGGCTTTATCCAACGGTTTATTATCTCGCGTTTACAAGCTACGAATTTTTCGAATAATTGACTAACGAATGGAAAGAGGTGTCCCGAAAATGAGGGACTGGTCGTATGTGGACACAGTTTTTAGCCCGACTTTTATATCCATACGGAATTACGTTTGGTTCGAATGGGATAGGATAGGATAGGATATAGGAATGAGTTAGGGTTCGGCTGCGAAATCTTGGGCCATTCGCAGCATCCTCTCTATCCGTATCCTTCTCTCTCACTCTCTCGCTCTTTCGCTCTCTATCTGTTTTCTAGAATAGCGTGAAACGAAGGGCAGACAGACGTTTGCGACAGGCCAACAGTCTTGGCGGTGAAGCGAATGAGAATTGAGAAGCGAGGGCAAACAGGGGTGGAACGTGGATAAGAAAACGATTTGATGAGACGAGGGTTTATTGAGTGTTACCCGAACTAAACCGAAGAAATAAAAGAAAAAACAGGGGAAGGAAAACTGCAGACTTTTTGCCCAACCCCATCCGTACTGTAGCTACGAGTTTTAAAACTTGTCTACCTCCGTTTAGAGACCTGATTCACAATCGAAAACACTTACTTAAGGGCCTACATATATACCTTCAAATTTATCTCTCAGTCATTCCGGTTTTTTCATTGTTTTTACGTCGCCGTAAGATTTTCTGAAAATCTCACAACAAATATTAGATCTACTTTCTGGCACTTCGTACACGATTAGATGGAAAATATTTGATCTACAATGTTCAGATTCAAGGTACTGATTCAGAATACACATTTCCATAATGTGAACTAAAGATAATGAAGTCGGTTGAGACACGTTTGTGTTAATTTAAAAATGGAATTGGTGAACACGATGATTGTGAAAAATGAAGTAAATCTTTGGAAAAAAGTACTTTCCATAATTGCCATGTGCGTTCCTTAGTTCACACGGTAGAGATGCTTGTCTCAAATGTTCATGCCAAATTTTGATCGTTTCGGATGATTGGTACCAGAGTAATCATGTACGAATTATTTTTTAACGAGCATTGAATATTTGGGGAATCAATTATTTTTGAACTTTGTACACGATCACATGAACACTATTGTATCTACAAATTTCAAGTTCAAAATGCTTGTTCAATAAACATGTTCCATACCGTCTGAACTAAGGATATTGAAATCGGTACAGAAACTCTTACGATAATGCAAACATGGTATTGGTAGGCGCGATGGTTATCAAAATCGTAATCAATCTGCAAAAAAAAAGAGATTTCTCGTGAACGTAATGCAACTTTTGTAGTTCACACGTTGAACAATCTTGACTAAAATGTTCATGTTGAATTTTGATCGTTTCGAATGATTGGTACCAGAGTAATCATGTACGAATTATTTTTCAACGAACATTGAATATTCTGGGAATCAACTATTCTTGTACTTTGTACACGAATATATGAATACTATTGTATCTACAAAGTTGAGGTTCAAAATGCTTGTTCAATGAACATGTCCGTACCGTCTGAACTAGGGATATTGAAATCCGTGGAGAAACCTTACGATAATGCAAAAATGGTATTGGTAAACGGTTTACCGTAAACGTGATAATTATAAAACTAGTAATGAATCTTCAGAAAAAAGATACTTGCCATGAACGTAATGTAATTTTCGTAGTTCACACGTTAAACAATGTTGTCTAAAATGTTCATGTCAAATTTGGATCGTTTCGGATGATTGGTGCCAGAGAAATATCGTACGAATAAATTAATCATGGGTTTTGCTCATGCCAGCCGCAAGAGCTCACTAGTTGAATTATTTCAATATGTCAAAACGGCATTTGACGGACGAATATAGTGACAGTGACTGAGAAACAAAATTTAAAGCCCATATTCACGACAACCTCAATCATTTCGAACGTAGGTCTGATAAAAAAAAAAGTCGACGCCAATGTGAATGTGAGCTCCGAACCAAAAGCTGAAATTTTTTTGGTCTGTCGTTGCATTCAAAGTCACCCTAAGATGAAGGGTTTCTGAGAAAGCACCTCCAGACCATGTCATAACAGTTTTTTTCATCGTGAACGAGAACGATGCACAATAGTGTCTGGATCTCCTTTTTTCTCAGTATGGTGGAAAAATAGATTAGCTGACGTCCGTTCATCTCGACATTCATATTCCATCAACGTACCTTTTTCAACTAGCTACACATGAATTGTAGCTACGTCAGTTCTGAGGGAAAGAAGTTTATCTTTTCTCTGCTTTCTCTCCCTCTCTCTTTTTCTCTTTTTCTTTTTTTCTCTGTATATATATATGTATTAGTTACAGGAGAGTAGTCTTGATTGGGTAGCAATCAGCGTCTTCGGTTGGTAAAATATTGTTTGCGATATAGATTCTATCGGAGTCTTAGACCGAGACTAAAGACTTGGTCCAAGGCGTCAGAACACCCTCAACCAGTCCTCCAGATCTTTTCTCCTTCCTGTGCTGCTTCGCGGAGTTTCGAAGTCTCCTCATTCGATTACCTCCTCTATCGAAGACCCCCGTACCAAACCATCTCTGACCTTTCCTCCCACGACTCGCCTCGTTCGCTGGTACCTTTTCTAAGATTCGATTCTTCAGCCTTTTCAGACTCTCGCTCTTTTGCTGTTTTCTTTTTTTTTTCTTCTTCTACTTTCTTTTCTTTTCTTTTCTTTTCTCTCCTAGTCTATCTCTTCACTGTGTTCCGATTTTTTTTCTATCCTGCTGTTTGCCAATCGCATTTCTACTCTTCAGCTATTTTGCTATTTTGCTGTTTTTCTTTTGCTCTGCTGCTATTTTCGCTACCCTCTGGCCCTTTTCGCTTCTCTTTCGTCCTCATTTACTTTTTTTACTGTCTTACTCTTCTCGTTTCTCCTTACTTTCTCGCTCTCTCGCTCTATTACTGCCTTATTTACTATTTTGCTGTTCTACTCTTGCTTACTGTCTTGTTGGTCTAATCATGTTTCGCCATTTTACTCTTCTCCCTTTCCGCTCTTCTGTTGTGTTCATGTTCCACTGTCTAGCTGTTCTGCTGTTCTCCTGTCTCGCTGTTTTGATCTTCTACTGTTCTCCTGTTTTGCTTTTCTATTGTTTTGATGTTCTACTGTTTGATGTTCTACTGTTCAGCCGTTCTATTGTTTTGCTGTCTTGCTGTTTTGATGTTCTACTGTTTAGCTGGTTTGCCGTTCTCCTGTCTTGCTGTCTTGCTATCTTGCTGTTTTGCTGTCTTGCTGTTCTACTGTTTTGATGTTCTACTGTTTAGCTATACTGCTGTTTTGCTGTTCTGATATTCTACTGTTTTGCTGTTTTGATATTCTACTGTTTTGCTGTCTTGCTGATTTGATATTCTACTGTTTTGCTGTCTTGTTGTTTTGCTGTTCTACTGTTTTGCTGTTTTGCTGTCTTGCTGTTCTGATATTCTACTGTTTTGCTGTCTTGTTGTTTTGCTGTCTTGTTGTTTTGCTGTTCTACTGTTTTGCTGTCTTGTTGTTTTGCTGTTCTACTGTTTTGCTGTTTTGCTGTCTTGCTGTTCTGATATTCTACTGTTTTGCTGTCTTGTTGTTTTGCTGTTCTACTGTTTTGCTGTTTTGCTATCTTGCTGTTCTACTTTTTCGCCATTTTGCTCTTCGCTCTTTTAAACTCTTTCACTCTGCTGTTTTTCTGGAGAGTTATAAATTTGGTCCAAAACCGCAACCTGACGATGTGAAATTCGTTCGAAAACAGGAATGGGATATGGGTTGTTAAAACCGGGCTGACCCACTCGATTTTTAAATCGGTGAGGTTGAGCTGCGGTTGGTTGTTTCTGTAATATGTATATATATGTACGCCTATAGTATAACGTCATACCCAATTTTCTCATCGTTAAACAATTCAACGTTTAATTTTAGAGGAGCCCGAAGAAGCCAGGGACAAAACACCGCCTTGCTTTAGGTCGACCCAACCTGTTTAAGATGTAGATTGCGTGGTTCGGAGACTCCCACTGCCTCCTGCCCTCCTGCACTGCAAACATCCCCTCATCCCTATTTCCTTTTATTTCCCTTCTACCTACTTTATCCTACCACCACCTTAACCTACAGCACACTCGACCTACGGCCTACTCTTCATCCACTTTTCCTCTCTCTCTCTCTCTCCTCCCTTCAACCTTTTCTCCTCTCATCGACCAAAATCCACCCCATCTCTCTCTCTCTCTCCTCTCTCTATCTGTAAAACCTATACTCGAACCCCACGTTATACTCTATCGAAAGAAAAAGTTGGAAAAAAAAGAGACACCTACATATGTAATATGTATACTATACAAGGGGCATATAATAACGTACGTATTTTTTATGCCCGCCCCCCTTCGTCTCAGAATATTAACCCTAAGTATCAACAATAAGTGGAGAAAGAGAGAAAGAAAGAAAATGTAGAAAAAAAGGAAAAATGATTAAAAAATCGTTTTTTTCTTTCTTTTTTTCAATCTTACGATAAAAATTTAAAAAAAAGGCACGTATGGTTTTCTCAAAGTTTGCTTATTGCTTTGAAAACATGTGAATAGCAAATAGCATAGAAAGTAAAAGAAGAAAAAACCCAAAAAAAGAATCAAATCATTTTTCTAAAAACCAAAAAAGGCATATATGTATAATTACAGGTAGGCCCTTTTTTATTTTAGTTAAGGCATATAATATCTACATACGGCGACGTATACGCCTTTTTGGCATTATCAGAGACGCGAATTATATATTATATGTAGGTACGTAAATACATACATACTATATGCTTTTGTCATTTGATTAATTGTGTTTTACACTCTTTCATATACATATGAGGAATGACAGAACATGAAAGAAAAAAGAAAAAAAAAAAGGCAAAAGGTAAAAAGGAAAGAAATACTTTTATATGAGGGTCAGAGTTTAAAACCTGACAAAAAGGAGGATTCCTATGTATACATATATCATATTATATATATGGGGCATTCCATGCCAAATCGATCTGGTCCTGACCCTCGGCCACTCAGATTTGGTCCGCGATTTTTTGTATCATTCTTCTGAATCTAAATAGCAATCAGAATGTTTTTCAGATTTTTCAAAAAAAATTTGAATTTTCCAAGTTTTTTCTTCCACACCTCGACGGCCGTGATCGAAAAATCGGTAAACATTCTCAAAAGTTCTGTGTCCGAAATGAAAATTTTTCAACCAAAATTCATAATGTCTGGACTTTTGCTTGGACCTGTTTTTTTCAACTTTTTTCGAAGAAAAAGTTTGAAAAGATAAAAGCGGGGGTCAATACACCGTGGACTGATCTGAGAGGTCGAGGGTCAAGACCAGGTCGATTTGGCATGGAATGCCCCGTATATAGATATATCTATCCAACATATCTGTATAAAATTGAGAAAAGAGTGTAGGTATATGAGGTATAAGTCCGTTGTGAGCTGGTTACCAGACTATATATACACGGTGACCCACCCTCTTGCTCTTTTCGAGGATCGGATTTGTCAGAGAAGCTTAGAGAACGCTGCCTTCGGTCCTTTTGCATATATATATAGTATATTATATACATGTATATATGATATGCTATGTACTATGTATATGTGCCTCTATAGGTACGTATTCCCAATACTAATGCTACACATGTATGAATATAAGGAAAAAAAATGGAATCGATGAGAAAAGAGTGGAAAAAATTGTCTCTCCTTTTTCCTGGTTTTGTGTTCAAAACTGAAAGAAAAAAATGGACCCGAAGACTGGAGGTGAAAAAAAGGAAGAAAAAATAATCTATTTTTCCGACTTTGTCTCTCATGTCTCTCATGAGTTGATAATACACGTGTCATACATCAAGCCCACTAGTCAGTTTCGAGTGGCATTCGGTCGAGACGGCTAGGACTGGCGTCGTCTGATACCACTTAACAAGTGTGTTTCGCGTCTGCGAGATCGCGTCGCGTCGTCGCACGGCTGTATACATACATACAGAGAGTAAACGGTTTTAGTTTCCACTCGGTCACAGCCAACTCGGCAGAATCCAGCTTTTTCGTCTGTTTATTGCAGCCAGGTCATCTGCATTTTTTCTCTAGTTGAATTGATCTGCTTTCGGGAGATCCGAAAAGAAAAAGAAAGGTGAATAGCCAGCCCGCAATGAAACGACGAAAAACCTTTAGTGTGCCGAGTTGGCTGTGACTGAGTGAAGACTAAAACCGTTTTCTCTCTGTATATATGTATTTTTTTTTTCTTTTTTTTTCGGTCCATTTTTCCCTTATATATAAACATACTATTCTTCTTCGTCTCTCAGCCACGCCTATTCTTTATACGTATGTATATAGATATATATATACTCAACTACTTTCTCTTCCCTATTTTTTTTTTTTCATTTTCCACACTTTTTCCTTGATTTTGCAAACGCTGCAGTTTCTTAGTTCTTTATCGTTTTCGAGAAGAAGAAAGAAGAAGAACGAAGGAGAAATACAAAAGCAGGTATAACATGTAACGATTGCACACATATATGATATATAGTGTGTGTATATGATAAAACAAAAAATAAATAAATAAATAAATAAATAAACAAACAAACGAACACGAAAAACTTTTTTATTACGTGAAACAGACGTTTTTTCTAATCAAATCGTCACGTATTACTACCTAGCTACCAACCAACCAACCAACCCGACCCACCCTACCCTTAGCTACTACACGAAAATTAGCTTTTTGCCGAAGCTAAGGGATGTCTGTTTGATGGTTTGGGTGTCATCCTCACTTAACCGTCGCGATGTGAAAAGGGTGCGTTTGTTCCCCACCATTTTCCCTTTATCCTCATACCCTAGTGTACTACCTCCCCAACCTTTATAAGGTGTAGGTATATATAATACGCCACTCCTTTTTCACTCGGCGCAATTATCCTTGACGGTAATAAAAAAAAAAAAAAATAAAAAAAAAAAAAATACAATATTGTTCGCGGTGTTTGTTCTATTCTTTTTTATTTTTTTCATTTATTTTAATTTTTTTCATTTAATTTTTCACCCTCAACAGTTGTTCGTTTTTTTTTTCATTTCTTTTCCTTTTTTTTTTTCGACCACCACGCCAAGACGAGAGGAAATAAATGAATAAAAAACTCGCATAGGTTTCTCATCGACTGAAACATAATGATGTTTCTCTTGTTTACCTTATTATACCTTCGATTTGACCGTATTTACCGTGATTTTGCGGGTGGTTCTTTCTCTTTTTCCTTTTCGTTTTCTTCTTTGCTCGTCGAAGATGTATAGAATAGAAGAAAAAATAAAACGGAGAAAAATAAAATGTACGTGTACCTACTCGGAAAATTTATTTCATTCTCGAAAATGATATCACCTTTCCGCGGATATTAGGCAGTGAAATTGCCAAATAAGGGTGACTCAGGGTGGATTGGGGGTTGGGGGTTGGGAAAGAGTATCCAAAAATTATGCAAATGTTTTACCTGTACTATATACAACCCTTATATATTATATATATATATATATATATATATATATATGTATGCTTCCCACCTCAGATGGTTTATGTAATATTTTGAGTGGTCCTACCCCCAGGCCCTTCGCGCATCGCATCGCCATACCCCATACCCGTACCCATAGTATCGCCATCGTATAGCCTCTTCGTTGCTGCCGTGTGTTTTTTTTTTTTTTATTCTTTTTTATTTTTCTTCCCTTTCCCTTTTTTTTTTCTACCTCCTCTTTTTACTCGCTAGGGATATATTATTTATGCCGGTAACTTTACCCCCGAGTAATATAAATATAAACGTTGAAAAATTGGTCGCGACGACTTATATTATATTCCCTCCGTTAGCCAGATGGAAGGGGGATGAAAAATATAAAGAAGACAATCAAGTTGACGGATATACATCGGGAGAACGTAAAGAAAAAATAAAATAAAAAATAAAATAAAATAAAAAATAAAACTAAAGAACTAAAGAATTGATGTTCGAAACTCGGCGGATATTTAGAAATGAGCAGAAAGGGGAGAAAGTAAAAAAAATTAGCGAAATTGAAATTCTGTTTTTCTCGACGAGAAAAAAAAAGAACAAAAAAACCTTTTCTATATACCTACTCATTCATACGCGGCCCTATACTATACGAGATTAGCCTCTCAGCCGATTTACCGATATGGTTCGACGTCGCGGAGGATGAGGATGAAAACAGGTTCGATTTACAACGTCCGGTCGAGCTACGGATCAGGCTCCCGTCTATTCCTTCAGGGCAGTGTGAAACTGGCTACGAAGATACCAGATATGGTTATAGCCAGTCGGTGTGTGTGCGTGTATATACGCGCGTGTGTGTGTGACTGATTTAAAGATGATCACGGAGCGAAGGACAAACGGTGACGATCATATATTTATACCGATCGAACTTCGTTGTAGACTATTCGAGAATAGTCAGCACGCTTATGGACTGTGGGACGATTCGAAGAGAAAGCGTAAAAAACGAATCGGAGAGAGGATGTAGTACGAAATAGTAAAAAATAAGAACGAACTTATGAACGAGAAGAAGAAGAGATGGAATAAGAAATTGAGAAAAAAATACGGGGGAATAGAGGAGGGAAGAAACAAGACGGAGAGAGAGGAAGATCGGTGGGACCTTGGGCAAGACTGTGCAAGAAGCAGTGCATCTTATGGAAATTTATTTCACGTCGAAGAGGTGTATATATCCGATTTTTTGACTGAATATCAACGATTTTCTGTCGAAACAGCTTCCGCCACTTTGAATTACACATTTTTGAGGTTTGATTCGAGATCAGCGACCCCGAAAACCCCGGAAAACAGTTTTTTCTCGCGAAATATGAATGACGTTACTGCAAAAGAGCCGCCATGTTGGATCTGCCATTTTTAATTTCGTCATTGTGAGGTTAGATCCGCAATAAACGACGCCGAAACGTAGTAAGCGCAGTTTTAGAGCTGGATATGGATGATACTTCGCAAAAACGGCGGCCATATTGATTCTGCCATTTTGAATTTTAGTGGTTTGGGGGTTAGATTCGGAACGAGAAACCGTGAACGCTACCATAAAACAGTTTTTGGACAATATCTACGTTACGAGGGACCGTAAAAATCGACGAGATCAATTTTGTCACCCGATTTCGATAACTTTTTTAATTTCGTTTCCCATTTCCCGATTCTAGGTTAACGGTTAGTTATTGTTATGAAGTCAGGATTATCGGATAAAAAATAAAAAAATATGAAAAAAAAAAGCCTATAATATATTTTATAGAAAATCCAAACTACCCAGTGATGAATATTTATACATTTCATTCGCTATCGTCGTAACAGATAAACATTTTCGACCGTATAAAGATTTATGGATGTTCGAAATGAAAAATTGATCAAACTAAATCGCATGAATGAATGAAAAAGGCAACATTTATTTTCCAACATACAGGGCGACTCAGGTGAGACGGGTCATATTCTGAGGTCACATTCCCCGCGAAAGTCTAAGACTAAATTTCATTTGCCGAAATTCTGAGGAACCGATGGTTTCCGAGCTACAGAAGATCTCAGTTGACCAATCGCAGAGCGTATAGGTTGCGTATACGAGCTACTGCGCAACTCGCACTCATGGCCGGCCGCGTGAGCGCCACCTATAAGTTCCGCGATTGGTTGAGTGCGATTTTCCGTAACTCCGAAACTATCGGTCCCACGAATTTTTAGTAAAGGAAATTTAGTCTTAGAATTTCTCGAGGAATCCTACCCTCGAAGTATGGCTCGCTTAGCCTGAACCACCCTGCTCAGTGTTCATAGAGGTATAAAACCACTGAATTATTCATTATATTACCGCAAAGTGCAAACTGGGTACCATATGTATACTCGTACATTAGTATGCCGTAGTTTCCTTTTTATTCTCAATCTTAATCAAGATTGGCGTCTCTCGCTACGCCACTGCGGTTAGAACTGTGGGAAATATCTGAATACAGGTTTTATATAAGGAAGGTGGACTTCACGGTGCCGATGTGGAGGACAGGTTGTGTAATTATAAAGGGGGGAGACCAACTAATTGGGAAACATTGATAGCTTCGTATACTTTTCTCTTTCATTCATATAAACTATGTATAGTCGTTCGCGTGGCTTAGGTACAATCGGTTATATACATGGTCATAAAACCAGAGAAGAAAATGCGAGAAAATGTGGAAATTCATCCTACGTGTGATTTTGGTGGCTAAAGGAGTATCTGATCTGAAGATGGATGGAAAAAGAAAAAAGTATCAAACAGATCCGAATAATGAGATAAGATGCAAATGATTGTCCCTCTGCAGCGAGGCGGCCGGTGGGTCGCTTTCAACATTTCCCATGATCATCCGAGCACCGACTACTACTACCTTTCGAGCCTTTATTCGAATGCTTTTGATGGTAATCATTTAATCAATGTAATCCGGGGGAACCGGCCGTGATAGACTTTATATTCTCACCGCTACTAATTTTGGATAAGCCAATGCAGGTATCACTTTCAAAGTCCCGCGGGATATGGGGAGGAGGGTTTACCCAATTTTTACTATCTGAATTCGAACAAGCCAACTCAACAAGCCTTTGACCACAATTTCCAACAGCGAGAACTGCGTGAACGGAAAGAAACCGTAAATATATAAAAGAGCACATTTTCATGCATGAGTAACTCTTTCTGGAACAGTCAGCGACAGAGGAATAGTCATCGTTCGAGTATTCAGAGTAGTTTCACAATGTTAGTTATAGGCTAGTGGAATAGGAAAGAATTGGGAAAATAACCAGTGCGAAGCATTATGGCGTATTATCGAACATTCTAAGAATCCTGGAATCGGAGATTTTCAACGATATCTCAGTAGCCGTCAGTGATATCAAGTTGGAGGTGAGTATCGAAAATGAAGTTCATTAAATTTTCCATCAGAAAGGTGAAGTACATTTATTCTCTATCTCCATTAGTTTCGCTGTATTTTGAGACTGAATATTTGGTCAAAAATCTGAAATTTCGAGATGACCAGCTGAACAAACGTGACAGATTCCACATCGAAATACATCCAAACCAATGAAGATAGAAGAAAAATGTATTCCACTATTCTTATAGGGAATTTGATAATCTTCATTCCTGGTATTCACTTCCAACTTGATATCATTTACGGTTACTGAGATATCAGTGAAAAACTTGTTTCGAACAGGTTTTTCCACTACGATCGTTCGGAAAATCAGTTACACATTCAGCCTAAAAAAACAGCGGAACCGATGAAGATACAAGAAAAATGTATGGCATCATTTTGATAGAAAATTCAATAAGCTTTATTTTTGATCCCCACCTCCGACTCGATATCATGGACTTTGACCGAGATATTGACTTTAGAATATCCAGAATGACTATGAGCCAAACTCATTAGTGAAGAATATTTATGTGTAGGTACAAAGTATCGAGAAATGTAACTACTGGTTTTTCTTTGTCCATTCTTCTCAGTCTCTGATTGACTATTCCCTCCACATCGGTGAAGAACTGGATTTGAAATTCTTGAATAGGTAAGAAGCTCCGTTGAAGAAAAAGTTCGCGTAAAACTGTGCGATGTATACGTGGCCGAGGTTCCTACATATTATTACCTTGTTTTAAATCGACGATTCTGTATCCTCGTGGAAGGAAGTGAGAAAGAAAAGACGGAAAGAAGAAAGGAAGCGTAAAAAGTAAAAATAAAACTAAGAGTAGTAGGAGTGGAGCAGATGGGGGCCCCGGCCGCCGCCATCTCTTGCCGGTGCAGAAATATAACGTTTTTATATTATCTCCTCCAGTGTTTTAAATGGTCCGATATATAATCCCTGAACGAGTTTTTGCAATACTACATATACCCACACGCTGGTCCAGAAGCGATATTTGCGTACGGCGAATTTTTATCTTCTCTATATTACCCTGCGTCGGAGTCGAGCTTTCGATATCGAACCGTTTACCCGTGCGTCACAAGCCCGCTGGAATTCTACCGCTCCATAGTTGAACCCGGACGATAATAATCCTGGATGAAACTAGGTGTGGGGATGTCCACTCTGTGCCGTGGAAAAAAAAATTCTGCATTAAAACTAAAAGATTTCCAAATAGCCAATATGTTGTACCGCGCAAAAAGTCACCGTTCGAAAACTGAATCCATTTCGGTAACAAAATGTCGATAAAAATCCCATAAGCACCTGGGATTGGTGTGAATAACGAACACAAGCGTTAGGAAGAAGAGGAGAACCATAACGTTGTTCCGATATCCCAATTTCTCTCTTTCCTCATACGAAGAAAAAACCGTGCAAGTAATACTCCAGGTTTATGGTAGCACAATGATGGGTCTTTTGTTGTACGTATAATTAGCTAGGTCAAACAATAATTTGACGGTGTTTCATTATCCGAAATGAATACGTACTGGGCCATGATATGGAGGATAATGCCGAGGGACATGGCATAAACATGAAGGAACTCTTCACCTTGTGCCAAGACACGTTCAATTTAAACTCGGCACATCCCGTGCTTTGTTGTCCGTGTTCATGGCACACAATTCTGATGTGTGCTAGCGTGTTCACATGGGAAACCGCGAGCGATTTACACACCAACGGACGGAGGCAGTACCGAGGAAAGAGGTCATACAGGATCACAAAAGAGTGCACGTAGGTATCCCCCATATTCTTCATCCATAAGATCATGGAATTATTCTACGGTGTAAGATTGGCTTCTGTGAATGATGGCCTGCGGCGTTCCCAACAACTCGACCTCGCCTCTTACTCCACTTCTTCGTCTTCTTCTTCTTCTTCTTCTTCTTTGCTGCACAGCTCGCCCATCTCCTTAATGGACTTTACTCTCTGAACGGGCACGAAGAAGGATCAGGTAAAACTAGAGGAAGAAGGGAGGGAGGGAAGGACGAGTCCGGGCTGCAGGTGCACTGGTGGCTGTCGTGGCGTCGAGGTGCTCGGCGTCGCGTGGCGCGGTGTGACGACGACAGACAGCATCACGGTTCCTAGAGAGAAACTGGGACGCTGATACATCGGAAAGAGAGTGTGGACTACACGGAACCGGTTTGACCAAGTAGCAGTCAGCCGGTGCTCACCGTGTACCCGGTGAACCGCGTCCTCGGCGAACTGCTGTTGCTGCTGCTGCTGTGACCACTATACCGAGACTCAGCGAAGTCTGATCTCCATCCTCAACAATGTCGATATTAACCTCAACATCTCAACCGGAATGTAGACGTTGTAGTATGAATGTGGAAAGTACATGCGCCTAGGTGGAGAGAGATGGGTGGATAGATGTCGAGAAGGATTGTTCATTGTTCTGGGAACAGTGTTCCATGATGACGAAGAATGTACCTACAGCACTTTGGCACAATAATGAGTAACATGATGCGTCGTTTGTCACTATATTCATCGGAAATTATCCCAGATATTTCGAAACTGGTTGATCCTATAGAAAAGTTGTTCAGGCAGAAAGTAAGCAGCTTCTAGCAATCTTTCATCTTTGTTCGAACTATTTTTCGAAAAAGTGTATGGCTGCGCCGATAATCGAAGATATTATAACGTCTTTGCTCCGAAGTGTGTGAGCAGCATACTTAAGCAGTTGTATTTCTTGTTTCTCTGATATCTTGGAAATGGATGATGTTATCAAAAAGTTACCCAGACAAAAAATCAGCAACTTTTCATGATCTTCAATCTTTGTTCGAACTATTTCTCGGAATAATGACCGACTCGCGAGATAATTTTATATATAATGGCCGAATCATGAATGGAATTCGATCGCAACTTCTGTTAAAGCACGAAGCTCCAGGCTTCGATTGCGCCCATTCCAAAGATACTCAAATCCACAAGAGTGAGAATGAAAGGAACGGTGCTTCTCACAGCGATCAATTATAGTATCAGTCCTCTAACGGAGGGTCAGATCGTATTCAGAAAGCCACACCGCTGTGATGTGTGCTATATATGCACGATGCACCTTACCGCACAACGTTACGCAGTCATGGTGCGAACTGCAAGAGATAACAACACGATGGTGTATCAATGTCACATCTCGGGATCGGGTTTTCGTCAAGGAACAACTTTCGGACCTGATCTTTTCCCATAGTGAAACCGAGACCTCGGCTACGTTCTGCGATTCGCTGTTCACCTCCATTCACCGTGAGAGATACTCACGGTCGTGTACAACTCGTCAGACCACATAACACTTCGATAAGATACTTCCATGCACCTATTAACTCAGCTCCCCCTTGGCGCCACGAGGATAAAGCGCTAATTTAATCACCTAACTAAGTACTGGTTTGCATGGATGAATAAAACTCGTGCGATTTGTGATATGTGATTTTTTTCATCGGTTTTTGTTCTCCATCTATTACGAGCCTCGAGGAATCAAGATTCGAGCTGGAATCCGGAATCGGTGGGTCCTCGATGATGGATTATAATTATTACACATGACGTGATTGAGTGTATCGATTCGTTCGGCCAAGACGGTGGTGCTGACGGTGTGCTTGACCGCGTGTAAAAATGGCAATTTCGCGAAAGATAAAGAAGAGAAAATATTGCTGGCTGGCTGGCTGGCTCGCCCTGGTGATTTCGCGGCAGGATGAGAATAGGAAAAAAGAAACTACATGCTTCAGAAAGCGTGGATATAAAGCTGAGATATAGCTTTGCCGTTTCTACTATTTTCATTATTCCCCGCAAAATCAAGACACTAGGTTTTCTCGAATCGATAAAGAAATAAACAAGCACAGATTTTAATACAAAAAGCGTTGAATCAGAAGTAAAGGGTTTCACACAATTGTACAAATCCAAAAGCGGAATATCATATCTCGTGGTCGAATCAATACCGAACAATGTCCGATTGATACGCAAGTAGATGCAAACTAAATTCCGAATTACGTTACGCGCGAAAAACGGGCGCAAATATACAGGGTGATTCAAGTTAAGCGAGCCATATTCTGAGGGTAAATTCCTTGTGATATTCTGAGACTGAATTTCATTTACAAAAAAATCGAGGGACCTATAGTTTCCGAGATACGTAAGATCTTGGTTGACCAATCGCAGAGCGCGTGGGTCGCATAGACGGAGCCACTGCGCAACTCTCACTCATGACCGTCCGCGTCTGCGCCATCTATAAGTTCCGTGATTGGTCGACTAAGATCTTACGTAGCTCGTAAACTATCGGTCCCTCGAGTTTTTGGTAAAGGAAATTAAGTCTGATAATTTCACGAGGAATCTACCCTCAGAATATTGATCACCCTGTACACATATTTAGCTAGGTAGATACGTCCACTACTTGGTTTTAGATTAGAACTAGGCAAAACGTGTCTAGTTCAAATAAGTAAGTTAGATTGCAAAAACGTAGCAGCTCAGCAGCAGGGTGTCTTTCTTACGCGTGGTTTTATCAGCCAAGAAATTCGCAAGTGCCCACGAAACTGGAACGTGACTTGGCACCCCGAAGAAACTGAACCGAACTCACGTCAGCTCATAGCTTTAGCAGCGTCGCGTCGCCTTGCGTCGTCTCCTCAGCCGGGGCCTCTCTTCTGTAGTCAATTTGCCAAGATTGTCCTATTCACGAAAGTTCACCAAAGATATTCCCGACGAGTTGTTTGCGCAGTTCTAGTTTGAAAACTATCGAAAAAGTTTGAAGAGAGCTACATACTTATATAGATCTATTCTCACGTATCTACGTATGTATATGTAATATATAATCTATGTATAATGTATATATATATATATGGATCATTCCATACCGAATCGACCTGGGCCTGACCCTCGACCACTCATCGGATCCGGTTCACAATTCTTTATGTTATCATCCAAACTCTAAAAAGGACTCGGATTTGTTTCAAATTTTTCAAAAATTGTCTTGTTACGATTTTTGAAAATGAATACATCGTTGGTCGAGGGTCAGATTCAGATCGGCTTGGTATGGAATGCCCCATATATACTTAAGCGCACATAAGCGCCTTCTAATCCGGAGCATACGTCGATATATAAACCTACATAATGTGAAGATACACATATATATAAATGTGTGTGCAAGTGCAGCAACGGTGTAAATCTCGGTACACTGCACCACCGCATACAGAAGGCAAAGTTACCTCGTACCAGATTACGGGCTTAGCAGTTTATCCGATAATTAAAAGCTGCCCAAACTGCCGAAATTTCACCTAGATTAAGCCGCGATTTAAGGTTGCTTCGCTATAAAAAAGTATAAAGTATAAAAAAAAAACAAGGGGGTTGTTTTTTTACGATTCGATTTCTGACGTAATGGTCAAACTCGACAAGGTTCTGAACGTACAAGCTTGATGAACAGTGATCGGATACAGGTTTTCGCTGATATCTCGGTAACCGCTGATGATATCGAGTTCAAAGTGATTACCGAAAATGCAGTTCATTAAATTTTCTAGGAAAAAGGTGGAATACATTTTTCTTGTATCTTCGCTGGTTTCACTGTTTTTTTAGGCTGAATGTGTAACTGATTTTCCGAACCTTCTAGAAACCAGTTTTTCACCGATACCTCAGTAACCGTTGATGATATCCAGTTGAAGGTGAGCACTAAAAGTGCAGTTCTTTAAATTATCTATCAAAAAGGTGGAACACAATTTTCCTGTATCTTCATTAGTTCCGCTGTATTTCTGTGTGACTAATTATCTCATGCCTTTCTGAAATTTCGGCCAAATAATCAGCCTCAAAATACAACAAAACGAACGAAGATACGGTCAAAATGCATTCCACCTTTTTCGTCGAGAATTTGATATTCTTCATTTTTGCTCTTCACCTTCAACTAGGTATCATCGACGGTTACCGAGATATAATTGAAAACCGTAATTTGTCATACTTTACCCTATATTCGAAAGAACTATCAACAAATGTTCGTCTGTAACATTGAAAGCTCTGTTTATAATGTGATTTCAAGAGTCATTCGAACGCCGAGAGACACTAGTAGAGCTTGAGAATTAGAGAGAAATTAAAGAAGAGTAACGGGCAATCAAGATCGTTGATGTTGTCGTACTTTTATTGCTACCATCGTTATAAGCACACCATCAAGTTGTGGCTAGAGGCCAAGCCGTCCTACGATGTCAAAGGTCGACTGTGGGATGGGGGATGAGGGATGGGGAATGGGGGATCGAGGATAGTGGCGATAGAGACAGAGAGAAATAGAAATGGGTATTTGTTGCGTGGTCTGGGAAATAGTCCCTTGGGAGTAGCCGAATATAGGGTATAAATAGAAGAACCGCAAAAGAAGCTTGCTTTTTTGTCCAGCAGAGTTAAACCGAGTCGGAAAAATTTTGTGCCGAGGTAAAAATTAGGGTGAATTGAAACGGAAGATAAGAATTATAATTCAACTAAACTGGAAAAGGCTTCTCTCTCTTTTTCTCGCAACTTTTTCCGTCAAGAATAATTGGGCGAGAGGAAAGGAAAGGAAAGGAAAGGAATGGAAAGGAATGGAATGGACCGAAATGGATGGATGAATGCCTTTGACGAGAACGACGTGAAAAAAAAGAAAAGAAAATTCTGTCTTCATCACAAAGACAGAATTTAAGGGGGCTTCTTCTCTTCACTATGGTCGGCATAGTATCACGAAGCAGACCCAGTAGGAGAGAGGTGGCGGCGAAGTGGCGAGCCGGGTCAAACGGTAACTAACACAAACGGCAAGGTTAACTCGCTGTGTCAATTGGAACTGGTGCAGCCCTGTCGAGTGGTAAATGTCATGCCGCCTAGAATTGATTCACTTCAAGGGTCGGTCTCAATTTGTCAGGACATTATTAACGCAACGAGCCAGCCAGCCAACCAGCCAACCAGCCAGTCTCGTCGTCTGCGACAGGAACGCTAATCGAATTTCATTTAATCGCGTTAAATCGCGCTAGCACTCATACTTTAATATACAAATGAACATAATATCACATTATGTACCGCGTTCAATGAAATTACGAGGCGAACGACCGGGGCGTAATAGAGGTACTGGAGACGATCAAATGCCAGATGTTGGATTTTCTCCAAACTTTTTTCATCATTGCAATTATTGGATACACGTCTTCGAGCTCGTATTCCATCGAACTGGTTGATCCTATCGGAAAGTTTTTTATACATAGGAGAAGCGGGTCGCTATGATCTTCAATTTTTGTCTCAACTATTTTTCGATAAAGTTCACGGATACGAAGATAACCGAAGATGAATGAACTTATCTACTTCGAAGTGTGGGCTGCGTACTTGGCGTTTGCATTTCTTTTTCATCGTATATCTTGCGACTGGTTCATCCCATCGAAAAGTTGTTCAAACAAAAAAGCAGCAGCTTGAAGCAATCTTCGATTTTATGTTGAACTATTTTTTGAAAAAGTTAACGACTACGAAGATCACCGTGGCTCAATGAACTCATCTACTCCGAAGTGTCGGCTGCATACTTGGCGTTTGCATTTCTTGTTTATCATATATCTTGGACCTGGTTGATCCTATCAAAAAGTTGTTCAGGAAAGAGATGAGCAGCTTGAAGTGATCTTCAATTTTTGTTCGAACTATTTCTTCGAAAAGTTAGCGTCTACGAAGATAATCGAAGATAAATAAAGTTATGTAGTGAAAAGTGTGAGCTACATACTCGGCGGTTACATTTCTAATTTCTTGTATATCTTGTGGCTGAATGATCGTATAGAAAAGTTGATCAGAGAAAAAAGGAGCGAAATTCCACGATCTTCAATCATTGTCTGAACTATTATCGAAAATATCCAACGACTAAGAAGATAATCGAGGATGAAGTAAACGTGACGATTTCAAAGCGCGACTAAAATTCGAATAAAAATTGTTGAGGGTAAAAAAGAAATGGCCATTATTCAGATTAAAGACGATTACTTGGCTCGCGAATAATTGAGGATTGAGAAAATCGTTATTACTGTAATTCAGAGTGTCTTGTTTCCTGTTATTGTTTCCGTTCGTTGTATTTACTGCCTCAGGCATTGTCTTCGCTTGATCGTCGAGATTTACGAGTCGTTTTAGAGCGCTGCATAAATCGTCCGTTAGTAGTCGCAGATTTTCTCCCGTCCTTTGTTTCCGCAATTCAAATAATAAAATGAATGAAAAAAAAAATAAAATAAGGGAAGAGAAACAGCCCGGGTTTACGCGGCTCGAAAAACGTTGATTATACCAAAAATTCGCTTTTCTTCAGACCTCTTACGCCCGCCTCTATATAACATAATCTTTCCTCCATCATGTGCGTATATTGCCGGGACGAGGCCCAGCCCCATATACAATAAACGTAACCTTGGTCACAGATGTCTCTCTGCGGGAGTCCGGGACGAAGAACAAGACCAAGAATAAGAAGGAGAATAAGAAGAAGACCAAGAAGAGGGCAACGGCGAGTCGAGTCACGTGTGGGCAGAAAACGCGTGGGCACAGTAGACAAAAATATCTTTCTAGCAATATGGAAAAAAATTTAACGGTCACACGCCTACTAGCCCATATCACGTATTCTATTACATCATTACGTCTGTATGACATGTCGTTGTACGAACACGTGCGTTTAGAAATCCGCAAAATATGAGAAAAAAAGAGATGAAAAAATGAAAATTTCTAACAGAATGGGAACTATAGGTGAAATAGGTGAAGGTGGGAATAACATTTTTTTAGAAAATGTGGCAAAAGATAAATTAAGGAGTAGCGGATAATGCAAATCTTTTGCCAAACAAAAACGGCGTTAAGAGGTGTGAAGAAGAAGAAGAAGAAGAGAAGGACAGTCTTGAGGCACTTCTGGGAGACAAGTTTATCGATTAGGCTTACACAGAATCTCCATTGGCACACTTAGGTATCTGAGCAGCAAACGTTTGCAGAAGATTATTCACTGTGTTTCTTTGATTATCTCAACGGCGGTTGACTTCTCGTAAAAGTTTACTTGGCGAAAGTTTTAGCGCTTGAAAAGATGAAACTTTTTTGTCGAACAAACTTTTTTAAGAAATCAAACCAGTACGGAGAAAAAGAGGAAAAACTATGTCGGGATATTTACATTAAGAGACTGAACCGACTACTTTGGATTTATAGTACGTAATTATTTTAGACACGGTTATACATATATTCTCGACAAACTTTCGGGGATCAAAGCTGTAGTAGGTATATAGTCGGTGATTTTTTTTTATTTTTTTATTTCTCCTTCTTGGAAAACTTCTTTCTGAAGTCAAATAGTTGTAAGGTAAATGATTGCGCGTCTCGGAATGGAAACGCGTTTACACAAAAGTTTAAGAGGGAAATAGACTCTTCGGAATATCTGTAATTATTTCATCAACGGTTAGATTTTTCAGAAAATCTTTCAGATCAAAGTTTTAGTACTTAAAAGTTTCCAACTTTTTTGCCACACAAACTTTTCTCTATAATCAACCACTCCTGGGAAAACTGATAGGGAAACGGTAAGAACAAAAAAAATCGTTTACACTGCAATAAGATCTTCTTCGGTTAATTAACCAACGAACGTTTATATTTTCGCAAAAATCAGTCAGACAAAAGTTTTAGTACTCTAAAGTTTCCAACTTTTTTGTTCGACAAACTTTTCTATACGAACAATCAGTCCGGAGGAAACTGATGGGGCAGCAAAAACAACAAAAAATGCGTATTCACTGACACAAGATTTTCTTCTGTTAATTAACGAACGTTTGAATTTTCGCGAAAATCTTTCAGACAAAAGTTCTAGTATTTGAAAGTAGGCAACTTTTTTATCCGACAAACTTTTCTCCACGATCAAACAGTCCTGAGAAAACTGATGAGGCAACAAAAATAATGAAAACTGCGTTTACACACTGCAATAAAACTGTATTCATTCAATTAAATAAGGAACGTGTGAGTTCTCGGAAAAATCTTTCAGACAAAAGTTTTAGTATTTGAAAGTTTGCAACTTTTTTGTTCAAAATTTTTTTTTCTAGGATTAACCAGTCCTGAGAAAACTGATGAGGCAACAAAAATAATGAAAACTGCGCTTACACACTGCAATAAGATTTGTATTCGTTCAATTAAACAACGAACGTTCGAGTTTTCGAGAAAATCTTTCAGACAAAAGTTTGAGTATTTGAAAGTTTGCAACTTTTTTGTTAAAAATTTTTTTTTCTAGGATCAACCAGTCCTGAGAAAACTGATGAGGCAACAAAAATAATGAAAACTGCGTTTACACACTGCAATAAGATTTGTATTCGTTCAATTAAACAACGAACGTTCGAGTTTTCGGGAAAATCTTTCAGACAAAAGTTGTAGTATTTGAATAGTCGGAAATTTTCCTTATTGGAAACTTTGTCCGAAGTCAAACCAGTCCTGAGTAAAACCGATATCCAATCTGTTGGCCGGCACGGCGAAGCGGGTTTTGGTATAAAGTTATCGGTGTTGGTGCGGTGCAGGTGGTATAAAAATAAAAGGCCAAGAATGAAAATGTAATTTTCTAATTAAACCGGAGTAAAGAAGAATTCCTACCCGGCGCTAAAGCGCGGCCCGGCGTCTTATCTCAGGGCGCAGCCCATTTCCGGGTGACATTTCGTCCGTGTGACATTTTCATTTCGAGTCGTATACCCACTATTGACATTCCCAAGGAGCGCTCTTTATCCGGGAAAAATTCCGCAGGCGGATAGTACGACTCAACCCGTGGATGTTTTTTCTTCGCCGGCATTAAGTGGATCCGCGCTGACCCAGCGAACAAATATCAAATCCAGGTCGAGACGCGGAATACATGCATTACGAGCTCCCCCGCAGCTAATTAAAATTAAATAAGCATAAGGGGACATCTGCGGACTGGCGTGGTACAAATGCGAAAAGTCCTTCCGCTTACCGAATCCTCGGGACCCAGACTGTAATTAATTAAGTTCTGACCGCGGCGGTTGAAAGGCGTGTCGGTTGGTTTTGCGCCAGCGCCTGCTGGGCCGTGTCACAGCGTCGCGACGCTCCCAGAGCTCCTTTTCCCCCTTTTCCTCCTTTTTCTCCTTTTTACACTTCTTCCTTATTTGCTTTCGTCACTCGTTGATAGTTTCTAGTCCCAACGACCGCAGGTTACTTTCCGATAGTTCCTGCGTCAGTCTTATCTATCCAAAGGATTCCATGCGATTCCCACTCGTCCCTCTGATTCCTGAACTTTCTGAGAGTTCTTCCCGGGCGTCCCCCCTCTAATCGTCCTCATTGTTTCTGTTTGTCGGATACTCTCCGTTATCTCAACTAATTTCACCCCAATGACCGTTCAGCTTCTTCACCAAATCCCTGTCATTGTTCCTAATGGTCCTCGGCCTTTCTAAACACGTCCTTTTTCGTCCTTTACTGGAATTAAGGGAGAGGAGTAACGCCGGGGGTTTTACAACGTCGTATTGTAAATTGTGTGGAATTTACGATCCATGAATGTCCCCCTGCATGTTCATGAAAAACCGAAAAATCAACCCTGCGTCTTATTTTTTTCGAGTGCGTCAACCCCCGCCTCCTCTTCGTACGGCTGCTGGTTTCATCTCGGCTTTCTTATCGAACGGGAGTCGAACGGGAGTCGAGAATCGAGGCAGGGTCTCTTCGGCACAAAGGAGACGGTGGCCGGTCCGTTCCCTTCTCTTTGCTTCGCTTCTCTCTCTTTCTGCCTTAACTCGGACAAGGCGCGTGGCTGACCAACGCTTCATTCTGATTGGCCCAAGGCTCGTGTCCGGCGTTCGCCTGGCCATGCTTCTCAAACCACACCGTTCTTTATCTCCGTCAAGTCGCTCTTCCGTTCTAAACCGGACAAACCAGTCGGACGAGTCACTGCTCCGTAGTCCTTCTCGGTGGAGCGCGAGGCCTCCTCGACTTTTACTACTTCGTTTGGGTTTGTTGCTTGTCCCATCTCCCCAGCCTCGTTGTGCCCCCCCATCAATTTTATCAACGATAATCGTCGCATTTTAAAATCGGGATTACGGGAGGAGGGAAATTTCATTAAAGTCTAGCGTATCTTGCGACTGGTTGATCCTATCGAAAAGTTGTTCAGACAAAAAAGGAGCAGTTCAAAGCGATCTTCGACTTTGGTTCCGACTATTTTTCTAAAAAATTGACGGCTGGGAAGATAACCGAAGATGAATGAACTCATCTACTCCGAAGTGTGAGCGTCATAGTTGGCGTTCGCATTTCTCGTTTATCGTATATCTTGGACCTGGTTGATCCTATGAAAAAGTTGCCGAGGAAAGAGACGAGCAGCTTGAAGTGATCTTCAATTTTCGTTCGAACTATTTCTTCGAAAAGTTAACGTCCACGAAGATAATCGAAGATAAATAAAGTCATCCAGTGAAAAGTGTGAGCTGCATACTCGGCGGTTGCAGTTCTCATTACTTGTATATCTTCTAACTGGACGATCGTATCGAAAAGTTTGTCAGAGAAAAAAGAAGCGAAATTCTTCGATCTTTAATCATTATCTGAACTATTATCGAATAAAGTCAACGACGGAGAATATAATTGACGATGAAGTCGGCGCGACCAATTCAAACCACGAGTCGAATTCGAACGAACTTGATGAGCGTGAAATAGTACTTTTCTATACTAGTGCGAAAGTGTCGATTCTCGATCGCGTGTGAAGATTTTCCGAGGGCGACAATCACGCAAGTCGAGAATCATCTTTCGCACTCGTAATTGCAATAGGATTGAGAAGATCGTCATTACTGTAATCCACGCAATGTCTCGTTTCTTCTGATGATTTGTAGACTGAATTCCATCCTAGATCCCGAACGTATGCACACATACATACACATACACATGCACAAGCACAAGCACAAGCACACACATATCCATGTACCCACGTACAGGTATATTCCTGTATCGCGCAGAGGGGATTCGGAGGCAACAGGTGGAAGAGAGTATAACGCAACGCGGAGCCACCGCCCTGATCAATACTTAATTATATGTTCTCTCTGTCGCCTACACTCGACCCCTGGGCGTACTACGAATTTTTTCTAAGTGAGTATATATCTGCATTGGGAACACGGCTCGTGATGACTTCCGGTGAATTTGGCCACCGAGTAAATCAATCTTCACTTTCATCAGAGGATATGTAACACCTAGATGCTCAAGCCCCTTACCTCATCTGGGCGTGAATGTTTATGGCATGGTGGTACCACGGCCGTGCGTATGTGCATATGGATGTAGCGCGGTACATATGCCAGCTTATACTTTATTCAGGACTGGCTAACCTCGACAACTCTAATACCAAGACCGGGCCTCTGGCTCGAGGAAATAAATTGGTTCACGGTCCAGTAATTATTCACCACGAATTACGAAACTATCAGTAAACGAAGAGGAATTTCCTACTTTACTAGCTCGAATGTCGGGGCGTGGAAGGACGTGCTTTAGGCTACACGCACCGTGTTCAGATCATTTATTTCTTGCGCTATGTAAAAGGCCGGCGAGGTTTCCCGGTCAATATCTGAATTGAAAAAGGTTCGTTGGGAGTCGAGGGCATGGATACTGTACCTACACACGATGAATACACACGCTTGTTCTTTTCTTTTCGGAAAAAAATAAACACATTCCGAATCAATATTTTAGCTTACATTCAACCGGTTCTTTTTTACTTTAACAACTTTTTCGTGTAGCCTTCGATCACGATTATCACGGATATCTCCGCAGGTGTTGAGTTTTTGGGAAAACATTTCGAACAAACATTGTAGCCTGTTCTAAACTGCACCTTTTTTGTTTCGACAACTTTTCGATAGGATCGACTGTTTCTGAAATACGAAGCCGATTTGCTCGCCAAGTTGTATTGAAGCTTATCGCACGGTCAGTATTATCATAGTCATAGATATCTCCGCAGGTGTTGAGTTTTTCGAAAAATGTCTCAGACAAAATTTGTAGCTTGTATTAAACCGCATCTTTTTTGTTCGAATAACTTTTCGATACGATCGACTATTTCCAAGATACAACGGGGTTGATGTGCAGGCTAAGTATCGCGAACTGTTATACCGTATATATCTCCTGAGGTGATGAGTTTTTGAAAAAATGTTTCAAACAAAGATTGTAGCCTGTAGTAAATCGCATGTTTTTTGTTTGAACAACTTTTTTATACGACAAACGGTCCTTGAGCTAACCATCAGTTATTCTCCCAACGCTTTTTAGTACCGAACTTCGAGAGGCTATAACTTTCGATAGATGCAATGAAATCTAGGTTTACCAGATATGGTTGAATCGGGCTAAATCTCGTCTACAAATTAGCATATCAGACATTTTCTCGTACATCAAACATTTCGCGAGATATTTGCGATCTCAGATTATACCCCGTTGAACTGTTCCGCACAAACTCGAGTGGAGGATGAATTACACACACATGACAAATACTCACGTCTACATCGTGTGTGTACAGAGGGTTGTGTGAGGCTTTAACGAGATCACGAACCAAGCATAGAACTGTCAGGAGGTTCTAGCTAACTAATTCTAACTGTATAATACAAGTCCTTGCCGCATACGACCGCGCGCAATGTCAAGCTCCAGATCGCGCAGAGTTCGCCGAGTGCCAACTCCCATTTAAGAGGAAGTCTCCACTACGTACTTTACTCTCAGTCTCAGTCACTCCCTGTGCAATGATTTACCGAGGACAGCTTAATTCCTCGATTGTCCCAAGAAGTAGAACAATTAGACATAGATACTCCGCCCAAACTCGACGCTTAGCCAGGGTCTTCCAAATTTGATGAAAGTCTGCCATTCCTCAAAACCGGCCAGACCAGTCATCGCACAGACTGATACCAAAGTACCAAGAAAGGTGCAAGAAGATGGTCTGTCTTGCGAAGACAGTTCATCTCCATTATCTCCGCTGTTTTTGGTTTTCCTATGGAATACTTCAGACGAAAGTTGTAGCGCTAGAAAGCCCGCATCTCTTTTGTCGGAATAATTTTTCGATTTAAAAAACCGCGTGACCGATAGAGCGATTTTTAAACACGGAAGTTTGGTACTATTTTCAACATAGTCTGTGTTGCGAAGACATTTTATCTCCATTATCTCCGCTGTTTCTGGTTTTCCCGAAGAATACTTGAGACAAAAGTTGTAGCACTGAGAAAACGGCGTCTTTTTTGTTGGAAAAATTTCTCGATCAAGAAAACCGCGTGACCGATATAACGATTTTTAATTCCGGAATTTTGGTACTGCTTTCAGGACATGGTCTGTGTTGCCCAGACAGTTCATTCTCCATTATCTCCGGTGTTTTCGGTTTTCCTGAAGAATACTTCAGGCGAAAGTTGAAGCACTGAAAAATCGGCGTCTATTCTATCCGAAGAATTTCTCGATTGATAAACGAGCGTGACTGATATAAGAATTCGAAAAATGAAGAAGTCGTCAGTCTCATATTACCTCCGATGACAAATCGGAACGACAACAAGTGTGGGACTAGTTTCGTTGGATCGATGCAGGTATATCGGCTGTGAGCGACAACGTAAGTGTTTTCAGGTAACTTATGTAGTCCAGGAGGACGGGACAACATATCATTATCGGTTTCTGTTACATACATATACGTAGAGGAATTACCGAGTGACATTCTACTCGGGTATAATCCGACCTGGTCACTCTTACCTCGGCCTAGACGAGTGCAGAGCTCCGCCAAGAACGTTGAGCAGGTTTAGTAACGAGCTCCAGCAGCCAGGGAACAGGTTATTCGGATGACTGGACAAGGTATACCTCCAAGATACGGCAAGGTAGCAGCACCAGCGGGGGGAATCCATCCTGCGCCACCTGTCTTTTTGGAGCAATTCTACTGGCCGGGTGACGCGCGATGAAAATAAATAAGAGACGGTGGAATAAGGCATATTATATACATAAGAGAGAATAGAAGCCAACTTCCGTCGGGCACTCGGAGGACCCGATGGCCCAGGGTATTCCATAAAATTAGAGGAAATCGCGGTCACCTTCATCGCCCAAAAAGGATCCGCGACATCCGACACTTCCTGTAACGATACAGGACATCTGTGACTCAGGACTTTAATCTTGAGTGAGGTACGGAAGCGCACAGTCTTTCTTCATTATTTATTTCGGCTCTCTTCGGTTTCCCTGAAGAATACTTCAGACAAATGTTGTAGCACTGGAAAATACGCGTATTTTTTTGTCGAAACGACTTTTCAATCAAACGAACCCTGTAACTGACAGAAAGATTCTAAGAATCGCAAGTTGGGTAGTACTGCTTTCAGGACATGATCTGAATTGCGAGGACAGTATATCTCCATTATTTCCGCTAGCTTTGGTTTCGCGGAAAAAATACCTCAGACAAATGTTGTAGCACTGAAAAATCCGCGTCTTTTTTGTCGGACGAAATTCTCGATTAAAAAATCGGCCCGGCTGATACGAAGTAATTAGTAAATGCAGTCCTCCTACTCGGCGATGTATGAAAAACATCGGTGTCGAAGTGTACGAATGGATGGTTGATCATTTTCTCTAGCAGTTCCCACTAGAGTCTTTAAATGAAGTAAATAAAAAATAAAAGCCCAGTTCCGGGGAAGGAATAATAGTGTAGATCACACATCGCACCCGTAGTAAGGTGGTTAATGGGTTTCTTTCTCATAATGTCTTGCCAAGATCATGCGTGTAGGTAGTAGGTAGGTGGGTATATAAATATTACTTGCAAAGGCATCACTTTGACTTTCAGGTGTTGTCGAATGTAAATGGGTAATGGTTAATGGGAATGGGAATGGGAGTGGGAATGGGAATGAAAATGGTAATATAGTGGCGGTCTCCGTACGTATTACCGTGGAATAAATAAAAACCGAGTTTGTATACACAAGGCGTAGAGGATCAGTCCTACAGCCAGCAAAGCAGTTGATTGTGGTTTCTGACCTAAGGCGCGGCGGAAGTTCACACGATTCGCTTCCTCCCGATGGCCCTGGCGATTGTGCTATCCTACAGACTTATCTTAATATAAGATAGCCAAGAGTTAAGGAATATAAGGAATATGAGGAAAAGAGGAAGGAGAAAAAATGAGGGGAAGTCGTTGTCGTCGTTTAATTCGGCCATTTAATTTACCAACTTAGTAGCCCTCTCCTCCACTTTCACCAAGATAGGTCGACTCGAGCTTGATACATACGAGGGACCGGTGTACTTTGGCGTAATATCATCAAATATCATCAAATACCTCCTTATGCTTGTGCTTCTGTATTAATTGTTGAATAAATGTAATAAGAATAATAAAGTATGAGCGGGGGTTGAAAAATTCAACAATTAATGTTAATTTGAAACGCATAACAACGACGCGTACTGCACGTACGTGAGTGAACACATCATCCTGCACGCGGTGCGTGTAAAATGGTTATAAACCTAATGAATAATATATAACATGCGAGCAATTAACTGACGTTATTAATTACCCTGTAAATTACCATGATCATGTTACGTTATACATATACATGTACCGTGACTTTCTGTGGATATGTGGCACAGCAGGAACACCAACCCTGATCACAGAAAAAATCTAGTGATTTCTATTGATTTTACTAGAAACATCTAGTAAGTTACTAAACTGCTGGTGCAGCCTGCTGCAGCCCATGAAATAGCACCCTTCTTGGGTTGGTATTCCTGCTGCGCTACATCCACAGAAACTCACGGTATAATATGTAATACGTATACAGAGTGATTCGGAATTCTAGGAGTTGGGAAGATTCAGATGAAATGTGAAAAAATACAATAATATTTGAATATAAAATAACGAAATAACAAAAATTATGATGAAATAGAAACACGAAGTAGGTACTTTATATAATATGTACATATAGTGTAGTGATGACAGTAGATATGACACATTAGCCTCCAGCAGGGGGCGTACCACGGGCGTTCCTGTTATCGCCTCAAGTATTTCGTTGAAAATATCGTCTATCTGTTATATATATAGTATATATATATACATACGTACGTATTATATGGGTTGTAAATTTATTATCTAGGTACAATGCCCTGGGTTACGTCAAGGCTATATTTTGTCTTTTTTTTATCCTCGTACATTATCAAGTATAATATATACCTATATACATATATATAATATATATAATATAAAGGCACGCGTATGTTATACCCGATTGTAAAATTGAGAGTAATATGATGTTAATAACAAGCGTAGGAATACAATCGCTGAAGAATAATAGGGTTATTCGTAATCGGCTAAACGCGATAATTGGATTCGCGCGTGACGCGAAATGTATATATATATATACCTATATACATACTACCTATATGCGGTACTTATACCTGTACCCATACATATACCTATACCTATATACCCATATAGTACGGCACAGTGCAGGTCAAGGCTTTTATCGCGGGAAAATCGGTGCGACCGCAGTTAACACGCGTAACTACATATGTACGTTACACATATGCATAGGTATATACATATATTATACCTCTATACGTGTGTGTGTATATATATATATATACCAAATTGGCAACGAGAATTGGATGTGTAAAACCCTGTACCAAATTTCTCCCATTTACCC
This sequence comes from Tenthredo livida, assembly GCA_963992785.1. Classification (NCBI taxonomy): domain Eukaryota; kingdom Metazoa; phylum Arthropoda; class Insecta; order Hymenoptera; family Tenthredinidae; genus Tenthredo; species Tenthredo livida. The sequence goes on along the minus strand of OZ023070.1, from coordinate 5,712,385 downwards.
CCCCCCCCCCCCTCCGAGGGTAATATATATATATATATATACATATATATATATATAGAGGTATATGTTTGTAATATATTGGATATATATTATATATACGCGCGTAAACAGTAATCTCCCGAGTCATGCGAAAGACCCCGTATGGAATAACATGTACTACACAGTGTATATAATATGGGGCATTCAATGCCAAATCGACCTGGATATCATGCTGCTGTCCCGAACTTTATAAAACCTGACTCGGATTTTTTTGTCTTTTTATTATGAAATTTTTTTCAAAAATTTTCTTAGGATTTTTTAGTCAATTTAACACATATATCGTGAATATTCGTGGAAGCGCAACATGCCTGGATACGAAAATAGCCGAACGTACGCCCGATTATATGCAACCGTCCACAAATGAGTCGTGTCGAGGTGGCCGTGAGTCGGAATCGGCAGTTGTTTTACGTGGTTACCAAGTCCTTGATTGGCTGTCTAGTGATAAACAATTGCCGTTTAGTAAAAACATCGAGGCTCGACGTCTGACGGCTTGCAGCTTATTTTCAACGCTTGAGCCTCGACGGTAAGCCGTCAGATGTCGAGCCTCGATGTTTCTATTAAACGGCAATTGTTTATTACTGGACAGCCAATCAAGGGCTTGGTAACCGCTAAAACAATTGCCGATTCCGACTCTCGGCCACCTCGACACGAATCATGTTGTCGACGGTTGCATACAATAGGGCGTACGTTCGGCTATTTTCGGATCTAGGCATGTCACGCTTCCACGAAAACGAACGGTATATCAGATAAACTGACAGATTGGTCATTGAGTCGACGATCGAGGCACTGGCGTAGCTATACCTATACCGAACACCGTGGGGGTCTTGGAGTCTTGATATCGCACCTGACGGTGGTGGTGGTGGTGGTGGTGGTGGTGGTCCAGGCTTAATGTCGTAAAATAAAAATAATTACTTCCGTTATTGAAAATCGAACATCACCGCGCACCCTCTTCTATCTTTCTCTCTCTCTCTCTCTCTCTCTGTCTCTCTCTAGTCGTATCTTCTTCACTCGACAAGGTATATGAAAAAGTTATAGGTATATATTCCGTTTCTAAGGTAAATTTTCCGTTTCTGTTAGTTTTTTTTTTTCTTTCTTTTTTCAATTTCAACTTTGTTTTTTCTGTCAAATAATTTACATATACCTATATATAATATATAATACATATATATATACTTAGATTTGTATGTTTTTTTCATTGGTGGATGGGTAAAGGTAGACACACATAGGTATAGTATATATGCCCCTATAGGGTCATTAACTCTCTCTTTCCGCGCGGACCCTAGTCACTCTCGCTCTCTCTCTCTCTCGATTTCTCTCCCCATCTCTATCTCTCTAGAGACGACAAGTGGTACTAGCTACTCGAGAACAACATGCATCCAAGTACCTGCTCCTGCTGCGGAGCACAACAGGGTTACAAGCGCAATTCATTAAAGAATTCCTAGCCACGTGCAGAGAGAGAGAGATAGAGGGAGATATAGAGAGTGAGAGAGAAAGAGAAAGAGAGAGAGAGAGAGACAGAAATGTAAAAAAAAAAGAGAGAGAGATGAGGCAAGGCAGAAGCTGCGGTAACTTTTCAGGCGTAAATACAGTAGGTATATATAGTATAGTATATACCCATATAGTATATGAATGAAGAATGAAAATCGTTTATCCGATAAACTATATAAATTGATCTACATAGTATAGGTATATTATACTGCATTATATACTATATATAGGCATATGCTGATTCAACCAATAAATAGATATATAATACATGTAGCCACAGGTAGGTGTAGGTATGTATGTGATGTTATATATAATACTACACGTGTATACATATCTACCTATATCGGAAATTTTGACCAATGGTGAATTAGGGTAACGGAACAACGATGGTAAGAATTTCTACCCCATTATTAACCGTTACGAATTTTCGATGGAATTTCGATTATTTTGCAATTTTTTAGGAAAATAATTGTACACTTTTGTGGTCGAAGAATAAAAAAGAAATTGTAGATTTTTGTAGTTTTGTGAGAAAAAAAAAATCTAGATTTTTGTAGTTGAAAAACCAAATTGTAGATTTTTGTCGTTTAAAAAGAAAAACATAATTGTAGAATTTTCGTAGTTTTTCATTTTTTTTTTTTTATAAGAAATTTTAGACTTTTGTAGCTCTTCATTGAAAACAATTTATAAATTTTTGTAGTTTTGCATTGAAATTTGTGAATTTTTTCTTCTAGTTTTTCATAAATAGAATCGCAGATTTTATCTAGTTTTTTCTAAGAAATTGTAGATTTTTGTAGTTTCTTATGAATACAATAATTGCAGATTTTCCTAGTTTTCCATAAGAAATATTGTAGACTTTTGTAGTTTTCCGTGAATAGTATTGCAGATTTTCCTAGTTTTTTTTCATAAGAAATTATAGAATTTTGTAGTTTTTCATAAGTAGAATTGCAGATTTACCTAGTTTTTCGTAAGAAATTGCAGATTTACCTAGTTTTTCGTAAGAAATTGTAGATTTTCGTAATTTTTTACAAAGATAATTGTAGATTTCTGTAGTTTTTCATTAAAAGTCGTACACTTTCGTAGTTTTTTATTTAAAATAAATGTAGATTTTCATATTCGTTAATCAGAATCTTAAAATTTTCGTAGTTTTTCAATTAAAATTTTTACATTTTCGTAGTTTTTCATAGGGAATTGTAGATTTTCGTAGTTTTTTGTTTTCACGAGATATCGTAAAGTTTCGTAGTTTTTTTACCAGAGAAAAGAACAAAATTATAAAATTTTCGCATTTTTTTGTTCTCCTAGCATCAATAATACATTTTTTTCGATAATTACACCAGTCTGGAATATTTTTCTTTTTGTAAGAAGAAGAAAAACAAAAGGAAAAAAAAAATATGATGAATAACTTTCATCAATTACATTAATTAATTATTTCTGACGCACGTAAGGTATAGATCTGTTAATCTTAATTCCCTCCTTATACCTTGGCACATGCCTGCGATCATTCAGCGTATCTTATTTTAGTGTGGGCTAAGACAGGTGCGGGGCAGGTGACTAGATTCACCTGCGTGCCTGCAAGCTGTCAGCTTTTCAAGATCTGCGTTAATTTGGCCCGTGCCCTAAACGAAAGGTGCAGCGCGGTTTGGAAGACAGATGGAGAATAGGTAGATAGGTGCCTAGCTGAGCCTAAACCTAAATGAGCTGAACGTAAAGATCGGGGATGATGTTACAAGATCATTTCTTAATTCCGTGATAATCGGGAAATAAAAACCCGTGGTGGGGGGGGCACGATTTTCAATGCTAAACAAATTCGGCCCTCGATTTTCGAATAAATCGAAAAAAAAAAACACCGTTTCAGAATCTCGAAATTGATCTTCTATTTTGTTTAGATCGGTATCAGTTTGTTGTTTTTTTTCTTTATCGGAATAGGTTTTTCAACTCGCGAATAGCGAATGATGTGTACGAAAAATTATATTGAAAGAAAGTTAAAAACATCAATTTTTCGTTTTTATTTTTTTCTCTTTCTCCTTCCCTTTGTTCTTGTCCCAGATTTCGTTCTAAATGTTGGAAAAGTCAGATACCTACACAGTAAAAATTTTTTTGTAAAATTTAACACAGAAGCTTGTGTTAACTACTTTTTTAACACGAAATTTGTGTTATTTCAACACAATCAGTTTATGTCAAAAAAGTAACACAGCTTTATGTTAAAACTAACACAAAAGTAACACTTTCTAAATGTTACTCTCAAATCAACACAAAATTTCAACATAGTTTTGTGTTAGTTTTAACATAAAGCTGTGTTACTTTTTTGACATAAACTGATTGTGTTGAAATAACACAAATTTTGTGTTAAAAAAGTGGTTAACACAAGCTTTTGTGTTAAATTTTACAAAAAATTTTTTACTGTGTAGTATATAGGTATATACCTATAGATGATATCGTATTTGGTGGTAAGTATGTTGGCTATAGGAATAGTTTGGAAAAGTTTCATCCCGACAATGATCATCCAGGCAAACAAGAAAGTAATTTGAACGATATAAAACGCGCAAGCTTTCCTCTATTCCTATACATATAATATATATACATACTATAAAGATATATATAGGTATATATGGTATATTCGTGGTAAAGAGGGTTAACTTTCTAACTCGCTACCAAACTAAGTTTCATCTTCCGAAATATCGTTATGGAACGTCGACGTCGTCGTCGTCGTCGTCGTCGGATTTCTATAGCAAAAAGACCTCTTGACGACACGACGCGACGTTCAACTTATGACACAGTTATAATGTTCGGCGTCCTAAGAGCGCAGCGCGATCTTGTTTTTTCTATTTATTTTTTTCTATCTTTTTCGCTACTCTTCTTCTCGAATTCGAAACCAACGATTTTCCGACCATTCTTCAATCCAAACTTCGACTCCCCTTCTTGGTAACATTCAAAACTGGCCGTAGTTCTTTTTTGAAATTCGAAATTCACGAATACTCAGTTTTTTTATCAACTCAAAATTCGTTTTTGTTCATTTTTTCAATTTCAAAACTTGCCCAAGTTCTTTTATTCCTATTCAAAAAAAGCCCGCCGATCTTCGATTTCCGGATGAAAAAACCATCTCTCAATCTTCGTTGTTCTATTCGTGAATTCAACCTCCATCATTATTCATCATTTCAATTGATTCCTCCAGTTCTATCGACCTGAAGCACCCGCCATTACCCTATCGTCATTCGATTTTCGCAAATAATCATCAAACCCGCGATTTTTGCCATCATCTACGCCGTTTATAACCTGAAATTCTCAAATACGATAGCCTCCGCGCATGCGCGATAGCGATAGCTGCGCGCGCACGATCACGCGCATGTCAAAAGCGAGTAAACGCATAAATGAGTTAGAAAAAGGTATAAAAATGGCCTAGAGGGGGGTTTATGTTACATATATCGTATAATATGCGTATAAAGAGCTTGGAGTTTAATATGACATTGGATCTCCCACGTTTTTCAAGATATCCCGCAGCACTAGCAGCGGCAGCAGGGTTAGTGAAAAGTTTCTTCTTAGGACCACATGCGTAAATAATATATACATAATACATATGCGCATGTATATATGTGTCTAAGAGTATATATATATACTATACATGTATATTATACATGTACAGTACATAGCCGACTCGTAAGTCGCTATAAGTTAATCCCAACGGTTAAATCGTCAAGGAATATCAAGCGAACGACAAAACCCTCGAGCTTCCCTCCTTCTTCATCCCCCACTGAGCTCCCTTGACCCACACGTGCTTGACATATGATATAACCGAGGCAACTAACTGACGAAACTCGCTTCTGTAGTTTACAAAAGTGCGGCTAAAACGGCACCAATATTCAAAGACCAAGTAGCTAAGTAACAAAATACGTATTAATTATTGAAAAAAAGTAATCCGAGGTCAGAATATGTGTGTGATTTTTGTAATTTTGATGTTTTTATTCTTACAAATTCTTGTTCGGATTCAAGCTCACCCCTATCCCACCTCAACCCTTCTAAGGAAAAACAAGTGTCTAGATTTTTATTTTTTTTCTATTATATAGAAAACCAGACTTGAAGTGGCGGAGAGAACTGCTATGTACATGTATATGTATATAAATGTATATACACGCATACTATAAGCTACAGAGACAAAAAGCAGCAGCAAGCTGCTGGCAAGCATATCAGGGAGTCAGTCCCCTCCGTTATGGTAGGTATATACCTACTCAGAGAGTTTATTTGTAACTACGTCACTTCGCGTCTACTCTCCATCTATCCTTCTCTCTCTTACTCATTCTTTTCTCTCTCTCCCTCTCTCTCTCTCACAAACTCGCAAAAACATGTTGTTTCATTTAACATTCTCCTGCAACGAACGCGGCAGTACCTAACAACTTGCTCTCTCTTTCTCTAGAAATTAATATACGAACACGTGTATGTATAAATATGATACATACATAGATATGATACATATATACAAAAACTCGACAAACTTTCCCCATTTTTTGTACTTCTAACGACAATTATATATGTATACATATCTATATATACAGGATGGTTCAAGTTGTGGATGCGATATTTCGAGGATAGATCCCTTGTGTAATTTCAAGACTAAATTTCCTTTTGAAAAAAATTCGTGGTACCGATAGTTTTCGAGTTACGAAAGATCTTAGTTGAAAAACCGCAGAGCGTATGAGTTGCGAAGACGGGGTACTGCGCAACTCGCACTCATGGCGGACCGCGTCAGCGCCATCTATGACTCTCAGGGATTGCGGACAACCGAGATCTTACGTAACTCGTAAACTATCGGTCCCACGAACTTTTGGTAGAGAAAATTTAGTCTTAGAATTTCACAAGGAATCCCACCCTAAAAATATGCCAAGCTAAATCTAAATTCACTCTATATATGTATAGGGTTAAAATCTGAACGTTGAAATCGTTCGAAATCAAATCCAAACTCTCCTCGTACCTCCTCGACGAGTCTACCCATCAGCTCACGTCACGGTTATAAATTAAATTTAATTAAACGATATTCGATATTGTCGTCGGCGTTTATTTACCACCCCCACCCCACCCTTCCTCTACCCAAATCACTCCGTCATCCAGAACGTTATTGGATATAAACCCCTTTCCTTTACTCTCCTCCCAGACATGGTGTATGTATATATATCTATATTTATGTACAGTATATATGTTTATATGTATAATACATATACTTTGGAATATACTGATATACATTGAACGGTCAGAAATATTCAGCAAGTGGCTCATCAGAAAAATCCACCCTCTTCCCCCACCCAACTCCATCCCCCACTCCCTTCCACCCCCCATGTTTATATGCTCGAGGTTATCATATTCAGCCCTTCAACCCCCAACCCCCAACCCCCAACCCCAGGCACATTGTATCTGCGCTTCGGTAAATATTATACACAGATGTACATAGGTATGTATGTGTATTATATATACCTATTTATATGTGTATACGCTATCGACACCCCACTCAATAATAATCTTTACAATACGTCGCCCTATATTTATAATACAAAACCTTTATATACTTTATGTATTGAAACGTATATTGAATTTTCATAAAAAAAAATAAAAAAGTAATGAAGAAGAAGAACAAATAGAATGCCAGAAAAAGGTGAATGTGGAGGATTGATTTTTTTTTTCTTTTTTACTTCTGTTCACATATACCGTGACTTTCTGTGGATGCGGCACAGCAGTGATACCAACCCAAAACTCGCGCGGACTAGTGGGATTGCGTTCAACCATACCCGCAGCAGCAGCAGCTGCAGTCTAGTAACTTGCTAGACGTTCCTAGTGAAATTACTAGAAATCACTAGATTTCTAGTGACTTTTAGTGATTTTTAAGTGATTCTTAGTGATTTTACTAAAGACATCTAGTAGGTTACTAAACTGCTGCTGCTGCTGCTGCTGCTATGGTTGAACGCAATCCCACTAGTCCGCGCGAGTTTTGGGTTGGTATCCCTGCTGTGCCACATCCACAGAAAGTCACGGTATATATATATATATATAGTATACATATTATATATCTATATATGTAAGGAGAAAAAAAAATGAAACAAATAAATAAATAAATTGGTAGCACTTTGTGCGACTCCGGTCTGTGACCTCGCGCCCTGGGAGAGACAACGATGAGTTTCGGTTTTATCCCATATATAGGTATACTTATAGGAGAGACGTAAAGAGACGACGAGGAGCGTGGGGCTTGGGGAGGCTGGAGGCTGGATGGTGGATACTGCAGGATACTGGATACTGGAGGCACCCTGCCAGCCGGCAAATTTCTATCTTCCTTGTCTTTTTCTTCCCTTCTAACTATCCCTATCTCTCTCTTTCTCTCTGTCTCTCTTTTTTATTTCTCCTTTATCACTCGAGTTTCCAAGATGCCAGTCACCCTGGCTAAATCAATATGCAGATTACCTGCCACCTTATCCATAGCTAGCTTGGGGTAGGTACCTATACCCCTGCACCTATCCATCTACATACGACTCTGAGGGGATGGGAAAGGGGGTGCGGATGTCTATATGTCTATATATATGTATTATATATAGTCATATAGAGAGAAAAAATCCAATGGCATAGAGATTTGCGAATTGCTGATTTCACATGTGGAATATAACTCGTGTATACATATATGTATAACTTCCATACAGTGGAGGAATTTGTATTACGATATATACCTCTATACCTAAACAGAAGGGTAAAGGGAGGAAGGAAGGAAGGATGAATGAATGGGAATGAACGGGGAGTTAGATCCTATAAGGGGGTTTGGATTGAAGTACCTACTGGTACCGGTACTGAGCGAGATATTTGAGTCGTTCAAAATCAAACTCTCCTATACTACTATGAGCCAGCCTTCCCTTTCCCTTTCCTTTCCTTTCAGGAACTCTGAAATTGGCAATTCTCTATACCTCTATGTACCTTCATGGTTCTTCTTCTCATCGTCAGGCTCCTCTTGCTTCAATGCTGCCTTTTCATTTCAGTAATATTTATACATATATACAGGGTGATTCAGGTTTAGTGAGCCATATTTTTGGGATGTGATTCTTTGTGAAATTCCAAGAAGAAATTTCCTTCACAAAAAATTCGTGGGACCGATAGTTTCCTAGTTACGGAAGATCTTAGTTGAACAATCGCGGAACGTATAGGTGGCGCTGACGCGGCCGGCCATGAGTACGAGTTGCGCAGTGCCCTGACTACGCGACCTATACGCTCTGCGATTGGTCGATTAAGATCTTCTTCAGCTCGGAAACCATCAGTCACACGAATTTTTGGTAAAGGAAATTTAGTCTTAGATTTACGCTGGGAATCTATCCTCGAAATATAAATCACTCTGTATATATTTCGTGCGTTTAGAGATTCGAACACTCTTCTATGAAACGATTTCTGAGCGAAACGAAACGAAACGAAACGAAACGAAACGAAACGAAACGAAACGAAACGAAGCGAAACAAAGCAAAGCAAGGCAAGGCAATCGAGGGCTGCGATATATATTTTTGGAATAACGTACCTACCCACACGGTATTGATGATCACGGTTACGAATAATTATCAGTAAATACAATACTGTAAATACATGTAGGTATACGAGAAACAACGATGCGTGCGTGCGTACGACGACGACAACGACGATCCGAACAAGAGAGAACAATAAACGGTAAAATATTGCCTTTCAACTTCGAATTTCGAACATTTTTTTCGATAACCGTTTTCATTTCAAACCTATATAGGTAAAATTTTGAAACAGACATTTTTCAGTCGTTTTTTTTTTTTAAACCGTGAAATAAATTGAGAAAGAAGAGAGATAAAAAGAGGGAAAGAGAAATTGGCAAGAATGGACAGAAGAAAAATATATATATTGCCTTCGGAGAGAGAAAGGGTTCCAAAAAATCGAAATCGTTTCGTTTCGTCATTTTTTTTTTATTTTTTCGCGTAAAAATTGTAAATCCGAATTCGTATATGTATTTCTACAATCGCGAAAAAGATTGATTGTGGTATTTGATATTGAATCGGCCGTATATATACGATATACCTACTATACATATATATATATATAGACACACACAAACGTAGCGGAGAAGAGATATGAAACAGAATTGGAAATAAAAAAAAAAATAAAAAAAAAAATTTCACCCTCGTTTAACGAAGAATTGATTTTTTATTTGATTTTTTTTTTTTTCATTTTTTGATTCTTCTCTTTCGTTCTCTTTTTCTTTATTTGCTGAATAAAATTCCCAGAGCGAGATAATATATTTTTCAATTTTCGACATTTCATTGTGTATACGTATACGCGGTATACGTATATATACATATGCCGGTGTACAATATATGTACATACATAAATATCAGAAATATATATATATATCATATGTATATAAATTATTTTTCTTCCCCGAAGCAGTTGAATATCACATCTATGGATACGGTGTATATATTCCATTATCGGAGAAATTGAGGTGGTAGTAAGGGAGGAAGGGCAGAAAGGAGAGAAAAAAAAGAAAGAAAAAAAAGTAAAGAATAAGAAAGAAACAGCTGTTCAACTCTCCTCTCTTTTCTTCTTCTCTTCTGTTCTCTTCTTTTTTTCGCTTCGTGACTTTCTTGCGGCGTTCACAGTTTTATCGGGGTTTTTCCTTTTCTTTCTTTCTTTTGGGGGTTGAAGGGGGATGGAATAGGGTGCCAGCCAGCCAGCCCCTCGTTTTACCCCCAAAAAATTCTACAACCACGTAGATGCCATGGCGTGCCATGCCGTGCTTCTCCATCCCCCAACCTCCACCCTTAAACCCCACCCTTGGGAGATGAATTTTAATTCTGACATTAAAATAAACGTTCTGCTTGAATCATATTATAATGGGGGAGGCGAACCGAAGGCAAAGCGCGACAATTACGACAACCTTTATCTCCCACCCTAAACCCTCAACCCTCAATCCCCAACTTTCAACTCTCACACACAAACGCCTATGAGAATAAGAAACTTTTCGATAAGAATAAAATATTGATTCGATCTTATACAGTTGGTACTCACGGAAGAAGCCACCCCCCACCCCTCATCGTACAGATATTAACCAGAATGAATACCTTCTTCGGTTTCTAGCCGGAGGGTAGGTACTGTATTAGATTCTTTAAGTACTCCAGTAGCGGACCCTTACCTGAAACAATGAAAATTTGAAGAGAAAAATTAGTCACACTGATTTCGGGTTGGAAATATTATTTTTTAATACGAAACAACCCTTAGACGTAATGAGAATCCTCAAATCAAAACGCAGTGATCAAGCCTTTGTCAGTTTTTACCTAATATCTCGGTAACCGTTAATGATATCAACTTCGAGGTGAAAATCAAAAATGAAGTTTATTAAATTCTCTATAAAAAATGTATCATAGATTTGTCCCGTATCTCCATTGATTCGAGTGTATTTCAACGTGGAATGTGCGACCAATTACCACGACTGTTCCACTTGACCTCTCGAAGTATCAGTTTGCGGCTAAACATTCAGTTTCAAAATACGACCAAGCCAACGAATGTATGAAAAAAGTGTACACCACCTTTTTTAAAGATAATTGAACAACCTTCATTTTTGATATTCACTTTCGATTCGATATCATCGACGGTTACCGAGATATCAGCGAAAAACTGCCACGAGTTGTAGCACTGTACTTTGATTTGAGCTAGATGTTTAATATCTTGATAAGTATAAGGCCATGACGAACAATTTTTTACCGATTATTTTTCCTGTCATCCCCATTCCATCAGCCCGCAATATTCTGCTCGACTTTATTTTCTATAAAGAAGAAAAAAAAACGACAACGAAAAAAAAAATCGGTTTTATTGTATAAAAAATATTCGATACGTTGCCTAGCTATTCACCTCAATACGCGTGTGTATCTATAGATACGTCGGGTGGTATTTGATCGAACGATTGAAATATGGAAAAAGCGAAAAATAAGCAAAAAAAAAGAAGTCGACTTAGACGCGGAGGTTGACAAGCGCGTGGGAACGGCGAGGGGTAGAAAAGCTCAGTTTTACAGGGGGCTCGGGGGGTTGGGAAAGGCCAGAACGGGTATGAGGGGGTTATGGGAGTTGCGAACGGTATAAATCACGGCCATTCCCGGATTAAAATATCCAGAGGAGAGACTCGAATTTATTCAACAGCCAAAACGCTCTCTCCTGAAAAAGAGACAAAGTGCTGTGTTTAAACAAGAGATTTCTAGTCCCCGGTAACAAAAATACCACGGAGACTTTTACTTTCCCTCCTCTATTTCTCACACTTCTTTTTCTTTTTATTCATCTTCTTTTTCGCAACTTTTCTTTCGTGTTTTTTTTTGGTTTTTTTTTTTTTTTTCTCTCTCCACGGATTCGGATTTTCATTCGTGGGTCAAGAAAATTTTATCAGCCCCTCGAGCGGAAAGTATTCTTCGAAAGTATAACAATTATAAGTTATATTCCGGTTTGAAAAATTGTGTGGATATGTATTCTGTTTTTTTTTTTTTTTTTTTCTAATTTTTTTCCCTTTTTCGTGTCAACCCCTTTTTTATTTTAGCACCCCTTTTCCTCTACCTGCATTATCCCCCTTCTCACATCCCTCGTCCGCAAAACGGTGGTCAATCATTTCGCATCGGTTAAGGGATGGTCGTGTCTGTCGACCACCGACCGCCATTAACCTCAGAGAATATTTTATATTCGCGGAAATATTAACCCGTTTAACCCCATACCTATCAATTTTCCAGAACCCCTCTTTACCCGATGTGTCGTATATTTATGCACACCTATGCGTATGTAGGTATGTGTGTACACGTTCATACCCTTGCATGTATATATGTATAATGAAATATAATATAGTATACTATATATATACAGATATATTCATATTAAACATATAAATCACTTGCTCGGGGTTGTGTAGGTCAGGGAGAAAGAAAAAACAAAACCGCCGGAAAAGATAGATTAGTATTACTTTTTTTCTCGTCAATTTTCTACCATTGGGTATATATATACCGATATGTTTTCTTTTTATTGCTGATATGAGGGTGGAGGTCTTTTTTTTTCCTTTTTACTTTTTTCTTTTTACTTTTTTACCTCCCTACCCTTCAAAATCCAAACGTAAACCGATTATTAACGACTTATTTTTTATACTAATGTGGAAAACTATTTCAACCTGCAGACGACACATTTGATTTATCCATCCTGATACAGGCTGCGGAACCCTTGACTCCGAAGTGCAGGAGCTGGTATTTTATCAAAAAGTAATCGAGATCAGTTTTTAACTGATATCTCCGTGGGCTTCGATCATATCAAGTTAGAGATTCCGTATGAAAATAGTGGAACACACTTTTCTTGTATCTCAATTGGTTTGGCTGTTTTTTAACATCGAATGTGCAACTAATTAGACCAATTTTTGGATGTACATTAATATTCAGCCTAGAATTATAGCTGAAACAATAAAGATACGGGAAAAATGTATTGAACTTTTTTCATAGAAAATTTAATAAACTTCATTTTTGATATGAGCTTTTGACTTGATATCATCAACGGTTGTCGAGATATAAACGAAAAACTGGTCTCGAGCAATTTTTTTTCCAAAATTACTGTTCGGAAGATTAGTTACACGTTCAACCTCACAATACAGCGAAGCCAATGCAGATACAGGAAAAATGGATGAAACCTTTTTCGTGGAGAATTTAGTAAGCTTCACTTTTTTATTCCACCCTCAACTCGATATCGACAAGTTTCACCGAGATATTAGCGGAAAACTTGATTCGAGCACCTTTCTTCCAAGGTGCACGACGAGTTCAGGACTTTTAGTAAATTTTTAGTAATCCTGAGGGTCGCCGTGTCGTCGGACCTTCAACTTCTCGGCTAGTAAAATTTCTTAGCAATTTCTGAGAGGCATGGGCATTGGGTAATTCACCGCGGGGCATTGCCGGACCATGATAGTGGGAGCAGTATAACCTGGAGTCAACAAATTCTCGCAACAATTTGGAAAACTATTAGCCAGAGCTCCGGGGCGGATCGGACAATGTCTTTCGGGCATTATCTAGATCACCTCGAGGTCTATCTAGATGAAAATCTACCCCTATAGCGTCGAGTTGGTCTAGTGGTACCGAGCGGAAAGGGGAGTCTGAGTTCTTTAAACGTAAATAACTTTTGATAGAGTGGAGATGTCCGGTTCGATAAGGTCTAGTTTTCAAGATAAAGAATTCGTCTTTCGATTGACTCCTCAAAATTTATCCCAGCTTAACCGAGAGCCGAGATATCGGCTGAGAAACTATCTACCCTAAATGAAAGTCAATGATGTTAATAAAGTCGAAATATCCGACCATTAAACAGTTGTGAACTTTTTTCGATTTATACGTATTCGAGATTGAATTTTCACGCTTTGAATAAGACCTTGCGAAGCGTTATATCCAATTTTGGAAAAAGGTTAGACATAACTAAGTTGAAAATAATTATAAAACGATCTGTTTGCCCCGCGGAGCAAAAGAACACCGTTACTTTTTGAAACTTGAATAACTTTTTATCAAGTGACGATGGAGAGCTCGGCTTGGTCTAGTTTCAAAGCTAAAGAATTTATCTTCTGATTGACTCCTTGAAATCGTTACCAACTATAACGAAAGCGTAGATATCCCACGGAGAAGTTTGTGCTTCGAAGGAAGTCCACGATATTACGAAAGTTAAGGTATATCTATCTATTGAACGGTTATGAAATAGTGCTTTTCAATACTAGCGCGAAAGTGTTGATTCTCGAATGAGTGTGAAGTTTTTTGTCCTAGCGAAGCAACGGTAACATAATCACACTAGTCGAGAATCATTTTTCGCACGCGTGTCGGACTTTGTTTTTTTAACACAACGCGCGTTTAGGTTGAACTTTATTGCACATGCGAGGCGTGCGCAAAATCGAACTTTACGCACAGAGTGTTGAAATAGTAAATTGTGCGGTTGCTCATACTATTTTTTAAAGCACTGCTAAAAATCCGACGTTTCGTTGCTTTTGCGTGTGCTAAGTGCCCGTTTCTCGCACTAATGCGGAAAGTAATTGCTTCGCGCACTAGTGCGAGAAACGGGCACTTTTCGCATGCAAAATATCCACGAAAAGTCGAATTTCGCGCACCAGATTTTAAAAATATTTCTAACGTGTAATTTCGCGGATTGATGATGTTTTCAACCGCAGAATAAGGCCCGGAAAAGTGTTATGCGAAATTAAACCATAAAGTAATACGTGGTTTTGAGGAAAATCCAAAATAGTCTGTTCGCCCTTCGAAGCCGGGAGGATCCAGGACCATAAATAATCGAGCCCTGCATCTCACGGAATCTAGATTCCTGTGGGAGCCTCGCACGTTCGTCGTCGTCCTTCGCCTATCTCTCGAAGCCCGGGGCTCGGAAAGGGGTGGAGGATTTCGTCCCGAAGAGACGGAGGAAGAGAAAGAGGAAGAGGAAGAGGAAGAGGAAGAGGAAGAGGAAGAGGAAGAGGAAGAGGACGAGGAGGACGCGACGTAGGGCCAGAGCCAGGGCTCAACGTCTTTGCTCCTGATTTACAAATTGCTATAGTCCGCGCGAAATATGCCGCAGAGGATCGTTTAATGCGACTTAAATTATTACCAAGGAAATTGTCCTCGGCCTAACCGCGGGACCCCTTTGCAAAGAAAAAATAAAAATGAATAAATAAATAAATTAAAGAATAAGGGAGGAAAGGAGTGGACGAAAAAATAATTATAAAAATAGAAGAGAGGTAGAAGAGCGAATAAAAATAGTAAAAGGGTAAAAGAGAAGAGTGCAAGGGATGAAGAGGCGGAGGAGGAGGAGGAGGAGGAGGAGAGGGAAGCTACCATCGTATAAATACGAGTATAAACACGAACGTATTGATCTCCTCGCCTACATTTGTCTGCGCGCGCTCGTTCGGAAGTTTTTTCAATTTTTTTTTCTTTCTTTTTTTGTTTTTTTGTTTTTGCCAAAAAGCTGATCAAGAATGAATAAAAATAAATAAAAGAGATAAAAAGGTGCAAGAGACTTTTTGAAACGATCAAGAGGGTATGCGGGGTCGACGACTTGCCCCAATTCCTATATCGCCGAATCCTCAATATTCATGAAATGGTAATTTTTGGTTGAGGAAGAACAAAAAAAACAAAAAAAAAAGTACGAAGTAAAATTGATGAAAGACGTTTTTTTGGCGGGAAAACCAGAACCGTAAACAAAATGGCTGGCGTCTGTTTCGTTGTATTTTTTTCTTACTTCTTTGTTTTTTTCAACGAATAAACACTTTATGCAACGAGACTTATGCTGCATTTTTAGGAAATTAACTTTTTCTTATTGAGTTTGTACACGATTACCAGAAAACTAATGCATCCGATAAGGTTTAAGTTCGACGAAATTATTCGGTACGCATTTGGGCATAGTGTGAACTACGGATATTGAAATTGGACGAGGAACTTTTGCGATGGTACAGGAATTTAGTAGATCATTGACAAAAAGATACTTTTCTACTTCGCTTAATGCGATTTTCGTTGTTCACGCGACAGATATATATCTGTGTAAGATATTTATGTGAAATTTGATCAGATTCGGAAGATCGGTGTCGAAGTAATCTTGTACGAATGAATGGAATATGAGAAAAACTCCAACCGTCATTGACTTGTCAAAAATGTCGAAACGGGATCGGATCCGGATGGACAAATATTGAATGGAAATCCTATTTCAAATTCGGATCGATCCCATCCATCGTCATTCAATAATCAATGGTGAGATAATTTGATGTCAAGTTCATATTACGACAATTTTCATTGATGATCATGGGAGCCGGGTCCAAGTTCCGAGTTTTCAATTTTCAAAGTTCCAAATTTGTTTCAGACGATTTCGAATGTTTAAAAACGTTTGAAGTTCCGTTTAAACGAAAAATGATGAAGATAAATGTAACTTCGAAATGTCTAAAGTGTTGTTTCTTTCATTTTTTTTATTTTATCCCGCTCCCTTCCATATACACATCGTTCATGGGATCCGGATAAAAAAAGAAGAAGAAAAGTATGTATATCTGAAATAAATGCATGATGGGTATAAAAAGGGGTTCTCGAAATGAAAATTTATTCGGTGTCGAGAAGGATTTCGTAGATATACCCGGGGGTAGGTACAAGTTGATATTGGTAAACCGCTTTCAACGATAGGAAATAATTCTTCGATTACGCGCGCCCCGGAGTCGCCGGTCCTATTCCATTCGGTTCCGTTCCGTTTCGTTTCGTTTCGTCTCGTTTCGTTTCGTTCCCTTCTTTATCCTCCTCGCAACCAATCGAAGAAACGACGACGACGACTACTACGTCTACGACGGCGAGCCGCGTTGGCTGTATTATTCGCATCCACAGAAAATCGTTTCCCTGCATCCTTCCGCTTCCGCGCGCTCATCTTCATCCGAAATCAGCTCACCCCCAACTCCGCGACCATTCTACCTCAAATCCTACGTCATTTTCAACCCCCATACCCAGGGGCTGAGGGAGAAAAATTCAAGCTCAACGATGTGCCATTACATTCTCTGAATACTATGCCCATCTTATCAATTTTGAATAAGATCACCGCCATTTTATCAGTCATTTTTTTCAAACTAATTGGCCTAGTTCACACGGTAGCTACTAGCGTCCTGAAGGACTCCTGTAAATTTCGAATCAATCCTACCGATCGTTTCGGAGATATCGTGTACACAAGGGTGCTCCGGTACTTAAGGCCGTTTCTCAGAGACTAAGAACTATGTGTTGTAGTAAACCGTACGACATGACGAGATGGTATCCTCAGACAAAGATATAAGAAGCGGAAGCCGAGCTGTGAGTGGCGGTTCTTGTGAACCGGAAACGTGATTGTCTAAACTACCCCTGGTTGCATAGACACTGCGCACTTGACCCCACGGCATAGTGGGTCACTTGTAAGACGAGCTAAGCTCAGCTCTGCAGAACTCGGAAAATAGAGAGAGAGAGCGAAAGAGAGAGAGAGAGAGAGAGAGAGAGAGAGAGAGTGGTGGGATGGGGAGTGTAGAGAGGAAAGGTCATCCCTTGGATGGTCAGCAGCCGGCAGCAAAAGGGGCGAAGGTTTAACCCGACGCGCGCAGATATTAGTCGCTCAATAATGAACTTAGGCCGCATACTAAGCACTCCCACAAACCGTTGCTTTCTCTCTCTCTCTCTCTCTCTCTCTCTCTCTCTCTCTCTCTCTCTCTCTATTTCCGTCTCCTTCTTTACTCACCCTCTCGATTCCTTCCTATTATAGTCGACGTCCCGGTTAGGTAAACCGCACGATTTCGAACCCCCTTTAAGCGGTATTACAATAACATTATTAGAAAGGCGATAGACAAGGAGGGGCAGAAATCGGATGATGAATTGCCTTTCCCTCGGTAGTCCACAGTAGTCTTACTCTCTAACCTAGGCCAACAGCCAAAACAAGACAAGAGAGATGTAGATACAATCGAAGGTCAAAGTTCAGATTGATGGAGGATGGAAAAGCCAGGTTTTGGCGGAACGAAACAACGTCTGCAAACTTCCAAATTAACTGATATTTCAGCATTATGGTGAACACAATACAGTTCACTGTAAACATCGGTGTTACAAAGTTACATAGTACATTGTGCAATTAGTGCGCAAAGTTCGTGATTCAGGCACAAGTGTGAAATTTTGACAATCACACGAGCCCACAATCACCAATGCGCACGAGTTGTTCATACCATTTTTTAAAACAGTGCGAAACATCCGACGTTTAGTGCCTTCCGCGTGTGGAAAGTTCCAGTTTCTCGCACTAGTGCGGAAAGTAATTACTTTGCGCACTAGTGTGAGAAACGGGCACTTTGCGCACCAGTGTGAGAAACGGGCACTTTGCACACGCAAAATAGGTACGAAAATTCGAATTATTATCACATCGTTTTAAAAAATGAGTGATTTGACTAATAGATCGAAGTAGCAATATCGATATAGTTTCTTCCTTATTCTTTCAAGTCTTAGATCTATCGGTAGTACCCATACCTCTTCTAATAAATAAATTTCCTGGCGATATATATCCGGTGAGATTTATAGTTTGTTGACCGAGGTTAGTCGGTGGCTTCGCGTTCACGTTAAGAATTTATTGTTAACGTTATACTGCTCGGGGATCGTAGAATCTCTAGGTTTAGTATTAGGGGTAGTAGAGTTGGATAGGAGCCGCGCAGCATATCCACATTATAAAATAAAGTACATCCATCCCGCACCCCATTTTAGCCAGCTAGCTCGCCTCGTTCGTCTCACGTTCCGTGTTGCCGATTTAATTACAGTATACGACTTGCGTGAATAAACTCTCTCCTAAGCTAGCTTGGAAATACCCGGGCGAAAAAAGCGGCGAAAATCTTCAACAACGTCGAATAGCTCTGGGAGCATAGAATGTCCACATAGTTTGCTTAATTAGGGCGAGAGAAGAAAAAAAAACAGATTCTAAAATTACTCCTCCGCAGTGATAATTGACTAACATTATGAACCAAAGAAATCTGACGATTATGATGATGGGAACAACGTCGAGCCCATATATTTTAACGCTTCTGATCGTTACTCTGTTTTAGTTGTTTCAAAGCTTCGCCCGGAAACCCCGTGCGAATATAATATAAACTCTGCGGTGTGGAAGGGGTGAAACAACCCGCAAGCAGAGAAACAACCACCGGTATGACCTTACTGTATGTGTCAATGTGCGTATGTACAAGCGCAAACACCAGAAACCAGAAGAAAACTAGACACGGACCGATTTCTGAAGTGTCTACACTTTCCACAAAGTTTCAGCTGCTGCTTCCGAGCCTCCTGGCCTCCACCATCTCTCTCTCTCTTTCTCTCTCTCTCTCTCTCTCTTTCTCTCCTAATTTCGTCATGGTATAGTTATACCACCTCCTACTACTACTTCTACTCCTCATACTCAGCCGGCAGTTCTCTAATTGGAAGTCTGACTGCACCTCGACGCACTTCCACTTCCACTTCCATTTCCATTTTCACTCGAGTTCAGATTTTTTGCGCGTTAATTTAGGTAAAATCCCGGTCTTCATGATGATGATTACCACCCATATCACCCTGGATCCAACTAGCGTCAATTAAGCTTAA
The DNA here is from genome assembly GCA_963992785.1 of Tenthredo livida. Classification (NCBI taxonomy): domain Eukaryota; kingdom Metazoa; phylum Arthropoda; class Insecta; order Hymenoptera; family Tenthredinidae; genus Tenthredo; species Tenthredo livida. Next base: position 5,692,772 of record OZ023070.1, on the reverse strand, counting down.
TTTATAACTGGTCTTCCGCTACTTCTTCTTCTTCTTCTTCTTACTCGTCGCTTATGCACCTCTTCGTTCAAGCAATGGAACACATCTTCGATCGCACCATTTTTCGACGAATCTTCGGGGGTTTCTTTTCTCGTTATAATCATACGTTGCAGAAGAAGAAGAAGAAGAAGAAGAAGAGGAGGTACCTTGTGTATTTCTGTGTTTGTGCAGAGAACTACCTACATGGATAAATGTCTTTTGGCGATTTGCCCTCTTATTAAGTAATAGGGGAATATATGAGAGGAGCTACGCGGTGGTTTATCCCCGAAGAATTGTATCGTTCGACCCTAGTATCTGTACCCTTACATGATACCTACGCCATACATTGAAGGGTCGAACTCTTTTCTCTCCTACCTCAGGATTAGGCTTCTGCCCCGTGGGTCAGTGGGGAGAAAAAAGGACGATCCCTCGTCTCTGGTAGCCGGGAGAGGCGGAGAAGAAAAATGAAGATTTTGGGAAACTCGCAGAACCCTTTTCTCCTCTGCTTTCCTCTCCTCTGCTTTCCTCTCTTCCAAGCCTCTGAGAATACTTTATTAAAAATCTTCACGGTAGAACGGGCCAAGGTAGGTGCTGGTGATAGATTAGCCGAAGACTAATATGGGGGATGATGGGACGTCGTGTGCGCAGAGTTCATTTCTTTGTTTTTGTCTCTCTTCTTTTTTTCTTTTTTTCTTCTTATTAACTGCTTCGAGAATCGTGACGAAGAGAATAAAGAACCATTTTATGGAAAAAAGACGGAGGGAATTATGTGTGCAAAGTACTGCGAGAGTGAGGGTGAAGAAAGGGAGTGTAAAGAGGATTAAGAAAATGATAAAACAAGATCAGGAAAGTGAGAAAAATGAGGTAGAAAATGTTGAGAATTAAAAATTAGATAAAAGAAATTGATAAGATGATGTTAAAAAAACTAAGAACGAAGCGAAGATACGAAGATATAGAAAAGAAGGCGATGATTGGAGGAGAGGATATAGGAAACAAGATGAAGAAAGAGAAGGAGATGGTCTAGGAAAGCCTAAGACTGTTGAAAAAAGAAGAAGAAGAAGAATAAGAAGAAGAAGAAGAGGACATCAAGGCGGGAGAAGTACGGAGTGGCAGATCCCCTCCTAGGGGCATCCAGCATCCAGACCGCACACCCTCGTCGTCGCGGTCCACGGATCGATCCCCCGCGCCCATGACGTCACGGAGCCTCTCCCGTACTTCGCCGGCCTGGGTTCGCTGTTCGCTCGACCCACGACGGGTTTGCCAAGGGGATGGCGATGGTGGTGGTTGTGAGAGAGAAAGAGTATGAGAGAGGGTGGAAGAGAGAAAGAGAGACAAAGTATATAGAGACGAAGAGAGGCAGGAATTGAGGGAGGGAGAGCAAAGTACTATAACCCCGTTATAGTAGCAGTAGCAAACGCGGTGGCTATGTTTTCGAGACCATACCCCCACTTTTCTGCCCCCTCTCATCCCCCAACCATTCCCGTGTCCAGAGGGCGCAAATGCAATACATATATACATATATGTGTAAAACCTTCCTCTCTCTTTCTCTCTCTCTCAGTTTTTGTTCTCGAGACAAAAATTGGTGTCATTGACTACGGGAATGTCAGGTCTAATGACAGTACCTACGACTCTTTTTTAAACCGTATAACTTTTTATCAAGTGGTGGTAGAGGGCTCGTTATGGTATCCCTTTGAACTGAAAGAGTCGACCTTTCAGTCTGTGGAAGGAAAATGAATTCCACCTACACGGAGAGGCGAGATCATCGAGGAACGATGAAGGTCAGTGTATCGATCTGATGATTGATCATGATCTGCCATACTCCGCTATTGCGACTGTGACGAAATCTCTGACTTTGGATACAGTGGAAAGAGATCATGAAATAAGACGGGATGGGATGCGATGGTGTGCTATGGTATGCTATGGGATGGGATGGGCTTCGCTAGGGGCGAAGCTTCTGTTCTGAGACAATAAAAACATATCTATTCAGAAAAGTTTTTTACAGCCTCATTAAACTTTCCCATTTACGTTTCAGCCCCGGTTCCAGATAGAGAAAGAGAGAGGGTATGGCAGGCAGGAGGCATTCGTTCAAAGTTTGTTGCGACAAACGTCCATACCTACGGTGGTTTAGTGGGTTTGGTTCAACCGGAACTTCCTATAATAACCTTGACGCGATGACCGCATTATCATTAAAGAATACGGAGAAAAAAAATTCTGGTAGAACATAAGGAGGAGTAAATTATGTGACAAATTTCTTGAATGAAGAAAGAGATGGGAAGTTATCATCATGTAACAGAACTTGGCGACCGCGACGTTGACGTGACCTCATATGACGATCGTCGACTCTCAATCCCATATCTCGTTCCTAATGGCTCGTGCCTGTTCGCTCTCTACTCAATCGTTGTTAAGTGATCCTTTCCTCTTTCGCCTCTTACTCTTCTTCGTATTCGAGCCGATGATACGTCTGAGAGCTTTCGCATTTAGAAATCATCTTAAGAAGAGATTAAACGCGGTTCCAATTCTATACTTCACAGTTAGAGCCACGTGGGTTTGCTTCTCAGTCTGTTCATCGTCAACATCGTGATGATCAACTTGAATAGGGGTCAAAGTGAATCCGATTCTCCTTATCCTTATAATTCATCGAAATTTTCTTGTCGGTAAAAGTGGAAAAACAAATTCAGGGATCAGCCCGATCGGGTTTTCACGCTTTCTATACATCACCTCGATTCAAATGAATGATTAAACACTCTTGGTGGACTCTCGCTCTAACCCCTTTGGATAATTTTTCGTCGGAATAAATGAAAGGGAGAAAGGGGTCTACCGGAGATAATCTGGAACATCATCATCAATCGTGGATGAGTATGGATTAGGTTAGGCTACCGCCCTCGCACGCGATGGCTCGATTCCAACGTAGGTGTACGTACATACATACGTACATAGCTATACCCTATACCCTATATAATATATACCTATATTGTATAAATGTATATATATATGCATAAAGTCGAGAGAGGAAGACGCGGAAATAATTCAGCTTGCTAACCGAATGAAATGGTAATTCGCTGGCCTGCGACTGACCACACTCAACCACCCCTGCCTTGCCTGGCCCTCGAACTATGTCAGGAAACGCATAACCCACCGAACAAACTTAGGACGCTGCCATACCGTTCACACAGATGATAATAAAAGAGCCAATTGTTTATCCAGCTCACCCTCGCGCAGGGGATCTCGAATTTGAATAAAACATACACATTCGTGGGTCGTGTACGTTCTAGGTCAGAAACTAAATGGCTGGAAAATAAGAGGAGAATGCATGAATGATGGTGATAGATGTGGCTTCCACGTGGACTAAGGAGGAATCAGCATGACTATCAAAACCTTGAAAATTTTCATGATTCCTGAAACAGTTCGGCACATGTGCCATTCTTGATACGTTACTTCGTTCTACTGATTAGGTGTGTTGGGTACATTATAGATCAGAAACTACACGACCGGAACATGAAAGAAGGATGTCTCAATGATGTTGATAAATGTGGCTTTCGTGTGAACTAAGGAGGAATCAGCATGACTGTTAAAACCTAGAAATTTCTAATGATTTCTGAACCAGTTCAGTCCGAATGCCATTCTTGGTACATCACTTCGTTTTTCTGATTGATATATTGGTTAGATTCTAGATCAGAAACTACACGACCGAAACATGAAAGAAAGATGTCTCAATGATGGCGATAGATATGGCTTTCGCGTGAACTATAGAGGAATCAGCCTGACTGTTGAACCTTAAATATCCTAATGATTTCCGAAACAATTCGCTAGGAACACCATTTATTTACACTATATTAGTTGTTTCTTCTGACTGGTAGTTCGGGTCAATGATTCCTTAGTTCAGTAGAAAGACAATTTTTTAACGATCATTTTTACACCCGTATGTATTATCCTTCTGACCTGTAATTTAGCGTGTAAAACGTACGCCGCACCAAAGGTAAAATAATATTTGGGTAAAATCAGTTCATTTTTCTTATCCTCAGACCCATGAATTCTAATGCATGTATTTTCATTTCAAATTTTTTGTTATTTAGAGCAGGGAGGTGCCCATATCAGTATATCAAGTACCATAATAACGGTGATAATAACAAAGTGGTAGTATTTTTGAACGTCACTGATATTCTCTGCTGCGCGCAGAAAATAACATGAGAATCGTCGTTGTGCCTTGTGCACGTACCGCCGCGCCGCGCCGCGCCGCGCCGCCTCTGGCCATTCCGTAGTAAATTTCTTTCCGGTGATTTTCCGCTCACCGTTGCGGACCGATACCGCACTTTATCGAGTGAACTGGCGAAAAATAAACCCTGGGCTGTTTAACACGCAACGTGCCTTTTTCGTGTTCCCTTGTTTTTTTTTTTTCTTCTCTTCTGTCTACTTTTCGTTTTTTGTTCCTTTTTTTCATTTTCGTTTTCTCCACCCTTCGCCCTTCGTGTATCTACATCCTCGTGTTTTCCGATGAGGTTAATATCATTTTATTTGTTCACTTTTCCCAAACCCCTTTGTGTCACGTTTCGCCTTTTTCTTCCGTCCCTGTATGTATCCCTTTTAGAAATCTCCACCCTTAAGGCATGCTCGTCAATGATGAAGAGAGAATCAACGTGCGTGCTGTGCCAGCCTTAGACACGCGTTCATGTGAACAAAGAAATCACACGTATGTGAAAAATCGACTGATCGCTCTGCTGTATAGTTATGAGCCACCGCGTCTTCTCCTTTCATCAAACTAGCCACGTACAGACGTACTACTATACCTACGTGTGTCCGGTTTGCATTCACAAATTCGCAAATAATTATTGGCAAAATTAACAATAATATACAATATAGGAGGAGGAGGAGGAAAAGAAAAAAAAAAAAACGTATTATCTAACATAAAATTCTAATTAAATTTTATTGATGTTTACACATCAGGTAAAATCTACTAAGCACACACTCAGCACGGGATATCGAAATGAATTTGAAATTACTTATTCAAATCAATAACGAATCATATAGTATATATATGTATACATCAATGCAACATACATCCGGCGAATAACTCGACGATCAACGAATAATTTTGGCGATTTTTTGCAAACAAAGAGACCATTGCATGAGAAAAAATGAAAAAAAAAAAAAAACTATCAAAAAATCGCGTCTCTGCAAGTTTCCGCATATAGCTGTCAATTTACGCTACTCGAAACAGATATTACTCGATGCACGCGCACACATGTGGGTTTTATACCTATCGAAGAAGAGAGAAAGATGGAGAGAGGGAGAGAGAAAGAGAGAAAAAGACTGATTGCCGTTTTATGTCACTTGTGAAATCATGTAATGTTCTTTACCAAGGCTTTCATGCATGGTGCTCTTAGCTTCTGCCATATTATCTATCTATCTTTCCCTTTCTCTCTTTCTCTCTCTCTCTCTGTCTTTCTGTCTCGAAAGCGTTTTGTCGCTGTCTCTTCTCCTGAATCATATATATATATATATATATATATATGTATATATATATGGAAGATGGGACGTGAGGAAAGTATTCCACTATATACGAGCTAAGGTTTTGTCACGGGGCCGATTAATCACTCGGTTTGACGTCGCCATTTTTGGGGAGCTAGACACCCCGCCAGAAACTCCTCATCTCGCTGTTATACTGCTCTTCTTATTTTCCTTCTTCTTCTTCTTCTTCTTCTTCTTCTTCTTTTGCAACGATGACGACTACGACGAGGTCGTCAAAGATTCGAATATAAGAATAAGAAAAATAATAAGAAAAAGAAAAAGCGCGAAGAAAAACTAATATAAAAAGAAGCATTACAGAGAAGTAGAACGGCAAAAAAAAAATTAAAGAGACTAAGAAGAATCATGTCAACTCAAGTTTCCATCCTGTGGTAGATTTTTTTTTTTTTTTCTCAAATTTTGTTCTCCCGTAGATCTTGATTTAATATGAATTTTCGGATGTTTTTACATTTTTTTTTTCAAATCCGATTAATATCTACGGTTCTATTGACCGAATCGTGCGGAATATTTTTGAAAAATTATACAATAGGGGGATATTCTGTTCAAGTACAAAAACGTCGATTTTTGTCAATGAAAGGGTCGAACGTCTGTTCTTTTTTTTCCTAATTGAATCTTCAGTCTCTTCAGAACTGCAGGACTTATGGTACCAATTGGTCAATGTTGGAACTGATTCGATATGATCAATGGGGAATTTACTATTTAACACCATTATAGTCGGATTGAAACTTTCGTTTAATCTGATTGGAATTCTATCGGCAGCCAAACTCTCTGATCTATTGAAACGAATGAAAGAGATTTTGGAACCGTTAAATTTAATCGTTTCTAATTACGTTCAATTCATTTCGTATATCTTCACGTTCTAGGGCCTCTGTGGTAGGTAGGTATACAAAAAATAGGATTTCAGAGAGACCTCGATCGTCGGATAAAAAATTCAACAATAATTATCTCGAAACCGGATGGATTGAAAAACAATTCTTCAATCGACAGGATTTCACGTCCGGATTAATAAACATGAGAAAATGACACATTTCGTTGAATTCGAACGTTGGTTTGCTTCTCATAAGATAAACTACAAAATTTTACAATTTTTTTAATGAAAAATTACGAAATTCTACAATTTTTCAATGGAAAGCTACGAAATTCTGCAATTTTTTAATGAAAAACTACAAAAATCTACAAATTTTGAATGAAAAATTACGAAATTCTACAATTTTTGAATGATAAAACTAGAAAAATCTACAATTTCTTTTATGAAAAACTACAATATTCTATTATTTGTTGATGAAAAACTACAAAAATCTGCAGTCAATCCAATGAAAAACTACTGAAATCTACGATTGTTATTTTCTAATGAAAAACTACGAAAGTCTATATTTTCATGGAGGACTAAAACCAAATTCACAATTTTGAGTTAAAAAAACTATCGAATGTTTAAATTTTCTTAAAAATTCTTAGAAATGTCTACCAGTTTTCTATTCTTTGTTTTTCCTCCTAATCACATCTGACTATGAGGAAAACTTTGTCTTTCTAAACCACCTGCTCCATTTCTCCATCTGCTTATAATCTCCATAGGTAGGTATATCTCGGTACACAAAATCACAGCATACTGTTTGTGACTAAATGAAGTAAGGAACGCAGTAGGGAAGTAAGAAAGTGGGTAAGGAAGAAAGGAAGAAAGGAAGGAAGGAGGTAACTCGCGAAAGGAAGCTCTATGCGTTAGTGTGCACACGAATGGATGAAGAAAATAAATTAATTCAAGTAGCAATTAGTAAATGCTTTTCGGGGCGGATAAGGGGAGAAGGTAGACGTAGGTGTGGGTGGAGGTGTAGGTGGAGGAGTAGCTAGATGGGGGTTTACGTTTAGGTTTAGGTCCAGGCTTGGGTTAGGTAAGGGGTAGGTAGCTGGTTTTCTCCACCCTTAATAAGGCGTTTCGGATGCACACCGCGCAGTCTAATAGATTCGCCTTGGCTTCCTTCCAAATTCTACAGCGCGGCTTCCAGCCTGCACCCCTGCCTTCAAACCCCTCCGTACCACCGCTGCCGTTGCAGTCATATATATACACATATATATGTATATAAAACTATATACAGGAGAAAACTACGCGAATAGTTGATGCCCGAGTGAGTGAGCGAGTTGAAATTCTGCGATTACATAGGTATATGTATATATATTATATATACCTGTCGTGAAAATTGAGATAAAGATAGTAACGAGGGATCTGAGGGGTCCAAGGGGATGGGGGCGATAAAACGGGTGTAAAAAAAAATGTTTAAAACCAAGTCCTCGGCAATCGCCCAAATTTCTACCTTTATCTATCTTTTTTTTTCTGCTTTTTTTTTCATACTATTGCAGTCTTCATTTATCGGCACTCTGGCAGCCACTACTCCTAGTACCTAGTACTGCATCGACAGAATCAGCACCACACCACCTAGACAGCCACTATATGTATATGAATACACGCTCCATGGTGCGGATCGGCATATCGCGGACTGGCGCCACTTTTACACTAATTACTTGAATTCCTGCACCGCAATTCGGATACTCTTGTAAAATGAAATGGAATTTTTCTATTTGCATTTCCTTTTTCATCGAAATTGATGTATTTCTTTTAATTTTGTTTTTCTTCTTTCTTTGATGTTTTCACCTCACGGATGCTCTCCAACGGTCAGAATTCTCGTTATTATTATCGGGAGTTGCGAGAGGGATGAAAGATAAATTTTCATAAACGGGATTGGGAGAGACTTAGGCATTGGTACTGGTGTCTGCTCATCGTCCCAAAACCAACAGCAGAGTATAACGTAACGTGTTAGGTAGAGCTACCTTATACTCCGCTTTGCGCTCAAAGGAGGAATATAAGGGATAAAGATAAGGCGATATTTCTCTTTCTGGCTTCCCACTATACCGCCGTTTATGATTTTGGCTTTTCCCGCGCGTATTTTCGGTTTCGGTTTTACCGCGTGACTGGTAGAGGGTGAAACCGAGTTTCGCCTGGCTGTGAGAGAAGAGGAGCTGGAATGAAAAGAGAATAGGGAAGAGGAGAGAGGGAGGAGGGATGAGGGAGGAAATCTTCTCCCGAAATTGCGTTCGAAGGAAATCTTCGCGAACCGGAGTGGAAGAAAAAAGTGCTTCTCTTATTTCTTACCGCCGCCGTCGCCGGCACTGACTTGGTTCCTGCCGGCGGGGTGTTCGCTGGACCGGAAATACACCGTCGAAGCATAAGAGGAGGCGCCCGTTCGCTCGGGGTTGGATAAAGAGAAGAGAAGGGGGGGAATATGCTTTCGACTGCATGTACCCGCGATATACAGTGTGAAGATTTAAAATAGACACGTCGATATAGTGGTATGATGCGGAAAAGAAACAAGAACGAGTGAATAAAGTAAGAGACAAGGACGACTAGGGATGAAGAAAGAAAGGGGGAAAGGAGAACTGAACCTAATCCTAAACTGTACAATTTAAAACTCGCTGCTGAGCCGGGGAAGAGGGCGAGAGCGAAAAGGACGGGGAAATAAAAAAGCAGATTACGTGCCAGGGCTAAGTCCCTAGTGAACAATACTCCTGCGCGGTGTAGGTAAGTTGATCCTGTGCAGCAGAGGTTACGAACAATATGCTAGCTACGGCCCAACGCGGCGTGGCATGGCGTGGCGCGGTGTCTCAGCTTGCTTAGGGGTGGGTAGCGTAAACAAGACCGTTCACAATCAGCCCACAGCAGCAGCACACCAGCGACGTGATCGTAGCGGAAATGTATCTTTCAGAAAAAGAAATTCTTTTCTGAAAACGTTTCTAGCCCATTTTTGCTTTTCTCTTTTCCCTTCGTTCTTTTTATTCCCGCAATATTCTAAAGATGAACATCGCTTTTTCCTACGGGATTCAATTTTACCCCCTACTTCGTACACGATTAGACGATAACTGTTCGATACACAAGATTCGGATTCCAGATACTGATTCGCTGTACATTTTCGCATAGTGTGAACTAAGGGTAGCGAAATCGATCGGATAACTTTCGTGGTATTCCGAAAATTAGATAATTATAAAAAATGAAGTAAAGCTTTAGAGAAAGCATACTTCCCATTGATGTAATGCGATTTCCGTAGTTCAGACGGTAGACATACTTGTTTGAAATCTATTCATGCGAAACTTGATTCGATCCGGATGATAGGTGACGGAGTAATCTTGTACGAATGATACGCTCATCAAACCTTGACTTCAAACATCAACTTTTCCGTCACTTTGTACACGATTGCATGAAAACTAATGAGCCTACAGAGTCGAGACTCAACGTACTCTGTCAATACATATTTTCGCACGATGTGAACTAAGGATATTGAAATTGGTCGAAAAACTCTTGTCATAATCCCTAGAAATGAGATCGGTAAACGCAGTAATGATGAAAAGCGAGGTCAATATTTGAAAAACCAATACTTTCCGTGTGTGCAATGCAATTTCTATACCTAGTCCAAGCGCCGAACATACTTGCTTAAAATATTCATGCGCAACTTGGTTCCTTTCGGATGATCGGTGCCAGACCAATCTTGCACACAAGTACTTTATTAATATGTTATACACCTAGATGTGTGCAGTAGGAGTAGTAAAATGCAGTAGAATTTTTGAGCCGGTGTAAGAACTTTTCTAAAGAGAAGAAAAATAAGGTAGAAGTAAGAAGCACGGATATGCATATTATACAACGGATAGAAACCTACGTGCTGTGCGTTACCGGCTGCATATGTTAGAACTTCCGTACGACGGGTTAGCGAAACATCGACCCAAGAGAACCGAAACTCAACCCAGTCGCAAGGTAGGTTTTGCCTGCGGGAAGCAAACTTTGACTCTATGAATACTTGAAGATGTCCCGACGTGCCTTGAAGGCATCCGTCACACCCATGTAGAAGGGGACGTAGATACGGTATACGAACAGAAATTTACACAGGCATTGTGTAGTTGATTAAATAACGAGGATTTAAGAGAAACAGAAATCGGTTTCGGGCCAAAGATTAACCGAATAACCAACGCGGACTCAGGACACGGCGTACATCCTAAACCGGAAACGGTAACTCTAAAACATGAAATGAATAGGCCAAAATGATCAGCGTGAATGTGCTTTTCGAGTGAACTAAGGAGAAGACAACATGACCGTTGAAACTTTGGAAATATGATGTCTGAGAAAAGTGCAATCTTCTGTAGTAATCGCATGGTTTCTTTTGATCGGTTGATCCGAACAACGTTTCCGTAGTTTGGGAAAGAGGCACATGAATACCCATCATATTTATAAAAAAATTGTTATTTTCGGTTATACCGTTCAGCGTACAGAACGTACGGTATACCACAACCTGCGTTGATTAGTGAAATATATCATAAAAATCAATTAATTCTTATTTTGCGACGATGATAAAGCCCATATTTCAAAACTGTTGAAACTCATTTACAAGTCCTAATCCCAGCCCATATTTTATCTGAGTTTAAGATGAATCCCCATTTTCCAAGAGCTTCGAGAAGAGGAAGGAGACGAAGAAGAAGAAGAAGAAGTAGAAGAAGAAGAAGAAAAGAGAAGGCGCAAAAAAGAGAAAGAGGGAATTAGGTATGAGACGAAAACCGTTCACAATGGTTTCGTGTATAGATGCAGTACATAAGGTCTCAAGAATACCGCACAACCGTCTTCTTGTCGCATGGAACGTGTTGCGGAACAGAGGAACGCGGAACGGGACTTTGAAGAGATGAGGAACGGAGAAAGGAAGGAATGGGGGGGATGGGGGGAGTGGGGGGGGGGATCTCCCTCGCAATCTGTCCTCTTGGCCTGGGCGTATTACTCCCGGGAACAAAGACATTTGGCTCACACGACGGCGCGGCGTAGGAAATGGTAGGTGGATGGCGGCGGGAGAGGGGGGGGGGGGGGGGGGGGGGGGGAATTGGAAGGAGCTGCTAGGCTCCTACTATACATTCTGCAGCAGTGTGACGCGCGTTTCACCGCCTGCATGGATATCTAACCAGACGAAGAAGAATATGAAGATGAAGATGAAGAAGAAGAACAAGACGGCGTCACAGCAGCACTACCAGAAACGATGAAAAGAAAGCAAAGGAGAAAAATAATATAAAGAAAGAGCTCTCGCGTATCAGTCCGGCGGATCTTTTTCCCTTGTACCCGTACCTTCATTTATATTATATTTTTATTCCATGTATTTCATCCATGTACATATATGAACACGTATTGTACATATGTACGCGGAAATATACCCATATGATATAGAATTAAAAAAAAAAATAAAGAACAAAGAGAAGCTGTATTTAATACGCGTTCTCGATCCAGACAGCTGGAATCACGCCTCTAGCTGCTTCCGAGTAATTAATTAATTAAGAGTAATTCATAATTAGTCAAAGGATATTGAATCAGCCGAAATGGTACAGAGAGAGAGAAAAAGGGGCTTTCGGAAGGTTAAGAAGGCAGGCGGCTATCAGGGGGTGATAATAACCGCTACCAGGTCTCTTTGAAGGCAATGATCCTCTTCCATCGGATGAGGGAAATAGTTGATCACGTTGTGGCTATAGAGAGAGGTCCTGGAATTTCACCAGTTTCACGTTTTCGGTTCGCCGAAAGTTTCGGCTAGGGACAGAAACTTCGATCGGTTCGGTTGCCCAGGCGATAAGTATCTACATATATACAATCTCATAGTTCGTCTATGTGTATATAGTTCACATACAGTAGGCGCATATTTAACCGCGGTTGAACACACACACGCACATAAACACGCCTACGCACGAACCATACGTACCCACAACCGATTCTGCTCATTACCTCATAATGCCGTGAACAGAATCCAGAAATTATCTAACGACCCAAATGACAAATTTCCAAATTTCTCTTAGAGTGGAACGATTCTTTATTCGGTATAACTCACGTGGGCGGAGGCCTTATCCTCGATTCAATCCACTCGACACAACGACGATCCAACGAGGAATCGATTTTGGTGAAAATCGGTAACGATCGGTGGAAAATCGGTTCGAAAATCGGCAGGGATCGGTAACGATTTTTACCCCCCTGTAATTCTGGAGACTCTAGTAGTCGGGGTAATTTTCTGACTGGGTATATGTCGATTTTAAATCAGAGTTATACCGCTTAATAGATATTTGGAAAGAGTCATTTATCAGTAGATGTGGAAAGCGGGGAAATAATAGTCTTTTTCATGATGTAAAGAAAATGGAACTTGTAGAATTGTCATTATAGTATGTATCGAGTCTTTGAAGGGTGAAAAATTCGAGCGAAGAGGGGAACAGGTAAAATAATTGGCAAACGTTGATCAGAAGTATGAGAGAGATATAGAAATGCCGGGTGCAGGGGGATGGAGATACTTTTGAGGCTGATTGAAGCTCGGTTTTGTATACGTCGTTGGCTAAGTACTTGTGCAAAAAAGTTCTCTTTGATAAGTAGGTAGGGATGGTAGGTGGTACGTACAGCTCTATGAATCGACATCATCGCATTGCCTCCTTTACAGACTTGTTAATATTAATGAAAAGCGTTTTTCTTCACGCGCGAATAATTGCCAAAGAAATGTTTACCGCGCTACCTATCCGAATATGTATAGTGATATAGGTAGATCTCTGAAAAAATTTTCCTCAAATTTTATTACACCGTGAAATTGCGAATAAGTTATTTGCCACATAAAAAGGATTAATTAGGTACTAGTCAGCCAAGTTACTGCTATAGGGACCCGAGGAACTGAATTGCTAAGACGTTGGCGAGACCTGCAGGATGCGCAGCGAGCGAGGGGCTCTCTTAATATCGGGATTCGCCAGTAAATCAACGCCCCAGAATACGTTATTCATATTCAAATCGCAAGCTACATTCGCAGGCGATAAACAATATCGGTATTTCGGTTATATCACCGCAGTTTGGTTCAAGTTAGGGAAGAACTATATCCGTAGGAAAAATATATCTATTCCGCGATGTACAGTTTTTCATATTTTTTTTTTTTTTCTTTTCTTTTCCTTTTTTTCTTTTACTTTTAGGAAAGCTTAGGTATGAGGGAAAGAAAAATTAAAATTTCTTCGATGTTATGGAAGCACAAGGGGATTAAATCGTCGAATGAAATTGGGGTGTAGAGTAAGGGTGTAAATGGGAGAGACAAAGAAGGGTCTGGTGGCCCTAAGGGTGGCCTCTGACCTCCGCAGTGTCCTTTGCGGCCGGCAAATAGCTTAATTTCAAATTAGTGTTATCAGTCGGTATGATGATACGCCTATGTATACGTAATGCTCGTGTACAATGGGTTCTAGCCACAGCTATGATGGGCATAACTCATATTTAGGTATATAAATAGGTATGACTACGTGTGAGTATGTGTGTGTGTGTGTACTGACCGCAAGCTCTTGCCCCTTATATGTACTCGTATACCTGTATAATATCTATTGATGTTCGTTATATTTTGAACCGCCGAAATCCCGGCGCCGAGGCTAAACATCAACTCAAAATAAGCCCCGGTGCTTAAGTTTTCCTTACAGAAAAATCCCTCCGCGCGGCAACCGATAACTGGTCAACACCACCGGAAAATATAGACGGCGGAAAAATTGAAGAAAATTTCAAAGTCGATGGAAAATCGAAAAATTTTCCGGGAAAATTCATTCTCAGATCGGAAAAATCGAGAGAAACTGTTCAGAAAATTCGAAAAGTATTACGCCAGATTGGAAAAGTCGTGAAATATTGTCGAAATTTTCCTTGAGAATTCGGAAATCTATTCTAAGATCGGAGATGTCAAGGAAAATTGTCCGGAAAAATCTAGAAAAACTCTAAGTTTTTTCTGAGAAATTGAAAAAATTGTAAAGCTCATTTTGAGATCGAAAGTAGAAAAAAAATCAATTCGGAAAATTGGCGAAACTCTTTCGGAAATGAGGGAAATCGCGAAAAATCTGTGGAAATTTTCGTCGAAAAGGTGAAAAATTTATGAAAATTTGTTCAATGATCGGAAAAATCAAGGAAAAGTGTCGAAATTTTGCTGTTAAAATGGTTGAATTGGAAAATGAAATTGGAGAAACTGAGAAGATGTCTCGACTTTTGGTGAAAACTTGAAAATTCAGTGAAAATTTATCCTCGGATTGGCAAAAAATTGTGAAAAATTCTCAAGTTTTTAGGAAATTAAGAAAATTCATATATTGTTTCAGATTATTGGAAGGCGAGAGAAGATTACCGGAAAAATCGTCGATTGGCTGAGAAAGAATGGGAAAAACCTGTGAAATTTTTCTTTCCTTCGTTTTTACAAAAAATTAAGAAAATTTATGACTGTATTCGAGTAACTGGAAAAAGAATGGGGTAAAACTTAGTTAATTCATTGTAAGATCGTGTGAAAAATGAAGCACATATTTGTTGAAAATTAATTAGCAAACTGGGTAAAAGTTTCCTCGTTTCTCGAAGTCGCGAGACAATGAATAATAATTGACCTATTAAAAAAAAAAGAGAAAAAAAAAAATTCCATACTCGACCGGAAAACCGGTTGAAAATTATTGGAGAAATTTTCCTCTCGCATAGGTAATTATGACGATGAAAACTGCGGTAGTTACGGTACGAACTGATACAGAGAAAAAAGGAATTGCGGCGTGGAATACGACGAGTGGAAAAGTCGGAAAAGAGTAAAATATTTTTTTCTTCAACAGCGGAGGGAAACCAGCGAGTTTCCATCCGCAAATGAGGATGGAAACCAGTCGATTGCCGGTCCTCGTTTGCGGATGGAAACTCGCTGATTCCGCTCCGCTGTTGAAGAAAATAGTATGTTCACCTCGGAGAAAACAGTCATTGGCGCCTCGTATGAAGTTGAGAACACCTCGGCTTCGCCTCGGTGCTCACCTTCATACTCGGCGCGCAATCGACTGTCTTCTCGCTCGGTAAACAATATACTATTAATAAATTTTTTTCATGTTTATCTTCGTTTTTCGATTTTTCGAATTCTGAGTGCTCTGAACAACCCTGAATTATAGTAGTTATACGTAATCGTTATGAAAGTCCATTACAAGCGGTGCTAATCGATCCTTGAAATTTTTCCAATAATTAAATTAATTCACGACGATAATTACGACTAAGAGAAGAGAAGAGAGAAAAAAAAGGCAAAAAAAAGTTAAATGTTATTCTTTTTGGAATTCGTTCTTAAATTTTGTGTTAAGGGAATGAATATCTCTGATGAATTTAAGAATCTTTATATTCGAGAGGGTGTTACGGGCTGGTGCGATAAAAAAAAAAAAAAAACGAAATTCTTCGGGAAAGTGGAAAACGCTGGCGTGCGATTCTTCAAATTCTTAGAACTCTTTTTTTCTACAAAAATTCACGGTTCATGGTAGAAGAGCGTGTGCCCTACTTAAAATCCGTATTAATGAAAGTATAGGAAATTTTCTCATAATTTGAATATGAAATTTTGTTTTTTAATGAGGGGAAAATCGAGATCTACTTCAAAAGTACAACAAAAAAAAAACAAATAATCTCCATCATATGAACAGTTTGACAATTTTTCGACTTGATAGACCTATAATTTTCGTTCCTATATATTTTCGCTAAAAAAAAAAAAGAAAAAAAAAGAATTATACGACCTCATGCGTCACCAAAGTCGTATTTTTCGGTACTTAATAATACGACGAACTTTTGCCGTTAGACACGAATTTGGAAGGAAAAAAAAAGCAAAGATGCACTTGGTTGGTAATTTTTTATTTTCATTTGTTTTTTTTTGCTCGATTCTCTTCACCTTTTTTTTTATTATGATATTGCAATATCATATGGTCGTATCCGCGTTATGACGTCACCTAAACAGGCCAACGCGTTTTCTTTGTAACAGGTGTAATAAACGGCTACTATATGCAGACCGCGAACGGCGTACAATTTATTCCGTCGAAAGTACCGAACCAGGATATGTAATATATATACATACAGACCTATGTACATAATATACACGTGTATTTTATCTCGTAGTTCATTAACAATCTACATACCTCTATAATATATATGGGGCATTCCATACCGAATCGACCTGAGCCTGACCCTCGACCTCTCGGATTTGGTTCACGATTTTTCATGGCATTGCCCGAACTTTGGGGAATTGAAGAATTAAAGAAGAAAAAAATACAATTCTTGAGAAAATTTGAAAACAGGAAAAACCGTGGTGGGCCAAATCCGAGAGGTCGAGGGTCAGGCCCAGGTCGATTCGGTATATAATGCCCCATATATATATGCATACCATATATTATAATAGCAGAGTAGTAGATGTATGAGAATCGCATGTGTGTAATGTACCCATTTCACCCATAGTAGCGTTTCGTTGATGATTGCGGTTGTGTCGAAGAACAAGGTGCAGCCGGAACTACCTGCACTTGTATTTTATTTATCACGCGAGTGAGGAAGAAAAAAAACCATCGCTTTGTCCATTCATGCAATGAAA
This sequence comes from Tenthredo livida, assembly GCA_963992785.1. Lineage (NCBI taxonomy): Eukaryota > Metazoa > Arthropoda > Insecta > Hymenoptera > Tenthredinidae > Tenthredo > Tenthredo livida. Next base: position 5,675,835 of record OZ023070.1, on the reverse strand, counting down.
GTCAAGTAATACTGCCAAGTGACAAAGAGAGAGAAAAAATGAAATGTGAATATGAATATGCAGCTTTCCACGTCACATTTGCAGCCCATTTCCCTCAACCCCTTCGATTTTTATCATTTTTAAGTATGATGTTGTCACCGACCCGAAAGGGTCTCGGAATTATTTTCAGATTTTTTTCAACCACGAGGGAAGTTGCAAAAAGAAAAGATCGAAAAACCAATTCCAAAAACGCGATTTTTGAAATCAAATTGGTTTCAGCTACTTTTAAATTTCTAAACCCTTTTTGGTAAATCTTCGGAAGATGCTAAATTCGCATTGTCTAACGCGTAAAATTCGGTTCATAATGTCAGTGCAGCATCCCAAGTGCACTTCACTGCACTGCACTGCACTACGGATGTAGTATACACGGGGAAACTGATATTCCGGACTCAAACTCTGCACTGGAGAGAAGAACCGTTCATATAAGGTTTCACCAATATCCGTTATAGCCAGGGCTTTGATACAAGATCGCCCAACGGACTGGCCAACGCCATAATATAGCATACGGTGGTCTATACGGTACAGTACGGATGTACAACTACGGACTTCCAGGCTGCAGCACGATGACAGAATTATGCCACGAGAAGGGGGATTCCGGGTTTGGGTACAAAAATCACTTGCATCGATCATTATTCGGGTGAAAAACAGAAAAAAAAAAGGAAAGAAAAAAGAAAAGACAGTTTTTTAGACAAAATTCGGGAAATTTGAAGTCAACCTCTTTGAATTCGATAAATGGAAGAAAAATAAATAAATTTTTTGGTTTTGGTTTGATGGGAAGGGTATGAAATTTCCCCGAAGTCTGCTTAGCAGATTCGAGAAAAAGTTTTGAACGAAGAACACCGGAGGTTCGAAATTCCGAAAGCTGAGAATCCGGAAGGCCGAAACTCCCGAACGCGAAATTCACACATGTGTTCATTCAGTCTTTAATAAATCGTATCGAAACCAATGATTGGTCAAATTATTCGTCTCGAGACTCACTTTTTTGTAAATGAAGTTTCAAAATTCTATCGATTATTCATCACATCAAACTCGCCGATTGAAGTGGATAAAATATTTTTTTCGAAATTTTCTTATTCTTCGATCTTTGAGGGTGTATTATGTATAAACTTTCAGGATTCTAATATACTGAACTTGAACGGTTTCTAAAAAATTTTCGGAAAATTCATTCCAAGATCGGAAAAATCGAGAAATACTATGGACATTTTTCCTGAGAGTTCGAAAATTCATTCCAAGATTGAAGATGTCGAGGAAAATTGTCCGGAAAAATCGAGAAAAACTGTAAAACTTATTCAGAGATCGAAAATATTTGAACAAAACTGTCGAAAAATTTGGGAAACTCTTTCGGAAATGAGGAAAATTGCGAAAAATCTGTGAAAATTTTCGTCAACAATGGGAAAAATTCATGAAAATTTGTCCAAAGATCGGAAAAATCGAGGGAAAAGTGTCGAAATTTTGGCGAAAATTGGTGTAAATTTTCCCTGATATTGGAAAAACTTTGAAAATGCGTTGATGCTTGGTGAAAACTTGAAAAATCAGTGAAAATTTATCCTGCGATTGACAAAAAATTGTGAAAAATTCGCAAGATTTTGGAAAATTAAGAAAATCCATACATTTTTTCAGGGTATTAGAAGGCGACTATGTATGAACTTTTAGGATTTGTATTATATACTGAACTTGAACCGTTTCTAAAAATTCTGAAACGTATAAAACGAATTGGGTAAAGATGGATTTTCCGAATTGCGTATATATGACAGATACGGATAGTTATACTATATGAAACAATGTATAAAGTAGGTATAGGTATACGAGACCACAAAACGGATGGATGGATGGATTTCGATGATAGAAAAACAAAAGCGAGAAATTTTCCACCCCCGCATGGGGAGAATCTATTATTGATAAAAGCCTTTTCAGGGACTCTAGATATTATACTACAGTAGATTCGCCGGCAAACAACCGTCTCCTCCGCACAAATTTAGACGTATCCCTCTTCTTCATCTTCCTTCTTTCTTTCTTTCTTTCTTTCTTTCTTCTCATCCTCATCCTCCTAGTTGTCGACGTTCAATCGATCGATGTAACGACGTGTTTACGAATAAACTAAATATACAGTCTATACATATATACGAACACGTGTAGGTATTACATATTTGTGAAAAAGGGATAGGTACATACAAATCTAGAAATCCGTTGGGAAATCAAAGTAAACGCTAATAAATTATAATTTTTTTTTTTTTTCCATTTAATTTTTTCTTGTTTATTCTGTTTCTTTTTTCTCGTTTTGTTCTTGGGCGTAAGAAAAAAAAATAATAATCATAATAATAATAATAATAATTCTACTCGTGCCTTAATGGGAACGGGGAATGGGACCTTGAAAATTTGAAAAAAAAAAAATCAACCTTTCTAATAATACCATAATATTCTTACCTGTTACTACGGTAGAAGCGTATACAGTTGCAAATAATGCCAAATAGAACTTCATTTTCATCGAGACATCCATTTTTTTTTTATTGTTTCTTCCTCGTCTTCTTCTTCGTTATTTATTAATTTTCAATTTTAATTTTTACTCGACGCACGAAAAAATTTGAATGGAAATAAAAAAAAAAAAAGGAACAAAAACGAAGAAAACTACAACCAACAACACAACAGCAACAACAACAATAACAACAATTCACTTCAATATTTATCAATTTTTATATATATATGTATATATAATTCGATGCACAATTTTAATAAATTAAATTAATTAAATTAATTTTTATTTTTATGTTTTCAATTTTTCAAAAAATTTATTCAATTCACGTTTAATTAATTGGTTTAATTGATTTTTTTTTCTCTTCGTCTTTTTTGTCTTTCTTGTCTTTTACGTCACGTTTTCTTATATACAGTGTTAGATGTGAAAATTATTTATGTTATCTTTACCAATGTACATATTACATGTGTATTATATAATATAGAAAATTTCAGATCGATTATTAAATATTAATTAACACACTCCTGTTGCTTCAGTAATAATGATAATGATAATGATAATGGTAATAATAATATTTATATTTATATTTATAATAATAATAATAATTTGATGTTTGTCTCGAAGAAGCAACAGTTTGAGAAAGAAATTAAGAAGAAAAAAAGAGTTAAAAGTTGGATAAAAAATTGTCCCTTTTTCCTTCTTTTTTTGTTTTTTGTTTTCAATTTTTTACTCTCAAATATCCTAATTAAATATCAATTAGTCAAATCAATCAATCAATCAATTAATTAATTAATTAATTAATTATTAGTTCATTTATTTGTTTACTTAATTGGCACTTATCGTTGTCGGAGCTAATTATCATTAATTAATATAGTTTATATTAGTATACATATACCCATACGTGTATACATATACAATCAATAAACACACATTACTATACATATGTATTTTATTTTAATTTATTTTAATTTATTTTATTTTAATTTATTTTAATTTATTTTATTTTATTTAAATCACTTTTATCTAGTCGCTGAACCATATAACGCGCTTTTGTTGTTCATTGAGTAAATGAATGATAATATTTTTATTAAAAATCTATCATCATAGCTGTTATCCAATAATATAGTTTTTGAAACAACTACTACAGTCATGATACTTTTCAGAGATGATGATACTGTTTGATAATATAATATTTATGTATATATGTATATTATCAATGATTATTAATAATTATCAAAAAAATTTCTTGCATTCTTTATATATGTATAGATACATATATTTTTTTTATTTTTATTTTTTATTATTTTTTCTTTCTAACTATTTTGGAAAAATAATAAGAACCAGAAGAACGAGAATGAGATTAAGTATAATATCATCGGATGATCTATCTACTATTTAGAACCACGTGGCTAAAAATTTCCAGGAACACACTATCGTTATACAAAGTTCGAACACGTATCCTCTTATTCCTGTCACATGTGACATCAGCGACGTAACACATATATGTAAATCCACTTATTTATTTATTTATTTATTTATTTATTTACTTATTTTTTTCATACTACGATAAGTAATCCATACGATTAATCATTATATCGAAGCAAAATCCTTTTCCTAATAATCCATAGCGGTAATTGTCAGCGTATCTATCGCTGTAATGTCGTAAAACATCACTTATAACACTAATTCATATATCGCGCCCAATAACGACCCCCACTCCTATCGTCAGCACTTGATACCGCGGACTCGAAACGTGACGAACGTTCCGAAACCAAGTCCCAACGCATATAATATATGCAAGAATTAATTGAGGGATTATTTAACTAGTATAAAAATGAAATATTGGTGGTGGTCCGTTCCTGCAGGACTCAATTCCTTCGAATTTCATTCACGGCGGAAACATTTCAAACAACAACTTAACACTTTAGATCAGATCGGCTTTATTTTATCCAACTAAAGTCTTATCCTTATGCCGTATATTGCACTTGTTCAATCCTAAGTCTGATTATCCGTACGATGATCATATTATGCTGAACTAGGATGCGCCTTTTGAGCAATTTTCGTTCTTTTTTTTTTGCGTTTTTTGATTTTTTTTTGCCGAAATTTAGGTGGGAATTTCGAACTTTTTTTCTTTCGGATGTTTCCACCCCTTTTTATTTATCGCTCTTATTTTCTTTTTGAGGGATGAACCGCGGACTGACGTGCGATGTATAAAAAGTCAGATTTTTTTTTCTCGCTTTTCCTGCGCTTTTCTTGTTTCACCGGCGGACGCGTTCGCTCGGACCTCTCGGAGAGGAGTAACCCGGTGCCCTCAGCCGCCAGAGGATGCCGGGGATACCGGAGGAGGTGGATGCCTCTCGCTTTGCCCCCGCAGAGATCGACGGAATTACACGAATTTCAACGGAAATTATCGAACTGGACAAGCGCGCGCGCCTCTTCCCCTTCTTCAACATTTTGGACAGACTTACTTCCCCTTCTCTCCCAGTCCCGGCAGCATATCCCTACTATCCCCTTTTCAACCTTACTCTATGCTCCGGGAACAGCCGGGGGCTAACTGAACTCGGGACTCCGAGACTAGGTAGGTACTGCCCTAGGTACTAAAGAGAAACGCAACTCTCTGGCTGACAAACGCTATACGGAACGTTCAAACTCCCTTTGATACTTCACGTGCGCCAGACTGGACGGCATTAAGACTTACCATCTTTAAACTGATTCAACTTTGCGAATATAACAGATGAGATGTTGGGACGGCGATCAATCGAAAGATTACACTTTTTTCTAACAAAAATGTCCCCTGCGTCATCTCGATCAGACCTCACTAACGCATGGGGATTCGACTTCTAGTGAATTAATGCAAGAAATGTACTGCTCAGTGGTTAACCCTGGATTTGGGAGCGTTGATGAAGTCTGAACGCAATTACACAAGATATCAATTTTGAGGGAATAGGCACGATCTTTCGAATAAGCCTAGAGCCATCTCTGCATCTTTTCTAGTTTCAAAGATATAGCGGTTTGAAAATCGGTTTAATAAAAGACCGGATTTTCACATTGCTGTAACTCCTGAACGTGGACAGCTGAGATGTTGGTACAGCGGTCAATCGAAAGATTACACTTTTTTCTAACAAAAATGTCCCCTGTGTCATCTCGATCAGACCTCACTAACGCATGGGAATTCAACTTCTATTGAATAAGTGCAGGAAACGTACTGCTCAGTGGTTAACCCTGGATTTGTTAGCGTTGATCAAGTCCGAACGCAATTACACAGGATATCAATTTTGAGGGAAAAAGTACGATCTTTCGAATAAGCCTAGAGCCATCTGTGCATCTTTTCTAGTTTCAAAGATATAGCGGTTTGAAAAACGGTTTAATAAAAGACCGGATTTTCACATTGCTGTAACTCCTGAACGTGGATAGCTGAGATGTTGGTACAGCGGTCAATCGAAAGATTACACTTTTTTCTAATAAAAATGTCCCCTGTGTCATCTCGATCAGACCTCACTAACGCATGGGAATTCAACTTCTAGTGAATTAGTGCAGGAAATGTACTGCTCAGTGGTTAACCCTGGACTTGGGAGCGTTGATGAAGTCTGAACGCAATTACAAAAAAAATCAATTTTGCGGGAAAAAGTACGATCTTTCGAATAAGCTCAGAGCGATTGTTGCATCTTGTTTATTCTCGAAGATATAGCCGTTTGAAAAACGGTTTAATAAAAGACCGGATTTTCACATTGCTGTAACTCCTGAACGTGGATAACTGGGATGTTGGTACAACGGTCAATCGAAAGATTACACTTTTTTCTAACAAAAATGTCCTCTGCGTCATCTCGATCAGACCTCACTAACGCATGGGGATTCGACTTCTAGTGAATTAATGCAAGAAATGTACTGCTCAGTGGTTAACCCTGGACTTGGGAGCGTTGATGAAGTCTGAACGCAATTACACAGGATATCAATTTTGAGGGAAAAAGTACGATCTTTCGAATAAGCTCAGAGCGATTGTTGCATCTTGTTTAGTCTCGAAGATATAGCCGTTTGAAAAACTGTTTAATAGTACATCCAGTCTTCACATATCTGTAATTCTGAAAAACGAATAGATTGATAGTGCTCAATGCTCGTCGAAAAAATGGTATAGTTTATTCTTCAATAATGTTATTTCACATGATGACAATTGGACCTAAACCAAAAGCCTTGGAACTCCATGTTGAGTAAAACCACGGTTAGAGAAAACTGTCTTACTGTAAGTCTAAACACTGATCATGGTATAGTAAACTCCTGTCACATCTCTCACAATCTTCTACTACCCGTCTTATGTGCTACTAAAAAAGGGGATCACCTTGTATGCGCGATCTAGATGGAGAAAAGTAGAGAAACTGAGGATAACGTATGTCATATCATCCCCCTTCCTCGGAAGAGGCCACATATGTCGCATCTTGCTACTGCAAGAGGGGAACTAGAAAAGTGTTGTAGAAATATGCTGGTACTAGGTGTATGCTACGCGGTTTGCACCAAGAAGGTATACCTATACCTTCACCTATACCTATACCGAGGAATAAGAGCTGAGTCCTCGGGAAATGTTCGACGAACCGTGAATCAAAAATTCACTCGGTTAAATCGCCCACTATTCAATTCGCGTATTTATTTTTATTATTTTTTATTATATAGTTAACAATATATGCATATATATAAATGTATACGTATATACCACGAATAGTCGATAGAATTTCAATCTATAAAAAACTTCAAACGATTATCTGCTTTTTGATTATTTTTTCTTTTTTTCTCAGATTATCTGATTTTCTTATAGATTGTATGAGAAGAATATAGAAGGACCTAAAAGCTCGGTAGTTCAATATACGTATATATGCGATATCTTGACAGGAATTAACTTCCGAACTAAAAGCGTGAACTTAATTATCGGTATCCGATATCTGTACTACACAACCAGTACCCACCACCATCGTGAACACCATACCTATACATGTATGTATGTATGTTTTCTACAACCGCAGTGGACGCATTCTTTATCTTGGTATTATATAGTAGGTAGGTATACGAGACATATAAATTAAAAATCAAATTCTTTTATATCCTGCACACGGCAATATCGTATCGATACAATGCAATTTCCCCCGGGCTAAAAGAGGAGAAATGAAAAGTATAAGGAGAAAAAAGAAAGGGGGAACAAACGGTATATACTTCCGCTAAAGAAATTTCCCTAAGACATGATATGTGAGATTGGAAAATCCGTTCGGTAGACGAAAAAGTGAAAATAAGTTAGAAAAATATATACTCTCTCTCGCTCTCTCTAGTTATCTACAGTTATCTCGTTATCTCGATCAATCAACCCACAATGCGACGTGAAAGCTGCAAATCACTGCAATTGCAGTAGGCCAAAGTGGTGTCCCTTATGATCCTAAACCTACAACCATCTAACTTCTGGTTAACCCACCTGACGGTCCAGTATGATCAGTGCAGTGCTGTAATTCCTCTCCTATTACACGCCTGGGGATCAAAGGATGAGGGATGGGATGAAATCAGCGTCGATAACTATACAATAATAGTATGGTCCATGCAATATTGTAGGATAAAATGGAACAGGAGAAAATCACCTCAAGGCTGAAAATTTACTTGGAAAACGGTGAACGCGCATCAAAAATTTGTACATACTTTTATGAAAATGACATTTTGGGTGCAAATTTTTTCGCCCGATGTCTTAGTCTCCTTAGCAGCTCCTGAAAATTTCGGAACGATCGTGTGAACCGTTTTGGAAATGTCATGGGCGCAATGGTTGAGTTCAAAAACGTCGGCAAAGAATTGATAAGTCGTGTAGAATTAGCACCTTCCGATACTAGTGCGAGAGTGTTGATTCTCGGACGAGTGTGAAGTATCTAATTCGCCCGAGCGAAGCAAGGGTGACGATCACCCCAGTCGAGAATCATCTTTCGCACGTGTATCGGACTGTGTTTTTTAACCGATAACCGCGTTAAGTTGAATCTTATGCACAAAATCCAACTTTACGCACAGCGTGTTGAAATTAGTACATTACGCAATGAGCGCGCGAGTTGCGTATACTATTCTTCGTAACGATCGTGCAAAGCTCGATTTTGCGTACTAATATGCGGGCGGAAAGTGTCAGATTTCATAACGCATTTTGTGAGCGTGCGCACAACGAAATTTCCATTTCCAAATTAGTACACAACATCCAATTCCGCACACGGTGTTAGGAAAAATACTCAATCTTTGGATTTCAGTGGTTCGAACGTTGCTTAAGGATCGTTTAGCTCGAGATGATGTTATGTCTATACGCGTATACCGTCTAGCCAAATTTTTTACCAAAATTATCTCGTATTAATTTCATAGATCATAGTACTCGTTATCTTTTACAACATTGGACTGAGAGCAGGTATGTATATCTATGCGTATATACTTCATATATATATATATATATATATATATATATATATATATATATATATACATACATGTATATACCTACGTCCTATTAAGTATAAGAGAAGAAGATAGTCGCTGCCCGAAGGCCTGCACGTTTACTCGATGAATTAAACGGATCATACCCGCCGCATTACTGCACCCCAGGGCAACCTTATGAATATTTCATAATCATCACATACATACATATATATTATACATATACCTAGATAATATCCATAGAACAAGCTAGATACCAGACGGTACCGAAACCCATCCTCGAAACTTTGTCGGTATTAATGATATGATGCCTACATGTACACGTATTATCCATTTAAATGTATCTATCGATTACGATTCAACGGGGATTACCAACACCTTCGAAAATCAATTTTACGCCCTTTTTTCATCACTCTATTTTCTTTCTAGAGCCACATTCTTTCAACGGTGACCACGATTACTACAGAATCACTCAGAGTATCAACTTGAAATTTATACAGTGGTTAGACGTACTGATTCGCTATCGAATGATCTAAAAGATTCTTCATATCAATTCGAACTCTTTTTACAGATCGAAAAAACTTGACTCATGTATAATCGAAAAATTCTTATATCGAGTAGTTTGGTGGTCCAAAAACTATTCGCTAGATCAATCGTTAGAGGCGATCCTATGGATCGAAAAAACACATTGATCAGATTTTTCGTGATCCTTGATCGGCCGGAATCGTGGTTACGGCAGAACTTCCTTCTTTTTTGTTTTATTTCAATTCTGAAAGTTTTTATGTAGTTCAATACGTAGATTGAGGAAGTAGGAAGGAATAAAATCGAAACGTATCTTCGTTGAAACCGTATGATAATTTTTCTTCTAAAAACAGTTTCATTCCCATCATCAAAATTCTAAACAAGAATTGATGAAAGCCGTTTTCTTTCATCATAAGTATGAAGAATAGCGCTTGGTATCATGGTAAAGTTGGTCGTTAAACGAGTTACGATAGTTCGAATTTGAGGTAATAAAATACGACGGTTTCTTGTAAGATTCGATTCCACGACGGAGGGAATCCCCAGCAACCAACCAGCCCTGGCCTTGACCTGAATAGCTGAAGACATCAGAGACCCGGTGCTCATCTTCATCAGTCGTGACATATAATCTAAAAGTAAAAAGTAAGAAGGAGGAAATGACCTTGGGAATACAATTCGTACAACTTTTTCAATCCTGCGCCGCACAGTATCAGAAATTAAAAAGGCCCACATACACCATGGAATTTATTTTTCGTCATGTTTTTCGTACACGATTACACGAAAACCATTGCGTTTACGGGGTTCAGGCTCAACACACTTATTCAGCATACACTTCGGCATAGTGTGAACTACAGATATTGAAATCGATCCAGAAACTTTAGTAATAATTCGAAAATGTGATTACTCAGTGAACGCGATAATTATGCAAAAACTGAATCTTCTCGTGAATCTAATACAATTTCCGTAGTTCACACGATAGGCATACTTGTTCGGAATGTTCATGTAAAGTTTGGTCCCGTTTTGATGATCGGTGCTAGAGTAATCATGAACGAATAAATCGACTGTTGTAGGCAGTAGTTGAATTATTGTATGTAATATGTCTAGACGATATTTGATAGAATAATATTGAATAAAAAAGCTAATTTAAAGCATCATTATTCACAAACTAAACATAAGTCTGAGACCGGTCCCATTGAAATGTATGTAAGCCCTTGGGCGAGAAGAGTTACGCCGGAACGTTTCGAACTGTGGAGTAAAACGAGAAAAACCATAAAACAAAAGCCGGGTAGAATTTCAAATTTCGAACTTCGAATGTCTGCAGATATTTCTGCGTCCTGAAGGTATAATGTTTGCTTGCTTGTATAGCACAGTAACCCGTCTGAGACTAGGTCCTATAGAAACCGAAAGTAAATACCGTCGATAAATCGTGGGTAGCTAAAGCATCTCGTCTCGTCTCGGCGAACGTCGCTCTTTATTAATTACCCTTGGCTAAGGTTGTCGTTTGTATCCCTGAGGCTCAGGGCATCCTCGTTAAGAGAAGATTGTTGTACGCTGGCCAAATTAAGCGTCTTTCCAAGGTAAAGCTTTTGCTTCTGCCGTTGGTCCTTCAGCGTGGAATAAGGGAGGAGTAGCGTCCCGATCCTCCCTGCGTTTCTATCCCCATCACCAACATCCGTATCCCGGTCGTCGTCGGGTTCAGGCTCGTAGTACCCATTGGCAAATTTTTCCCCAATATTTTTACCATTTTTATACCATCCAGGGTAGTCGGTACTAAGAATTCGATACTTTCCTGATACGGAGCGATCGTCAAGAATGGTTGAGTAAAATTCCACGCTGGGATCATACTCGACGTTTTCAATGATCTGTTAAAAAAAACAACAAAAAAACAAAGAATTCAGTTCTAAAAACGCGGTGCGCAAAATTCGGCTTTTCGTGCCTATTTAATATTTTGCGTGTGCAAGGTACCCGTTTCTCGCACTATTTCGCAAAGTAATTAGCAGTACTTTGCGCATGTGTGCGAGTAAACGGGCACTTTGCACACGCAAAAGACACGAGAAGTCGAATTTTTTGCACCGTATAAAAAAAGAATACGAGCAACTCGTGCGCGTTGATTCGCTCGGGCAACAAATTCCACACTTGTGCTAGAATCACCAACTTTGCGCACTGGTTGCACAATGTACTATTTTGACTCGATCAATTCGTTTCATATCAACTTTCGATTATTTCGAATATAAAAATGTTGATTTCCCTCGTCCTCATCTAATGAGAATGTAAACAGTAATTACCGCATCGTTAGTACCGGCCACCCCGTTCGGCTTCTTGCCATTGTACCCTTCTTCATTCATCTTCAGCCTGAGAAAACGTCGAGCAAAATTGGCCAGACTATTAATCGCAGTTCTCCCTGGGTCGTTGTCCAGCTGGTAATGTTGGCGGTGGTACACCCCAACATTCGAAACGTTTCTAAAGTATCCTGAACGCTTTGACGCTACAGCAGCGTAAGGGTGATCGAAATTAGAGAGAACGGTCGCCGCTCCAGCCACCAAAGCTGACACGTAGGGGTGCGGGTTGAAATTCCTTGGCGGCAGATCGCGTTCCGGAACGATTGATTCCTGGACCAAAATAGGGTGAGGAGGACCAACTACGAGAGAAGCCACCGTTATACCCGGACCTAACAGACCTAGGAAAACCTGGAAGAATAAATTCAACCCCTCTACCTCGAATACTCGATCGACAATTTACAACGCCTATTTAGACTCGTTGACAAAATATTTGGCGAGCGATGCCAAACCAATTACAGATCAATAGAAGAAAAAGGAAAAAGAAGAAAAAGTTTCAATTTTCTTATTTTTCTCTCGTTTTTTCGTTTTTATGTTTGTTTCAAAAAATTTCGACATTTTGCGAACGAAATTTTTTGCGATTTTTTGTTCCTCCTTTTTTTCGTTTATCATCGTTTCAATAAAATTTCGAGAGAACAAAAAACAATCGACACTTTTCAAGAAAAATTTGAATTCCTCTTTTCTTTCATGATCATCTCATATTTCTTGTAGTTTATTCTGATCTTACGTACAGAAATAATTATTTCAGGATTCATCCGGGAGTTGGCCATGGCTAAATTGAATTCTATATATTCAACGTATTCATCACTTCACAATATCGTATTAATAATCATCACTGTAAACTATAAGAAACGAATTTTGATTTAGCTTTTTTCTTTTTTTTTTTTGCACAAAAATTGCAACAACAAAAAAATGGATGAATAAATAAAATGAACAGAAAGCGAGAGAGAGAGAGAATAATTATTTGTCGATAAATTTGACCGAACAAAAATGTCGAAAAAAAAAAGACACTGTATATACAGAAATTGGTAAACTGCTACAGCAGTAAGTAGATAGGTATAATTCTCTCCACAGCTATTTAGGTAATGAATGACATACAAAGCGGAGTTTTTGTTCGTTATATATAGAAGCTGTGAGGGTATTCCCCCCTCTCTTCATTATTTTTGCGGGAGTTTCGTTTTTCTTAACATTTACAATGACGAGGTGGAATTTTTTTTTGTCCATTTTTTTTCCCTTTTTTTTTAGCACGTGAGAATATCAGACTCCAACGAGTATAAGTAGGTGGGTGTAGGTATATCTGTAGAACGTATACCTACTAGCATAAGATGAGGGTATAATATGAAATAGATTTTTCGCAAAGATTGCAAAGTTAGTTAACTGATATGCTTAATTACACAACCATTAAACCTATCTAGGTATACGTGTGTGCATATACATACATTATATTATAACGAACAGTGTATCATGTGATGTGAATATTATTCTTCTTTTTCACCTTGCTCCATTATTATAACGATTGCGATACTGGGTGCTCCCCTTTCCTCGCATAGACACGTCGCCACTTCTTCTTTCATTGTCTGAAAGGATTTCTCATTCCCCGCTATAACCAAATGTGGAGAAAAAATGAAAAAAATACAATAAACGTGTGCTTTTTTCCCGTTTTTTATTTGTTAAATTTCAACGATTTCAACGATTTCATTTACCAATTAAATAAAGACAAAAAAAAATAGAAAATTGGTATTTTGAGGATAGATTCCTCGCGAAAATCTAAGACTAAATTTCCTTTACCAAAAATTTGAGGGACCAATGGTTTCCGGGCTACGGAAGATCTTAGTTGACCGATCGCAGAGCGTACAGGTCGCATAGTCTGGCCGGGGGACTGCGCAACTCGCGTCAGCGCCATCTATAAGTCTCCGTGATTGGTCGACTGAGATCTTCCGTATCTCGGAAACTATCGGTCCCTCGAATTTTTGATAAAGGAAATTAGGTCTTAGAATTTCACGCAGAATCCAGCCCTCGAAATGTGGTCCGCTCGGCCTGAATCATCCTGTATATACGAAACTTACAGCAGTAGTTCAATTTTTGAGCTAATAATTCCGCGCTCAAAGTGTCCGTATAACTAGATCGAGAATGGAAAATAGAAGATAAATTGCAAAAGAAATTAATAAAAAAAATAGATTGGGTGAGAAAAAGTAGGACGAAAAAGTCAGAGACGAGGGAATCGTGGAGCCCGAGAGACAGAGGGAGAGAGAGAGAGAGAAAAAGAGAGCGGGATGCGAAACGAGTAGTAGCGGCTTAAAATGAGAAATCTGGTTTCCCAGTGTCAAAGGAACTCCGATCTTGGGATTCAAGTTTCAAGAATTTCACGACTCACGGATTCTGCAGCAGCAGAAAGGAAACGCCCTGCATTATACAGCTATATTCTGGAACAAACACTTTCTTACCAGTCTAGTATTTTTCACATGCGATATTATTATTATTATTTATATTATTGTTATTATTCTGATTCACATTTTTGACAATATTTTTAATTTTTTTCTTTCTTTTCGTTTCGTTCCGGTTGAAAAATTACTGACTTTTTACAATTAGAGATGAATCTATACGTTTATTCAACCCTCTGTGGTATAGCTATCGGGGGTAACAGATTTCAAAAAAATTTTAACCGAAATATACAGGATTTTACGTTAAAAAAATGATGATGGACACGAAAAGTACTGGGATTTTTTTTTTTTTTTTCTCATCTTTTTTCCATATGAATTTCAACGTTTCTCTTTCCCAAGAATAAATATACGTTATATGTATATGTAGCATAATATAACAGTATGTCGTATCAATAAATAAAAGAACGGCTAAAATCGGATCGGAGGAAAAAAAAAAAGCTCCGTCGATCTCTTTGCATTTTTTTTCTTTTCTTTTCTCTTTTGTCCTCACGGTGTGCATCCTTATGGATTAGGATCAAGCACCTCGGTCTCTTCCTTCCATCTGTATATTCGTTATTTTTTTTCCATATAATAAACTGCGTTTCATTTTCTTCGGTTAGTATAAATTTTATTTTTCTTTCGTTTTTTTCCAATTTTTATTTTTTCCCATTTTCTCTCTATCTAGTATTTGTTTGTTTTCCAATGCTTTCGCACAGAGGTATAGGTATGTGTACCGCAGTTATACCTATACCATATATCTTTCAATATCCGTACGCGAGTAAAGCTTTTCATATTTTTCAACACTCTGTGTAAACCGTTCGCGCACTGATTCGCCCAAAAAAACGAAAAAGCAAAAAAAAAAGAAATAAATTGACAAATCGTCAACGGAGAGGACCACGGAAAGAGAGAGAGAAATCCATAGGTAGAGATAGAGATACGGAAAAAAGCTGGTGCGTATAATCCCCTCGTCTATCCCGCCGGAAATAAATTTAAAAAAAGGAAGAAGAAACCAAAAATTATTGTTACCGTTTTTGATACTCGATCAGACTATTTTTTTTATTTTTTTTTCATTCTCGTTTCCGTTTTCTGTTACTCCCGGCAAAGAATTATGTATACATAATATCTGACCCCCACTCGTTTATTCGTTTGTTTATTTTTGATTTTTGATACAACTCGTTCCCGTTCCATGATTCGTTTCCGGTCAATTAGTAAACGACCCGTCAAAAAACAACAATCAAAAATTTGAACAAAAAAGAACGAGGAAAAACAAGAATACGAACAAACGTTGAAAATGTTGAAAAACCAAAAATTAACAAATATCATATCAATTTAGATATCTTTATGATTATTCTTATTATTAAAAAATCCGAAATTCTTTTCCTTTTTTTCTTCTTCTTATTAGAAATTCTATCTTTGAAAAAAACCACGGAATTATTCTTTCGGAAATTCACTCGAGTTGTGGAATAAAAATTTTGATTTGGATTTTTAAATGAGATTTGTTTCTTTTTTTTTCCTTGCCGTCCCATTCATTGGTTTTCCCGCCACAATGTATACACGTAAGGTATTTTCTAGATACCAACGAACGCTGCCTACTTTGATGATAACAACGAGAATCGCAGATACGGGATCTAATTTACCGACCGCGTTAAAGAACTTCTGTTTCAATTTCTCGATGACAAAGAAGATCCCTCCCGACATTACCGACCGATTTATTGAACCATTTCAGTCTCTCCCTCAGCGGGCTATAGAGGGGATTCGCAATACCGATCGATCTTGCTTCTAGGTATTAACAACGCCTCGCTACGTGGCAGCACGTCGAGCCCCGGTTTCTGTATAAACGCTTGAACAGGGTGGGAGAATTCCCAGTAATATTATTATTATTCGTTTGGTATATCGTACTCTTTCGAGTAGAGTAGTCAGTAGAGTACATAATATGTATACGAAGTTCCGAGAGTAACGTGGAGGAAAGTTTCCATAGCAACGTGAGAGACCGAGACCGTGACCGAGACTAGGAGAGTAGATGTGTGTGTCGGTATAAAACGATTCAGTCTTAAGTCACGTAACGGAATAATATCTTGGAACAAAAATTTATTAAAGATAATAACAAGTGTATAAATATTTTCGCTAATCTATGAACGTCGCTAAATTGATGATTAAAATTTAACTCGTAAATAGCATACCCTAGTATGTAGTTCTTTATCTGTCCCGGCAGTGAAAATCAATAAGAAAGCTACGTTCACGGTGGTACACGGTATACGTGTATCATGCCTATATGTGTATGCGTGTCGTGTGTGTTCTAAAAGCATGGAACGTTGACGTCCGGTTATAGCCTTCTGTCAAACACGATATTATATCAACGACATGTAAACTGTATAAATTTAACTCCTGCTGACGCATAATGGAATCGAAGAAATGTGAACTAATAAAGAAACGTGAATAAATAAAAATAAATAAAAGAAATATAAACTAGAATAGAGTAAACACTCGATTCACGCACAGCTGGCTATATAGTATAAATATATATCAGATGAAAACTGAGGGCGGAATGTTCAACGTTTATAATAAAATTCTGTTCTATCGACCGATACGATCAAAACTGTCTTAATAACAATAAACAGACGACAGAAGTTATCGAAGCGCAACAACACAGCAAAGTTTTTAAAAACATCTCTGTTTTACCGACAGATACGATCAGAACTGTCTCAAAAGTAACAAATAAAACAAAAACAAACGACAGAAGTAATCGAAGCACAACATCACCGCGAGACTTTGAAAACAGTTCTGTTTTACCGACCGATTCGATCAAAACTGTCTCAACAGTATCAAACAAACGACAAAAGTAGTCGAAGCACAACAATACTGCAAGCTTTTCAAAATCGGTTCTGTTTTACCGACCGATTAGATCGGAACTATTTTCTAAGTATAAAATAAACTACAGAATAAATCTGAAGAGATAGAAGATCAGACACAATGTCAGTAAAACTGAAGAACTGTCTAAACGTAATATTCGTAACGTTTTTATCGCTTATACTATCTCAATGTGTAACGCGAGTATCTTCGACGAGAATAACGGGTACTTTTGAGACTGGTGATTTCTTCAGTTTCCTAATGAAGTTTGGTTTCCAAAAGACAGATCGTCACAAACAGAAGGACTCGTTTGGCTACATATTTGGGAATGTTACATCGCGAAGAAACTTTACACAGCCTATAACACTCGCTGTTTTAGACCGTGCCCATTTCTTGGAATATTATGGGAACCGGACGGTCCATAACAAGGACTTGGCATGTTCGCTGATGTTCGATACCTTGAACCAGAGCTCTTACGATCCTTTGTGTAACGAGGAAGGTCAGGACTATCTGCGCAGAGTACCCTGTCCAAAGGGGGGTCTATGCGCGGACGAAGACTCTGCGTGGAACGTAGTAAAGGGATATCAGTTCACTTATGTTATAAGAGATCTGAGCAGGCCTAGGTTCTGGTACATGAGTTTAGTCGCCTGTTACAGGAACAGTACGACCTGTAAATGGCAGCACTACGAAAGGGCGGACGACAAACTTGACTATGACATTTGGCTGGTCAATGGGAACCCTAATAGCAGCGGAGTGAACGCTTTGTCTTACCAGTTCTCTTACGACAGACAAAACACCGTCGAACTTTACCTACTGTTCTTTGTTTGCTACGTTATTCTCGTTCCTTTTCAACTCTACGCTGCTAGGATGCAGAGACATCCTGTTACCAGACTATTCACTGCTAGTTTACTACTCGAATTCATCGCCATTTGTCTTATTCTTATACACGTTCTTAAATTCGCTCTAGACGGCGTCGGATACGAACAACTCGAGGTCGCCGGAGACATTTTCGACATACTTTCTAGGGTGAGAATCACTCCTTGCTGCTTGGGGATCCTTTTTCATGTTACAAGCATCATCAGAATTATCAATTTTGTTAAACTTAAATTTTGTTAACAAGTCATGCGATTAAGATGATCAGTTTCATCATCAGATGGTTAATCAAATGTCCATCAAGATGATGAATCTTGTCAGAATTATCATCAAGATCCTCAATTTTCTTATACCATCCCTTAACTTACTCCAGAAACGGATTATCCAGTCCATCTCTCTTCCGCCAGAGCCATGAACTCCTCATCGCAGTCTCTAAAACCAAAAAATGTTTATTTCATGATCCTTCCAGACATCCTTCATGCTGCTATTGCTTCTACTGGCAAAAGGCTGGGCAGTGACAAGGATGGAACTGACGTGGAAGCCGTTGGTATTTGCTATCTGGTTGTGTTATGGGATAGTACACGTACTCTTGTACGTTTGGAACATGGTAAAGTCGCTTTGTCCCTCCAATCGCCACTCAGCGTTGCTTAAATTCCCACCAATATTACCGCCGATATCTACCTTCAACATATTTTTCACAGACCGAAGTGGACATAATAGAAGATGTAGACGAGTACCAGACTTGGCCAGGCTGGTTCATCCTCCTTTTCCGCAGTGCCATAATGGTCTGGTTTTTATACGAGTTGAGAAACACCATGACCTACGAGCACAATACCCAGAAATTGAATTTCCTCCTTCATTTTGGAGCCTCGTCATTGGTCTGGTTCATATACCTACCAATAATAGCTTTGATAGCTCTCCAAGTCAGCGCGTTATGGAGGTTTAAGCTCCTGCTTGGTAATGAGATTCAATATACCCAAGTTATGGTTTATATGGAGTGAAATGAAGAGCTCGAGTTTAATCCCGTCCTTTTTATTGACCAGGAATCACCTACTCAGCGGACTGCTTTGCATACTGCGTAATGGCGCACTTGCTGTGGCCGACCAGAAGCGAACAGTACTTCCTGCTCGCCCAGGGCGCAGACAACGGAGATGAGCTGGACGAGTTCAACGAAGCGCCGCACGTACTGAATAATTACGTCGAACCAACCGAGCTGAGCAAAGTACTAGCCTAGTGATGAAGACACGAAGGATGTGATCGAGTTTGTTAGGTGTATATTGACTGCGGTATAGTAATACAAAGGAATGAATGAGGGGATAAATGGAGGATAAATGGACGAGGTAATACTTGATATAAATTTGATATTAATAATCTAAGAGATTTTCTAATAATTAACGTGCGTACACATATATGTGATGAAACATTTGCCAAAACCCGTTTTTGGATTATAAAAAATGGTTGATATGTTGTTATTATTATTAATTATGTACTGTGTATTATCTAATAGCGAAATACTCTAAATATGCACTTTTTGAGACTGAAGTACCTAACTGCGCACTTTTTTATTTTACACATTTATTATCATCATAGTTCTATGTGGAGTATCGTTCATGAGTTCGGGATTACCTTTTTCTGACACCGAGATATTCAACTTTCTGTCTCGATCGAGAATCCGGAAGGTAATCCCGGACTTACGATCGGTACTGTATATCATTCGATTTTAATTTCACAATTATTGCTAGGGGTTGATCAATTCATACCAATTAAAAGTCTGCGAAGACGCAGAGAATCCGTGAAAATTGAATGAAATCTAAAAAAATTTTGTTCGGATTGATTGGACCCTCGAGTGATAATTGATAATTGAATTACTGTTAGCTAGTTTAAGCGTACATAAGATAAATAGTAAATAGTTTAAGGAAACACGGAGCGGGATAGGATCTAAAAGCATCTAGTTTTTCAACGTTTTTTTTTTTCAACAGTTTTGCAAATTCGGGCTATCATATCGGTATACGATTCGAAATATTAAACGATCTCTTCATTATCCCTTATTGTAATTTTTCGAAATTTCTTTCATAAAAATTCTTTTCACATACACACACACACACACACACACATAAGGGCTGCATAGCAATCGCATAGAGATCATGGATAAGATGAATGATTATTTTTTACCGATCAAATTAAAAGTTTTCCGGATCAATTTCTAGTTTATTTATTATTTCTCTATTATTTTCATTCTAATAAGTAATATAGAATGTATTACGTACGTTTTAATCTGGGTCGTTATTTGCTCAAACTTTAAACGATTAAGTATGTATATAGTACCTATATCATATTATAGGTATTTATATAAATATATTTTTAAGTTTTTACATCTTTACATTATAATGACCCTAAGATTTCATTTCTTTACTTATTTAAAGAAAAGAAAAAAAAATAATAAAAAGCAAAAAAAAAAAAATAACTGATACACATTGAAATTAAACTATCAAAAGTTTGATTAGAACAAGAACTACACCTATATATGTAAGTTAGCAAAAAAAAATAAAAAAAAATAAAAAAATATGTATCACATTTCTGATCATTTAGACCAATATTTCTGATAATTTTTCAAATTTAGTAACGGAATAGTATGAATTCTATTAGTTTATACCTCATTTTTTTTTTTTTTTTTTGTTTTCTTTTAGAATTCAATTGATGCAAATTTAAACTTGGATTAGTGTGTAGAGGAGAATTTAGCGACGAAATTTTTCTCTCCTTTTTTTTCATAATAGATTAACATAATAGAATAACAGTTTTTTAAACAATTTAACAAAAAATTTGAGTCATTTTCAGGGCTGGGGTGATTACGTGAAAAATCGTGAACCGAATCCGAGAGATCGAGGGTCAGGTCCAGGTTGATTCGGTATGGAATGCCCCATATATTAGAATGGTAAAAAAAAACTGACTATTTTTTTTTCCCATTGAAATAATCGATTTTTTACTATTTTTAAGATTCTTAGACATTCTTGAACGACCTTTAAGATTTTTGTTTTTATCGTGCTGATTTTTGGAGAGGTTTCTTGAAAACATGTAAAACTATCATATTTTCATTCGAGATCGAGAAGAAAAAAAAATTAGTCCATTTTTTCCTTCATTGTGCGACTGCATATCGACGATTATAGTTTTACTTCAGTAGTAATAGAGAACAATATGCAACATACACACATACGTACATACATACATACTAGGGTGGTCCTTATTTCGATGAATTTTGAAATGAATACCTTGCAAATATATAAAACAAAAAAAATTGCAGGGATTTTTGTTTATATATTTGCGAGATATCCAGGGGGCGTCCCTCATTCATTTTGAAATTCATCGAAATAAGGACCACCCTCAAAGTTCAGGGAAATTGTAAGCTGTGTGATTTCCTTGATATATGGAATTTACTATAACATGGAGAGGGATCATAAGGGAATTTTATAAACTACTGTACACATACTTAGCTGAACTTCTTTAATCGAGTTTTTTGGAGTCGAAAAAAATTTGAAAATTTAGGAAAATAAGGTAAACAAAAAGGCGGAACCTTTTGCTTCTAAAACCTGATGAACCAGATTTCTACTCGATTGTCCATATCATTTTGTATAAGTACTACATCAATACAATTATTCTAATCTATACCTAAGTATGTAAATTATAGTCTATGAGTTGGTTTTTTTTATCCATATTTTATATTTTGTATCATTCTTCTGACTCTAGCAATTAGAATTTCTTTCCATTTTTTCCAAATAAATCACAGCACGCCATGCATTTTCGAAGCAATTTTTTTTTTTTAACACCTCAATGGCCGTGATCGAAAAATCTGAAAAAAAAAACACGTTGAAGCTAAAGCCTAGGAATTACGAATTTTGGTTCAAAAATTTTCATTTCTATGACAGAAATTTTTGAGCATTCTTTCAGCTTTTCCGATCACGGCCATCTAGTGTTGGAAAAAAAACTTTAAAAATTCATTACGCGCTGAAATTTACTCGATAAAATCTGTA
The DNA here is from genome assembly GCA_963992785.1 of Tenthredo livida. NCBI lineage: Eukaryota > Metazoa > Arthropoda > Insecta > Hymenoptera > Tenthredinidae > Tenthredo > Tenthredo livida. The sequence goes on along the minus strand of OZ023070.1, from coordinate 5,653,877 downwards.
AAAAATTCCAACTACTATTTAGAGTCCGAAGAATGATGCAAAACATCGCGGACCAGATATGAGAGGTCGAGGGTCAGGCCCAGGTCGAATGAGTATGGATAATGCCCCATACATAGTATATGGGCAATTCCACCTCAAATCGGCCAATTTTGGGTGTTTTTTGACCTCGTATTTTTTGAATCGACTCAAACTTTTTTCACGTGAAATCTACGTCAAAAAAGTAGACCCGTGTTTTTTCGTTGGTCAAAAAAATTTTTTCTACGCTAGTTATGAATTATCGCATTTCACTGTAAAAGTAGCGCGCGGGCGGCTTTGACAATTAATATCTCGGGTCCCCTTCACCGTAGAGAGTTGTTCAAAAACGCGTTTCAAAGGCTATGAAAGACACTTTGCGATGAAAATTTTCAACTTTTAGAAAAATATAATTTTGTTATTTTTATGAGCAATTAAAATGTTTATCGATTTTTTTCGCAAACTTGGTCCATTTTTTAAATTTTCAAAAAAATATGATCGCATTCCTTATTCAATTCTGAAGATGGAGATTTTTTGAAATTCATGGAGCGATTTTTCTAAGTATTTTTTTTGCAATTATTTGTCCGGCGCGGAGTCAGGTTGCCGCGCCGCGCACCTCGCTACTATCGCGTCGTACAGGGCTCGCGGCAACCTGACGCCGCGCCGGACAAATAATTTCAAAAAAAATACTTAGAAAAATCGCTCCATGAATTTCAAAAAATCTCCATCTTCAGAATTGAATAAGGAATGCGATCATATTTTTTTGAAAATTTTAAAAATGGACCAAGTTTGCGAAAAAATCGATAAACATTTTAATTGCTCATAAAAATAACAAAATTATATTTTTCGTAAAGTTGAAAATTTTTATCGGAAAGTGTCTTTCATAGCTTTTGAAACGCGTTTTTGAACAACTCTCTACGGAGAAGGGGACCCGAGATATTAATTGTCAAAGCCGCCCGCGCGCTACTTTTACAGTGAAATGCGATAATTCATAATTAGCATAAAAAAAATTTTTTTGACCAACAAAAAAATACGGGTCCACTTTTTTGACGTAGATTTCATGTAAAAAAATGTTGAGTCGATTCAAAAAATACGAGGTCATTTCTCGGCCGATTTGAGGTGGAATTGCCCATATGCGGGAATTTTAAAGAGGAAAATGATGTTTATGCGTTTAGTGTGAAAGGATTCAATACTGTTTATTAAATCCATCATATTTTATACATAGATCTCGTTTTCTTTTTATTTTTGTTGATTTACATTTTTCTAAACACTGCAGTAATACATGAATAATCCAAATATTTTATTCTGAATTTTAATCGTTCTAATCCCAGTGCGGAAATTATAAACAAAGAAAAAGAAAATGTTTTACTAATGAAATACATTATTAATAAAAAATAAAAATAAAAAACAAAAACAAAACGAAAAGAATTTTAATGATCGTCTAGACTCTGGAGGCTCCAAGGGTCTGTAACTCGTTCGAATTCTGAAAATTTGTGACAAATTTCGATCCAGGATGTCTAATCGTCTTCCAAATCTCCAGAATTCAAACCATATCCACATCCTTCAATTGGAGGAGTGGAAGATCCTACTTTCCAGACCCATATCGAACTCCTTCACTGCAAACAAGCTGAAGTGTTGGTAAAAACCAAGCGCACTTTCCAAATTCCAAAAACCAGATTCTCAAACTCTCTAATCTCTACTCCAAATGGATGGGGAGCGGCGATCCATGCTATGGCACGTCTACATCCCCATCAAAGCAGTTTGAGATTAGAAGTGAGTTGTTCTATGTGGATTTTGGAAGCCGGTCCGATCCCCAAAACCGACACAGTACCCGGTGCGAGTTGAGTCCTGCCAGCGTCTCTGATAGTCGCAGTGATCACGCCGTTGTTTTTAGCGCTCTTAGCCAACTTCTCAAGTTCTTCACGGCTTGATACCTTGAGGACTATCTTAGGCTGACCAGAGAGCTCCCAGACCCTAATCAGGGGTTTATATCTGTTGCTGGCCAGAGCTTGACGATAGCATTCTATAGCAGCGTGGGCGCATTGCGCAGCCATCTTTCCCTTGCCCATGTTTATGTCCGTTCTCACAACTATTGCCATTTTAGATCCGTTCAATTCTGTCGGTACCAATTTCTGGGCAAAAAAGGATCTCAGATTGTTTAAAACCGCCGACATTATTGGGCCGGGATTTTTGAACGAGTTTTTTGGTACTCGGCCATACAGTCTTTAAACTGTTTTACTGGCTCCTGGCATTTCCTCCAGTCTTGAGTTTCGGCGATACAGTCCTGAGAGTGAAAAATTTAATTTTTGAATTTCGCGCCATTTTCTTCGAACGGTATAAAGAGGATTGATGAATGCAGTAAGAAAAAATATCACACGTCTGCTAATGGCGGAGTTACATCACGTGATTAAATACGCACCTGAACCTTGTAATGCAGTTCAATGCAGCCGGTTTTTTTTAGCATAAGATCAACGGGATCTTCTTGATCATCGGTCATAATATCTGTACGTTTTCTGGTATTTCTATATACCAGCGAGTTTAGTTTCCCGTCAAAATCGATCTATATTTTCACTTTTATTCCTACTCTATCGATACTATCTTCTAGGTTATGCTATGTACACCCTGAAACTTGATACGGTCAAACTAATCGCAGCCAACTTCGGAACGGGTAAAGTTAGACGTACTTATGTAGTTAGACGGAAGGGAGAAAAACGAAAAATGTTGACTCGGAGATATCATTGATTCTAAAATGATAGAAACATGATAAAATGAATAAAGATAACGATGTTTTCTTCGAAAATGACTAATTCATAGTCTGTGGTTTATCCACGTTCGAATTTCCCGCTCAAAACGAACATTATCGTTCGGAGGCTCCATCTATTGATAGTTTCCATTGGATGCATCGATTTTCTTGTTTATTCAATAACACTCGTTGCATCATAATATCCAGTCAGTTGGTCAGTTGGCTGAGGCAGCCACACCGCACCATGCACTGCACAACATACGATTGTAGTACGAGCCGTGTATGAGACATGGCTCGTAGCAGACGACACGCTTTAAAAGCATGTGGTGAAATGGTCATCGCGTCGTGAAATAAACCAAATGATAACTTAAAATTATCAAATAAACCAACTAAGTTGAAGAAAAAAAAAAAAAAAGAAGAAGAAAAATGGAATATCACGACAGATCGAACTCTTTGGCATTAAATTATCGACAGTAAGTCGAAGGGAACTGAAAATTTCATCCGTATATAATAATAATTCATCGAATAAAATAAGATAAAACAAAAATATTCAAACGAATAAAAACGGTCGATTGAAATTCAAACAGTGTTTTTCGTTTGTTTCTCTTTTCTGTGTCTTAAAAATCGCAATCAAGTTTCTTTCCTTTCGTTTTTTCTCTTATTTTGCCGTTTTTCTTCTTTCCTACCGGCAGCGAGACCATCAGCGCTTGCAGCAGCTGATCAGGTAAGTAAAAATTACCAATCGAATCGCATCGGTTGTTATCAACTAATCAGACATCTCAATCTACGTCTAAACTCTTGGATATAAATTCCATTGGGTATGATGAATGATCTTTCATATATATTTAGTTAGATATTCTAGTTTCTTATATGTATTTTATACACAAACACGCACAGTGCCATCTGTCGAGGGTGGAAACAAATTTGGCGGGAAATATTCGAACTGTGATTAAATTCGTTCCTCATATTATGTTCATCACTTTTGAAATTTTTTTTTTTTTTTCAACGTTTTCGAATTCCTCGTGCATCTCAATTCATCAATATTCATTTTTCTCCATCGACAATAACTACGGTGTTCATAAATTGACTGAAACAAAACGGCTGAAGGCTTTTTCCGGACTAATTTATTACCTAACGGTGTGTAGAAGGAGCGTTAAATTATTGACCCTGAAAGCTATTTCGCATCGTATGGATACCATATATTGTATTATAAACGTTTTACTGCAGCAGGAACTAACAGCTTAGTAATTAACTTCGTATATATATATATGTGTGTGTAACTCTGGCTGCTTTACTGCAGGCTAATGCAGATTATGCCTTTTTACATTCTAGTCTTAATACTGATACGAATGACAGACGATGGATTACGTAATACTTGTCTCGCGACTCTCGCCCACCTATGGATCGTAAATACAGACGTAAAAGACATTCGGCTGAGCTATACGAAATGAGAAACGTAAACACGAAATGTTTATCGTATAAAATGGTAAAAGTTGTAATAAAAAACAATTCGCGGAAATTTCAACGAACTTTATTCTGGCTTTTGGATTCTTTAATTTTATCGATACGTTCCAAAGTCCGGAATCAATGGTATACGTAATGAATAATCAACGCTAGCTAATTACACAGTCAGCTGTGACATAGATTTACTAATAAAACACTGATAACGATATTGAATGTTTGTTTTTTTCATATTTCATCCAGTGAAATTCCGTCCACGATATTATTACTCCTCGATAAAAAATGGGGAGAAACTTTATCAGCGAAACATTCGAGGGTCCGGTAGTTTTCAAATTAGAGAGAGTTTAAGATCGACCAATAGCGGCACGCGCCGCGACCGTTATCTTTAAAAGCGGCGAGCCGCGGTTGGTCAACTTGAACTTGATCTAATTCGCAAACTATTGGACTTACAAATTTTTCGCTTATATGAAATCGGCGCAATTTTTTACAGAGAATACGAACACCCCGTGCTCGTTACTATCACACGAGTTTCAACCGTCGATATTACCTATACGCGTGGGTTTTATTGAATCTACAATTTTCCTTGTTTGCTTTCTAGAATTCCGGGAATTAGAAACCGTTCATCCACACTCAGTATTTAATGGGAATTTACTTATTGCATATAATCGAGACTTTCCTGTCCCGCGACTATAGGCATTGTATACTATACATGCAATATTTCTGACTATATAAATCGTAATTAAACTCTGCGTACATATAGAGTGGTCGGAATAATTTAAATTCAAGGACATTTTAAGCGAATATTCCCACATACTGTACGATGCGACGCGACGTGGTGAACTATTTAGAATTTCAAATTACTGGAGAAAAATAATAATCTGGGATATGTGTGGCGTCATCGAAGAACCTGATACTCCGCAAGCGTATAACCAGGAGGAAAATCGAATAGAAAGATAGCGAGAGTATGGATCTATTTTTTTGTTTTTTTTCTTTCTTTTTTCTTCTGACTCTTCATGCGTCATTTAAAACTAATCGATATGATAGCAATTAGTTTCTAGACCGCCCGCGATAGTGGAGTTAATGACACATAACGAATAGATCATCGATGTGTATGGATATTGTGACTTCATAGAATGTACTGTGTAACGATAATTGACGATTACGACGTAATAATAATAATGATATACGTACTATATATACGATGCGGTAAGACGACGGTATAAGTTAATTATATTGCATAACATCGCGGCTGCAGCTAAAATAGCATAAAATCATTGATAATGGTCATTGCAGCTAATCCAATTCAATGTCAAATTTCATGGTGATAAGAATCTATATTCAGGAATTTTATTTCTTAATTAAATATTAGATTTTATAAAAAGCTACACACTTGACTCGCACATTAAATTTTGATTATTTTTTTCTTTTATTTTCTTATCCTTGGATTTATACTTGAGTATAGATACAGGTATAAGAATAATAGAAACATAACGAAGTATATAAATCGTCTAATATCAATGTAACCGCCAAGTATGCAGCTTTTCTCATGTGTTTAATTTTTAACTGTGAAACTAACGAGAATAGGTGAATTTTGTAAGCCTGCATGAAATCGAATAGTGGAATAATTTTTCGAACAAAAATCATTCACTTCAATATATGAAGCTACATATTACTTGGCTTGCACATTCTTTTTTCTCTTATTTCTGCCATAGGTACTCAACTACATACGCTGTATATTTAATTATATAAATTTATACTTCTCGGACTTTCAGTGATTAATAAAAGGAAACGAGAGAGAGAGAGAGAGAGAGAGAAAAAAAAGAAACAGCGAGAAGGACTAGATAAAAAAGAATAGTTCGACGTTGTACCCTCTTATCTATATCCACCTAATCACTTAGTGTCTCGCTCGGAGACGTGTTAATTTTTTATTTTTATTTTCCATTCAATTAATTGAATATCATCGGTTATCAAAACGTAGGGGCGTGCCTCTTGGCTGCGGAGGCTTCGAGGCTTCTGAAATCAATTCCGATATACCTTATGCAGTGATATATATCGCGAGATCGAATCAGTGACTGTATACAGGTATAGGGAGAAAATTTTCTTAAAAAAAATAGATCAAATGGATCAAATGGAAAAACGTGCGGCATATTCAATCTGAACAATTGATTACTATTTACCTAAGAGTGAACGGTAGTTGACGAGAAAAAAACAAAAAGAAATTGATGATACTTCATACCCATCGCGTAAAATTGCGATCTGTAATCGCAGCAGTGGATCTGCGATAAATTAATTCTTGTTTTACCTAATCGTGAGTACAGTAACATCACACGTACCTAACTACACGTTACATATCAAGTATCCTAGATGACATTGATATAAATCTGGCAGTATATCGCGTGACTGCAGTAATGCAAGGTCGTATAGCGAACGAAAAATACGATTCTGGAGCCAAAAGGATTTTTCAGAATTTTTCAAGATCTTCGAATCATGGCCAACATGATGTTCATTTTCAAAAATAATATGTAAATCAGACATTTTTTGAAAAATTCGACGAAATATACGAGTCCTTTTTCAAGTTGGGACGATAACATAAAAAATCGCGAACTAAATCTGAGAGGGCGAGGGTCAGGCCCAGGTCGATTCGGTATGAAATGCCCCATATATACATTTTTTTGTTCTTCTCTCTTGATAAACTATACTATACATTATACATACGCTGTACAGAAAATAATGTTTTTTTATTGCGTAATGGAAAAACACCGTACATCGTGTACGTATATGCGCAGATGTTAATTAATGTATAATATACTATACATACTATCTTAATTATGAAAACAACATTGATATAGATAATTCGTTGAATAATTATCAACGGACACGAATATCGAATTTAATACGGAAGAAATATTTGATTTACCATCTTATTCGGAAATCACCGCAAAATAGAAATTTTTATATGCGAGAGTATATCGACATCCAAATATCGTGGATGAATTTTTCATACAGTGAAATATTTTCAGAATGCATGGGATTCCTTGTGAAATTTTAAGAATAAATTTCCTTTGACGAAAATTCGAGAGACCAGTAGTTTCGTAGCTACGAGAGATTTCGGTTGACCAATCGCGGCGAGTTATAGATGGCGCTGACGCGGCCGGCAATGAATGCAAGTTGCGCAGTACCCCGACTATGCAACTTATACGCCGTGCGATTGGTCGACTAAGATCTTCCATAGCTCGGAAACTATTGATCCTACGAATTTTCGGTAAAGTAAATATAGTCTTAGAATTTCACGGGGAATCTACACCCTAGACAAGTAATAGATTTGAGATAAATATTGATTACAGTGCATTAAATCTGAAATAGAAATTAATTTTTTTAGAGAACTTGAGGACTCTGATAAAATCGATAAAACACGATGTTTGGAGAAGGTTTGACCCTCATCATGCGTATTTTACATCATGTATTACTTCCGGTCCAATAGTGATATGTGCCAAACACAGAAAAATACAAAATCACTCGCTTGCTGCAAAGAATAAAATCAACCGTTGGACCGATCTTGAAATTTTTGGACTCCAATTGTTCAGAAGAGATGCTTCTATCAGATGAATATAGAACTTTCCGATGGACCAATTTTTGGATTGAGATAATGGGAACAAAGCCAATTTTTTTCCCAAATTCTAAATAAAAAAATTCCAAAAAATTAAACCACTATAGTAATTCTTGCGATATCAAAAAGTTCTATGCTCACCTGAAAGAGGCATCTCTTCGGAACGATTGAAGACCAAAAATGCGAAGATTGGTCCAACGTTAGATTTTATTTAAGGCATCGGAAGCGCGGCGAAGGCATGTTACAAAAATTACAAAAATTCATACCAATCGAATAAATGTTGTTCCATGACCGAAAGATAAAAAAGTGTGAGAATAAGAAAAGATTAAATATAAATAAAGATGTGGACCAGCCTACAGCATCCGATAGCTCACGAAAAATTCGTTTGCGCGTTGGCCTTAATGCGGGTACGCGCACATTTTTAGCTTATTAGTGAGAGATGATTGGACTACAGGTCGAGTCACGTGGTACCAGGTGTATCAACGTAACAGCATGGCGACACCTCACGGGTGTTCTGGGAACCAATATCATGACATTAGCGGCAATAGCCGCTCTCAGCTGTTGACAATCGTGAAAATTACCACAAAATCGTAGATTACAACTGGCCCCTTCATCTTAGTCGAAAACAAAGATGTTTTGGGATGGTTGTGTTCGGAATTCCATATAGAATCGGGTTACAGAGGCCGATTTTGCATTTTTGATGCGTAGGCTTCGATATAAGTCGAAATAAATGGCACGCCAACACTTTTCGATCGAAAAAAAAAAAATCCCGATTTCATTCAATCGAACGTACCGGTTCGAACTCATTACTCGTCAAACATCGGCTGCCGAAAAGACGAGTCGATTGATAGCCCCGTTTCGGAGATATTCGAGAGAATAGACGGGCCGGTAACAAATCGAGTATACACCCCCTTAATAACTTGAAGAAAAAAAAACTGTATAATACGATTTTCTGGCCTCTCTATTTCTCTCTCCCTCTCTCTGTCTCTCTCTGCGCCTGTCTCCGAAACGTTATAGCAGCAGAATGAACAGCTGTTATCACAAAACTGATAAATATTAAATATCCAGCCTGCGACTGCACAGGTGTATGAATCTATATATATACATGTATATATGAATATGAAGTACATAGCTCTCATATGTACACAGAACAAGCCTGATCTATATCTATCCCCGAATATATGTAAGTAGTTATAAGCTGTTCGTACGTATCAGAAAATATTTAATCCAATTTAAAAAAAAAAAAAAAATTAACAAAACGACAACCAAAACGACTTTTTTTGCAATTTTTTATTTTTATTTTCTTGCTCCTTATCGGGTCAAATTTTTATAGTATATAAAAAGTACAAAATTTGGTGAGCAATCCATCGCCCTTGAGACTGTATTAAAACACTGTCCATATATAAAGCTTATATAATAATCTATATAATATATATATGTAGTATATAAACAACAAGAAATATAATTATGCAACTATTGGCCGAATGCATTGAAAATTAGTTTCTTAGTGCCAAAAAAATAAAATAAAATAACTTGTAAGGTCAAACCGAAATGTATATATATATATGTATATATATATAACATATACCTACATATAGGTATTGCATATGTATACTATACCTATATATCGAAGAACAATTAGATGTATGTATAACATGGGTACTATGTACACAAATATTTATTATAGACCGGTAACTATGTATCTAAGTATATATATACATGTATATATATATGCAATATTTGACTTCTTGTTGGACATGCGAATGAGAGATGCGGGTTCAGTTTATAAAAAACCTTCCACCGGTTCGTGCGCGTCGTTAAGTTTCGTTCTTTCGCGTTATGTATTTAGTTAATTCATTAGTATTCGGACCTAGACCTTCAAATAATTTTCTATAAATAAATCAAGTGATTTTATACATTTTTCACATTGTCTTTCTTTCATTTTTTTTTTTTTTTTTTTTTTAAATTTTTTTCCCACTCTATAAGAGTAATTCGGAATTTGTGTTTTTGTTATAATACGAGGGAGAGGAATAATATAAATATAATGATGATAAAAATTAAATAACAAAAAGAAAATATTAAAAATATTGGAAAAAAGGTAAAAAAAAAAAAAAAAAAAACAAGCAAACAAAAACAACGATAAATTTAATATCATTAATAATATACATATACAATCATGCCGGTGCAGCAACAACGAAAAGGAAGTAATTGGCAATATTTTTCATTCAATCCAGGAACTGGTAAGAATAATGATTGAAAAACATTAACAATTTTTTCACACATCGGAAAGGTTTTTTTTTTTTCTCTCCCTGTCTTTTTAATTTTTTTTTCAATTTTTTATTTTGTTCGAAAAAAGGAAAAAAAAATTATTCTATCTTATAAATAACCACACGCGGGTATAACCGTATATATATAATGAATATATTAGTAGAAAGAATGAAGCGAACGGCCTTCGTCTATGTATCCCCTTATTTCCTCCTTTCCATGCTTCGCTTTCTTTTTTTTTTTTTTCTTTCTTTTTTGTTCTTTCTCAATTTTTCTCTTTTTCTCTTTTTTTTTTCTCTACAGGTACTCGCCCTCTTTCGAAAGAGAAACTTCGTCAGCTGTAAAAGTATAGATTTACTTTTGCTACTGCCACGACTGTTATACTCTAGTCGTATCACTGTCGTGTGAAACGTTCTTTACTTCAGCCTCACGATATGCAACAGCACGATAGCACGATGCACGGTTAATTATAAACTACCGCGTGAATTCGGCGACATATACTATATGTGTATATATCATACATATACAATGCCAGTTCATTCTCAATATTATATCTATATTCATACGTGCACGCCAAGTATGTAATATGTCTGAAATTATTATTTTTCTTTTTTATATTGTTTTCTGTTACAAATCGAACGAAAAAAGAATTGGAACGAGTGAGAATATTCAAAACACACTATACGCATCAATATGTATTGGAAATTTGATATATTAGCGAAATGTGTACGTCAAGTATGTAGGTCTGACTAATATTTGTTTCGTCTTTTTTTTTGTCTATGTTAGAAATCGGGAGAAAATCTAAAACTGAGAATATAACCCTCGTTACTACCTCGGTCGTGTTTATCGTTAGTGTTTTGCACTTTGATGTATATTACAAACGTGTATAGGTAGGTATAGGGAAGCAATATATCAAAGGTCGACATATTGGTCTCACGTCTTGTACATATTTTTGTATGACGTACGTATACGCGTTGATATAGCTATAGGTAAAATAATTAATCTTGTTATTTAGTCGTCGCGTTATTGATACGCCTATTATATGGATATATTCCGTTAAAATATATCATATATGCGTTATTCCGCGAAATGTTAAATATCTGACGACTTGTGGAAATACCAGTTATACGCTCACGCCTCGAGCCTCGATTCATGTTGTATGTATGTTATGCGTATATGAATGTATGAGATCGTGCGTTACATGCGAGGGAATCAAAACAAACCAATAACCGGTTTCCCTCTTACTTTTTGGTGAAATATTAAGTATATCAAAGGTCGATGTTCAATCCAATACATTCATAAATACTGACACACGTGTTAGTGTAGAATAGTAATGAACTTTATACAGCCTAATTATTCATTACAATATCTTGTCTCGACGACTAAACACGTGTGAGTCTCTATATTCACGTCCGTCGTTATCTTGTTATCGGCATCGTAGCTCCCCCGTATATATCTCAGTCGATGATAGTCCGAGTGAAAAATGGTAGAGGAAAAATAATTTTCTTCACTTTTTTTACGAAGCCTAGCGTCCTTAGTTTTCTCAAAAAGTCCCGTTTCCGGCTAGAAAAGCTACCGCAAAGTCGCGAGGTGGGAGAAAGAGGATATCTTATCTAAAAACTCGCTCTTACACCTCGCAGCTTAATTCTCACTGCTAAATTGAAGAGGGATAATTTATTGGTTCAGATTTTATCTGACCAATAGTGGTTATAAATTTCTTCCAAATCCACGTTTCGGTACCTAAAATCACCGCCAAAGTCACGAGGTGGAAGAAAATCTCGTATATTAATTTCCCGGCTTAATCCATGCGGAATAAAATTAGCCAATTATTTTTCCTTCTCATCAATGACTTTCATTCATTATTCACTAGTTATCAATTCTACCATACGATACTTGCTCGCGCACGCGGCTATATGGATGAATACGTATATGATAAAGTAAAGCGGATCTTAAATTACAGATTACGTAATCGCACAGGACTGCAAATACATTTTTTTCCTCGTTTTAAGTTGCGCTTTTCTTTCTCTCTCTTCTCGCCGTTGCGATTATATACCTGTTATCTTTTTTCCGCCTTATTATGCTACTGCTGTTGCACATATGGGGCATTCTTACTATTTTTTGTTTAATTTTAATCGAAACGGTCCAAAAAAAAAAAAAATGCAACCGCTGGGCCCGCTTTGGGTCTGGACTCTGGGTTAAAAAATTTTGATATTTGACACATGATTCTTCAGAATTTTCCCAGATTTTAGAATTATCGCCAACGATGTGGTTAATTCACAAAAATCATAAGCAAATGAGACGATTTTTGATAAAATTTGACAAAAAAATACGATCCCAATTTTCCGAGTTGGGAGAACAGAACAAAAAATCGTGAACCGAATCCGAAAGGACGAGGGTCAAATCCAGGTTCATTCGGTATGGAATGCCCCATATACATGCATATGCGTACACACATGCGATACCAATATATTGAGCAAGAAACTACTTTGCGTCTCGTGTTGCGCGCTGCAGGCGCTTGTGATTAGTTTAGTATAAACATAAGCGAGGCAGATACACGTATAGACACATGCGCATGCGTACGCGCATGCGCAGTACTAACATACAAGCGTGACTAGAATGTCGCGCGTCCGGCGCCCCCCTTCCCACACGTGGGTCTGGCGACTCGATGTCACGGGTTTTTCAACTAAAGCGTAACCTATAATATGAGTCGCGATGCGATGCGATGCGATGCGATGCGGTGAGGTGCGGCGAGAGGCGAAACGGTGACGAGCCCCTTTCGCCAACCAATCGTAGAGTCGGTTTTCAAATACGTCATCATCGCCATCTCGAACTCGGGTTTGAAATAGCCGACAACAGTCTGCAGTCCACCGACAGACCATTCGCTCACATTCCATATCGACGAACACAACGTTCTGTCCGTCAATACTATAACTTTACTATACTATTATACTGCGCGAGTTCGAAACTTTATCTGTATATCCGCATTTTTTAAATTTAATTTAATTTAATTTAATTTAATCGAAACGAATCGATGCTCCGAATTGTTTCTCTTTCTACTTTTATATAGAAAAAACAAAACAAAGAAAAAACACAACTGTGTTGAAATTTCGGTACTTTCTGTTTTTGTTTTTCATTTGTCGATAAAAAAAAAAAATTTTATAAGAATAAAAAAAAAAAAAAAATGATAATTTAGAAAAAGTTTTTCTGAAGATATTGATGTTGTTATTTATTTAATTAATTAATATACAACCGCATATTGTTACAGAAACGATGCCCTCGTCAACGAAAAAGGCTGGACCACTGATCGGAGTGATAGATGTGGGGACTAGGACCGTGAGATTTGTGGTAAAGAAAAAGAAAGAAAAAAATAATCAAGTTTCTGATTTTTATTTTTTTTTTTCTTCCATTTTTTTTTTTTTTTTTTATCGTAATATCGTTTCACCGGATTTTGAGCTTGGACCAACTAGCTATTAGACAAGCCCTTAATACTCGCGATTTTTACCAATATTATCTATTTTTTTTTTTTTTTCTAGTTTTTCTAATTTTTTTTATTCAAAAGTTCAAAGGCTTTGGAGGCAGTACTTTGAAATGAGATAGAAATACTGATATTTATCTATATAGCATATAATATAGCGTCGATATAGACTGTGATTTTCTCTAACGGTGAAACGATCCGTGCGCCTGGGGGTAGGCAATTGAAGATACACCTCATTGTTTCAACACATAGGGGTGTATCTTCAATTCTCTGGCCCCAGGCGCACGGATCGTTCCACCGTTAGAGAAATTCATAGTATATAATATTGTACCTATATTGTATAAAGATATACCATATGCCACATATATACATACCTAATATAGATATTCGACATATATATGTATGTACATGGTAGATTGTTAAACGACTCTAATTTGTCTAATATTTTACATGATCACGAGTGTAAAAATGTTATCCAATAATTATAATATAGTCTCTAATACAAGATTCTAATCTGATTATTGGTAAATGGCATCCTATACATTAGCATGACCCGATTTCAGTAGTCAAATTTCCAAACAGCAGATGGCGAGTATGTCACCGCCATAAGAATACATGACCCGTTTTGAGTAGTGCTCTCTTCGACCACGAGGTGGTGTCGTGCAATTGCCACTTACCAATAGTATATGTATGGTATTTACGACTCGATGTATAAATACCATTAGGCAATTGATATATAATATCTATATATATAGCCTCTTACAATTAGTGAAAATATCCTTGAAGAAAAAAGAAGAATAATAACAAAACAGACATTTTTCAAGGGTGTGAAAATAGGAAAGAAGAACAAGAAAAACAAGAGAAAAAAAATTATTTTCAATGATGATATCGATTTGCATATGAAAAATGAAAACTTTTTTCTTTCTCATACATATACAGGGTGAATATCGAATGAAAAAAAAAATGTTAGAATCTCAATCGTTTTCGAATGATTGTTCGAAGAAAAAAGACAAAATAAAAAAAAAAAGCACATTATTTACGAATCGAAAAAATTAATTATATATCTGTAGAATCTAGATTACATACGTTAATAATTAAATTGGTGTAATATATGTATATTGCAGGGATATATGCGCAATATAAAGTGTTTATTGTTTATTAGATAAATATCTAATCGCTTAATATAATATCATATCAAATATACCGAGGTATATATCTACTAATTAAGGATTAGATCAAACAGCCTGGAATTAATATTTTTTTTCCTCATTTTTTTCATCATCATTTATGCCTTAATACGTGCGGATTAAGAAAGTCGAATATTAATCCATGCAATTCAATGTTTCAATTTTTTTAACATTTTTTTTTTTTTTTTGTCAAATCGAAAATTGGTCACATATTCATCAAAGAATGTCGTAAAATTTCAGAGATTTATCGGAGGAAAAAAAAAGAAAAAAAAACATTGATTTCTAAAAATCTGTTTGAAATTCGTTCGAAATTTTAAAAGAATTGTCATTCTTTTTTTTTTCTTTATAATTTCTCAAACACTATTTCAGAATAAATTTATAAAATTTACTTTCAAAATCTGAAATGAAATCGCGCAAATTAACTGAAAATCTCATCAAAATCTTTTCAAAATTGTTAAAATCCTTACAAAAAAAAAAAAAAAAAAAAAAGACGAAATCCTGAAACTTGAATTGAATTGAATTTCTTTCATTTTAGGTATTCAACGCGAAACACGTTGCGGAAGTTGCATCCCATCAAATCGACATCGAGCAATTAAGTCCGCAGGAAGGATGGGTCGAACAGGATCCAAAGGAAATTTTATTCGCTGTCAAAGCTTGCGTCAAAGAAGTTTTGAAAAAATTCGAAAGTCTCGGATTGTTCATAACGGACATCGTCACCTTAGGAGTAACTAATCAGAGAGAAACCACCGTGGCTTGGGACAGCATCACTGGGGAACCTCTTTACAACGCTATAGGTTTTTACATTAATAATAATAATAATAATAATAATAATAATAATAGTTAAAATTTGAATAACAAGTTTTCCCAACTAATTGAAAAATTTTCAAATTTTTCCCGCATGCATTTTCTATCAATTCGAAAATTGAGAAATTTCTCGATTTTGTTTCCAATTACGTCTTCCGTTAATAATTTTTCCTCAATTTTTAATCGTCACTTTGGAAATTTTTCTTCGACTTTTTTCCGAGCTTTTCAATTCCGATTTAAAGTTTCACTGAATTTTCTTGACTTTTCCTAACTTTTCCTGAATTTTCCTAACTTTTCCTTCAATTTTCTCATCGTAATTCGAAAAGTGTTCGACACTTTATTGGAACATTAAAACTTCCTCACTTTTCCCGAAACTTTTCATTATAATTTCCCAAGATTCTGCCAACTTTCTTTAACTTTTCCTCACTTTTCCTTAACATTCGAACTTGGAAGTGTTACATGCGGACTTTCCGAATCGTTTGAATCCAGTTCAATAATTGCAACCTAATGTGGGAAGAAAAATGATGCGGAGAAAAGAAAGAAAAAAAAACGTTTCTAGTTCAGTTTTTCCCATTTTCCAGTCTGGTCGGACATACGAACAGACGCAACTGTGGATCAAGTGATAGCAAAGTTTCCCGACCAGAGTAAAAACCATTTGAAACCGCTGTGCGGTCTGCCGGTTAGCCCTTACTTCTCTGCTCTGAAGATCAGATGGTTAAAAGACAATGTACCATCTGTGTGGAAAGCGATGCGTGAAAGGCGTTGCAAAGTTGGCACTATGGACACCTGGGTGATTTGGGTGAGTGTCGTAAAGTCCGAATGAAATCCTCAGAATGAATGAAAATGAAAAACCTGGTTTTTTTACTTGTCTTTTCGTTTCTAATCGAAAAGAATTTAACCGGAGGAAAAGAAGGAGGCCTCTACATAACAGACGTGACAAACGCTTCGAGAACGATGCTGATGAACATAGAGACCCTCACGTGGGACCCGACCCTTTGCAGATACTTCGATATCCCAATGAAAATTTTACCTGACATTAAAAGCAGCTCGGAAATATACGGGGAAGTCACGGTCGGACCTTTGAGAGGAATCACCATATCCGGGGTAACTACGAAGCACGTGTCCCGCACCCCGATCAACGGACACTCAGATTTTACCAATTTCTTCATTTTTGCACATTTACAGATACTGGGAAACCAGCAATCGGCTTTAGTCGGTCAAAACTGCCTGCAGCAAGGGCAAGCTAAGAATACATACAGGAGTGGCTGCTTTCTGCTATGCAACACCGGGACTACGGTTCGTTGACATCGATGATAAACACCATTTTTGGACGCATTTTACGTTTCTTATAATATCGAAGAGTTCGTTTTAGAGAGTGCAATCGTCTCATGGACTCGTGACAACGGTCGCCTACCAATTCGGACCCAATAGTCCGGCTGTTTACGCATTGGAGGGTTCGGTCGCGGTCGCTGGAGCCGCGATAAAGTGGCTTAGAGACAACATAAAGCTTATCCATGACGTTAAGGAGAGCGAGGACTTGGCACAGAGTGTTTTTAGCACTGGGGATGTGTACTTTGTGCCAGCATTTTCCGGACTCTATGCTCCGTACTGGAGAAAAGACGCCAGAGGGTAAAAACAAAAAAGAATTTTGAGCACTTAGTTATGTACACGATTAAATGAAAATTACAACGCCTACAGGGTTCAGGTTCAACGTACTTACTCAACACACATTTTCGCACAGTGTGAACTACAGATATTGAAATCAGTCGAGAAACTTTCGCGATAATGCCGAAATGAGATTATCAAACGCGATAATGATGAACGATGAAGTAAATTTTGAAAAAAAAAAAAAATGATACTTCCGATTGATGTGATGCTATTTCCGTAGTTCACACGATCGACATACTTATGTAGAATACTCATGTAAATTTTGTTCCGTTTTGGATGATCCGTGTCAGACCAATCCTGTACGAATTAATTTATTATCATATCCGCGATATTGATTTCATTCACTCTCATCGTAATTTCATAATGTGTGATAAAAAACGAACAAAAAAAAAAATAGAAAAAAAATCTTTTTTCTTGTATTCTATAGTATAATTTGCGGCCTGACCGCCTTCACAACAAAACAGCATATTATCAGAGCAGCTCTAGAAGCTGTTTGTTTTCAAACGAGGGACATTCTCGAGGCGATGCACAAGGACTGTGGATTTCCCCTAACGAAATTAAACACCGACGGTAAAATGACGACGAATAATTTGCTCATGCAGCTGCAAGCCGATCTCTGCGGTACCCCAGTATGTAAGTATATCATCACTTTTCGACACTAGTGCGAAAGTGTTGATTCTCGTACGAGTGTGAAGTTTTTCGTCCGAGCGAAGCGAGGGTGACAATTAGGCACGCGAAGCGTGGGCTAAATTGAACTTTACGCACAGCGTGCGAAAAATTTGACTTTACGTACAGCGTGCGGAAAATCGAACTTTACGTACAGCGTGCGAAAAATCTGACTTTACGTACGGCGTGCGGAAAATCGAACTTTACGCACTGGTATCGAACAGTACAATTCTCTACACCCATCACATAAAAAATAAATGAAAATCAATTTGAGAATTTGAATGAACGTATTTGTCGTATTTTTCAGTCAGATCAACAATGCCGGATATAACCGCATTGGGTGTTGCGATGGCAGCGGGTCACGCGGAAGGTATTGGAGTTTGGGAACTTGAGGGTGAAGAAATAGAGACTGTTCCCAGCGACACGTTTCTTCCGACGACAACACCAGAGGGTAAATAATAGAGATACATGCCTGAAGTCAAAAACCTCGTTTAATAACTATCAGGAAGATGAGAAAATTAGGCATTTACTGATATATAGTCTTTATAATTCACAGAACGAGACGCTAGGTACACGAAATGGAAAATGGCTGTACAAAGAAGCCTGGGATGGTCGACTATAAAGATGTCGGATCAAATGACAGGTAAAGTTGTTAAAATTCCGAAAGAATTGAAGTTGGAAGAGCCCGCGATCACTGAATTTCAAAGCATGCCAGAGAACCCTCCGTCTCCAGCTTAGAATTGAGGTCCAAGGTCCTTGATTTCCATTTTTTTTTTCTTTTTTCTTTCTACACTTAATTTTGTAAATAAATCTAGAATTGCGAAAAAACTGATTGATCAAATATCAGTTTAAATGCAATGAGTTTAACCGAGTTGTTTATAGGGTATATAGCTACCATCGTTGTTATGTTTTGACAAATTTTATACATGTTGTTTTAATTCTACGATCGTATTAATCGATAAGTACAAATATCCGTCCATTATACGAACCAATCGTATAAATCCAAATCCAAATCCTTAATGTAGGTGTATAAATAAATTTACTCATTCCCACCATAGTCATCCTTATGTCCTCTCCATCATGTATGTACCTAGAATATTTATTTTTAAATTAGAAATGCGGAGACCTGTTCAGAATTGACGCGATCGATTCTGTTACTCAATTTATTTCTCGTCAATAAGTAAATAATAATAATGATAATAATAATAATAATAATAATCATAATAATAATAATCATAATAATAATAATAATGGAAGTCTGAAAAACCTTCACCCGATTTTAAATATTCCAATTTTCTATTATACAGTATATTTAATTTATGTTCATTAATATCGTATTCCGGTGCTCAGAACCATGTGATACTATTATTATTCACGATTAAATCGATTCTAACACATAGAGACGTGATTGATATATCATCGATTACGTCAGAAGCGGGGAAAACTCGATTTATGATCTTATGGCTGGTTGAAACATGTAACTATAGACATTTTTCGATCGTGCCAGGTCTAGGAAATTTTATACAGGTTCAATTTCCGATAAATTATCCGCTGGTAGGTAGAAATCGATGCCTGAAGTTGCGAGGTGGAGCCGAGAATCGATCTTTGGCGGCCATATTTGATTTTTTTTTTTCAATATTTTCTAATCAGATCGACTTTAGTCGATTTTTTTTGCTAACTCCTTGAGCGAAGAAAAAGAAAACCGACGATAATTTGAGACGAAAATAAATGAATAAAATATGTATTAAATTTGAAAATTAGAAACCGTAATTATTATTTTTTCATCGGTTTGTTTTAGATGAGAGATACAAGATGCTAGCCTCAATACCGGCGAGTTGGTACCTGATGACGAGTTTCATTATTCTTCGATTAAGTAATTATTTGGGTAATCGGTGACACCGAATCTATAATATTGTGAAATTTGACCGTATAATTGCGGTCCGAACGAAAAAGAAAATATATAAATTAAATGCCGGTGAATTAGGTGGCGGTGTCAGTATAAGCCTCTATATTATTTATATTAATGTATAGACGTATGAAAATAATTTAAATAATATATCGAGGATTTAGTTGAATGAAATCGAAAAGAAGAAGCTGTAAGTTATATGTACTGTTACGTACTATAGGTATATTATACATATATATATTATGTTTTTAAATATTCACGATGGCAAAATGCTGTATAATTACATTTTAATAATTATGCAATATATAACATCGTCGTGATCGATCAGCGTAAATTTTAATTTTATCTAACTTATGGTGATCGATGAATGATTATATTACAAACAAGCAAACTAAAACAAAGAAGAACAATGATAGAAGTTTTAGGAAAAACATAATATTTCGCAATTCAGATAGCGGAGGAAAAAAAAACGAATAAAAACTTTTGTGTTCAAAAAAGAATAAAGAAAAAAAAATATAATATATAATTACTGTTGAAATAAATTTCAAAGACGAGGAATTTCTTGTTTTCTTATTTTTTTTTTAAATAATCTTGTCCTCGATTATTCCCTCCCCCTCTCCTCCCGTCATTCATCGCAAAGTAAAACTTTTTCGATCGAATGTCTTCGCTTTAATTGTTCGAGATGTGCGGCTTAATTGATAAGCACGTTTTCATCGGTTGGTGGATGGTGTCCAAAGTTATATCAGTCGGTAAGAAAATAGTAGTCAGGGTTGCCGATAATCGGTATGGAAGACCCGAGGAGTAGATGGGTCGACCTATGGAAATTGTAAAATCAAAATCTGGTCTTTGGCAGTCGCATTTGACATTTCCAGCTGGTTAATTTGATAAATTAGAGTTGTTTACTTGTTTCATTTCCATCAATTAGTTTTAAAACATAAATTATAGTAGCGGCGAGGCCAAAGCCAGATGATAGGCTGGTCAAATTAAGATCACCTTTTTTTTTCTTTTTTGAATAAATAATTTGACAATAAATAATCGTATAGAGTGTTTTTATTTCGCCACCCCCACGAACTATCCCTCTACCACTAGCTAGCTGGAGCGAAAGAGAGATTGAATGATTGATTGATTGGCGTTTATTCATGCCCTGGATAATCCATGTGGAAATATTAGAATTACAGATACAATTATAAAGTCTAGAGCTTTAGAGGAACAGAATATAAGGTAGAAAAGACGAAAAACTTACAGAGAAAAAATACATGACCTTAGAACAGAGAAGAATACATACAATAGAGCAAGCTACAACTAGAACTTAAGCATAACTAAAAACTAGGAAAACACATGCGCGTGAAGAAAATAGGAGAAATAAGAAAACGAGCGAACGAAGATTGTTAATAAGTTTGCACGCAGCAAGAGCCGGCTAGGTAGACCCCGTGTCCAACTCAAAAAGGTAATCGAAGAGCTTGGGCTTAATCAACCGTATCGTATCGTTTTACGAGTGCGGTAAAACTTTTTTCTGATGAGTGTGAGTGCAATCACACGAGATCAGAAGAAGTTTTTCCGTCAAGTATGGTACAAAATTTTACTTCACAAGGTCTGGAAATGGGGGTTTTACTCACGCGAATTAGCGTGGGTAAAACGTCCATTATCACACTGAATGAAGTAAATTAAGTTCCCGGACAAGTCACACTTTCGGGAATAGAGTGCCATACTTTACTCCGGAGTAGTAGAAAAGCGTTAATTATATAGTCGAATACCGCAAGTGTAAGATATTTTTGTTTGGAAGAAACTAGATTTGCGGCAGCTTTTATATATAAATGAGTTTTATTTCTAGATCAGCTTGATGACATAAATCGACAGAACTGAATATGAACGATAATGAAAACAGGAATCACCCGGGGATTCACAGTTGCCTTGAAACTCGGTCGTGGTATCTTTGAACCGTTAGATAGAAGCAATTTTATTTCATTCTTATTGCTTATCGGTCGGACCAGTATTTGTATAAATAGTTGTATACCCATCGTGGTGATTTCAGTGCAACGAATCACGGGAAAGAAGAAGCATATTGTTTTTAACACAAAACTGTATTAAAGTATCTAAGTTTTCACCATTTCAAGAATGAAGATCATCGTAGCTGTTGCAGTCGTCGCTTTTTGCGCGGTTCAGGTAAAATCGAACGACAAACGCATCAAGGGGGTAGAGCTACTGTTCTTTTCCTGCGATCTCCATAATCAAAAACAATGTCTTAATCTATAGATCCTCACCCTTAAAAAGTCACTTCCTACCCTCAACGAATCACAGGGAAAAGATTTCCCTTTGATCACTTTGCACAGGGTTCTAGATGTATCGGTAGACTGATTCCATTGGTTTCTTTCTTAAAGGGGGGGATTCGGTGAAATTGTGATAAAAGTGATATTTTCGTTTTTTAAATTACTAAAAAACATCTACGTAATCAAAAATTCACTGCAACAAGATTTAGATTATGGTATAAGTATGTATGTTGTAATGAAATTTCAATCTTCTGAAATATCGAGTGCTTTTGCCCGTCAAGGCAACATTACGTAGGATACCTTTCGGAATTCTTGAAAAAATAGAAACCATAAGATATATATATGACGTTTTATGTCAAGTTTTGTGCAAAAAGGAAATACAGCTTTGATCACAGAATATTCCATGTCTTTCAAAGTTTTCTAATTATAATAAATTTCGTAAGTTTTTGTGTAGAACATTGTCAAGGAAAAGTAAAATAACTAGCCTTTAAACATTTCAACAGATTCATATCATCATGAAATAAATATCTGTGTTGAATGTATTCTTATATATATATTTATTTAAATCTGTAGGAAAGACATCAAATTTGTGAATCGCAACTTTTTTTTTTTGTTACAGATTGTGTCCGGTCTAAGTAATTTGGAAACTCTCAGAGCTGGAATTACCCGTCAAAAAAATGCCGTCCAGTCTACCCTGAACCGTCTGCAACGTCATAAACGTGATTTTTCCTACAATTTGGGTAACAAACTGAGCAACGCGAAGATAAATTCTATGGCAGAGATAAACTCCATTGTTAATCCAACATTAAAGAACATTGAGGTAAGTTCGATAAAATATGTAATATAAAATTGAAACCGAAATTCATAGTATTTCAGAGATTTTTCTTCAGGTTTTTCCTCAATTAGTTTAGAAATCCAAAATTCATGGACACTCTAATATTTCCTCAGAGATTCAGCCTGAAGAAAAATTCAAGTAAATAAATAAACTGTGAAAATAATAAGTGCGGGTATCGATATTCTGTGAAAAAAAATCAGATCTCAAGAAGGTTTCAATCCAGGTGAAAGCTGTTTCAGGGTTTGATTCGTAAATTTTCTTTCCAGCGATAAATTATCTCTAAATTTGAATTAGTGAAAATCACTGACAACCAGTGAATAGTCACTGGTCTGCAGATTATCCAACGCATATGTTATCTAGAACATTATTTTTAGCAGATTAGTTTAATTGACTCTGATTTTCTTGTAACGGTAGTAAGACGATAAAGAAAAAAAAAAAGATAAAATAAATTGATACAAAGCGAACAACGTTTTCTTATCAGGTCTTAATATAAAAATACATATTTTCATCGGAATTCATTGTATTGATTAATTTCGATTTTCAATGGAATCAGCCTATAACAAATAACAGAATGAGTAATAATGAACGATTTTGTCCCCGTGCACAGGATGATGCTAACAAATCGACGGCGGAGGGAAAGGATGCATCTCAATGTTACGAAGCAGCAAGAGCCAGGCTCCGAGAGTACAGTCTAACTGGTTTCAGCGATTTAGACAGTTGTCGAAACGAGGTTCTGAGCTCTGTTAGCCAGAATGTAGATGATATAGACTCTACCATCCTGGTAAGTTGGTCACCGCATTTATTCAATAATCGCGAGGTAAACTTCAACGTACTGATTTTATGAAACGAACAAACATTGTCATAATCATTCTTTCCGATATTCTGATAAAAATGTTATCTCACCTTTTATCTATTGTCGGAGGGTTCTTTGTCTATACTAACTGGATACGGGCTTACCACCACAATGGTTTATTCGTTAGAAACTTAGAATGAGATCTGTGCGCTACCTGGCAGTCCTCCTCGGTACTAACTAATTATGGTGCTGTCCACGCGCAGCTTGTCTATCTGGTTTAGTCGTTTTGCGCGCCGCCATCGAATCTCAAATTAATTCAGAACTACAAACATCAGTCTGTTCAAAATGACGACTGAATATCGCGGGTATCGGAACATGTCGGAACAATGTTTTCCAAACGGGTATTAAACTCCAAGATTTCACATAGTTTTAACTTTCGCCGTCTGCCTAAACCGAATAGACGAGCTGTATACCGTGAGGTTTCGTGGAAAGAGCTGGTTCCACGCGCGCAGGCTGATATATGATTCATAAGCTGATTTATTCGAATATCATTGGTCGACAGAATCGCGCTAGCAACTTCACCAACTTTTTAAGTACTAATATCCCTAGTTTTGTTGTCGGGTTCGTGCGCTTCGATTCACACCAAACATAACCTCTTCCTGCCACTGTATGCCGCCATTTGTATTTGACAACAATCGGAATTAAATAGCAGACGGACTCTAGGGATATTCGTGGCAAGTCTGAAATTGGCGGCCCTCGTAATATTCGAATGAATCAGCGCCTGCGCGCTTGGAACCAGCTCTTTCCACGAAACCTCACGGTATATACTACCACCACTGTTTGTCCGGCGTGGTAATGTAAAAGCGTAGTACCAACGCTAACTGCCAGGCGTCCTAGTGGTCTTAATCTGAGCTTCACAAGCGCTGACCTATGCCTTTCATCGTTAACTCGTATTCAATTATCAGTGTTGTCTTGCGTTACGTTTTCAAATCATGGCTGTACCTATAGATAAAAAGATAAGACAATTCATCTCTGTAGAATTATGTCATCTTTATCTAGATGATATTTTCTTGTCATCTCATATAGCGCGCGGCTAATGATGCAAAATTTTTTCGATTTCAGGCTGGCCAGCAAGTCATATCGTATTTCGACTCGATTTTTCCGTCCTGCTTTTCCACTAGTACTCAACAAATGGAGTCTTGCATTATTGGCAAGATACCACAGGGTACGCAGCTAGCTAAAACGTTCGAATCAACTACAAACAGTGTCATAAGCAGTTCAAATTCGGCAGAGAGCGCAGCTCTGGTAAATGCAATAAATTGCAACCGGGGACCGGTTAGTAATGTTCGTGACGGAGCGGCTAGTGCCCGAATTGATGCAAATAAATGCATCGCGGCGCTTTGATGCGATTTATAGTCATGATATTGTACCTACTGTTTAATATACCCAATATGCCACGTGGATATCTTATGTGCAATCGTGTGGCCTTTGAATATAAATAAAAATCATACGATTAGTTGATACTCAAAAAAAAATGTTGACAGTAAATTGCGTTGGATTACCTACTTGGTAACTTTTTCAACTCCGTCTAATTATTTTGCATCCCCAAATCATTAAAATATCAAAAGGGGTGTGAACAACGAATGTCCGTGTTGGTATGGAACTCCGCATATACACGGCATTTTCTTTTCTAAGAACGAACTTTATAGGCTTTTTTCTCATAAATGGAACGGTCAAAGGCCGAAATATTTCAACAGGAGACGTATAATACGTCAACATATGGCTCATATAAGTTTCATCAATTTCTCAAAAAAAAAATTCGATTCGCACGACAACTACCTTAAGGCCCATCCCTAGTCGCCCACCTCATTTTGGTCGAAATGTGTCACATTTCGATTACTATTCGAGCCCCAGGCGTCAAAAACGCAAAAAGGCCAACACTACGCGAATTCAAATTCAATTCCGAACACATTGGTCCAAAAAAATGTTCGTTTCGTGCGAAAATAGAGTCTACAGATGGTTTTTACATTGTTACGAAATTATTCGAATTCGATTTCCTCGGCAGAGAGATTTATAAAAAAATCAGTGGGCTTCAAGCAATGAAGTCATCATTATTGTATCAATTTTACTATAGTCTTTGATGGCAATAGGCCTCTTGGATAACATACAGACACGCTACTAGTGTGCGTGAGAGCTGTGTACATATACGGCTGACAGCGCCGCCTAACGTGGACGTCTGACAAAACTTGGACGTCAATGTTATGCATGTATACGCCACACAAGCTTAGTTTACTTTGTCTGTATGTTATCCAAGAGGCCTATATGATGCAAGGACCATAATATGTTGCGCCCTCGCAAGATTTTCATGTTTGGTATCAAAATCGTCATAGACGCGTATCAGTTCTGAATTCTCCGATATTCAATGTATTAAAAAGGTAGGTTTATTTTACGAATGAAAACATAATACAGACAAATATCTACTTATCCGAATATTTTTCCATTTCGTTTGTATATAATTAATTAATTAATCAATTAATTAATTATAATATTAATAATATATATATATATATATTATCGTTAACATACATAATATATTTCATTAAAATTATAGATTCCTGGTCAATATACATGTACAGAGTGATCCAATCCCGCAGTCCAAAATCATACATATATTTCCAATTATATTTTCACCGTGCGGAATATTATTCTCAAAGTCCTAATTTTCACTCTTTATTACGAATCTGGCTCGACGCGCGATCATACGGTACATGGGTATATTTTTGTGGTATAGTATATATATGTATGTATGTATGTATATAGGGTGACTGAGAAGAAAAAATCGATACCTACTTCATTTTTCCGACTCCCACTATCTTAAGTGTCATCTTTTTATTTTTCTATGTTCATTCAACTGATTGGATCCCATGTTCTTCTCAAACTGGGATTATAATTTTTAAATTTAAATTTTTTTAATTTATTTTATTATAGATAATTTAATTTTATTAATTTTAAGTATTTTTTAAATTTTAAACTATATTTTTATTTATTTCAGAATAGGTTTAGAATAAAATGTTTTTTATTTCTTTTCAGACACCCTAAGTATATGCGTGTGCTATATCATTAAATTACAATCGATAAATACACTGCAATCACTCATTTCTTATTTTATATTTTATATATATTTCTTTTTCGCGACTGAGGATCTGATCGATTAGTGATGAATATCTATTCTTAGCCGACATGAAGACCCGATCAATATTACAACTAAATTTCTCAAATTCAATATACTTATATATGACTTGCTCCTAACACTGGCAAGAATAATCAGCTGTTAATTATTGATAGATTAATCTTTCGGTATGAGATTTAAAATCAATCGTGCAGGATTATTATTATTATATACTGCAACTATACATGAGATTGTAATGATTTTTATTTACTCCAGAATAAAAAAAAAAACTGTCTATATTCTACATTTCCAAACAGTTTTTCATAGATATAAGTTACAATAAAAGTATAAATTCGCACTCGCAGTAAAACTGCGTATATCATAAGAGCCGATCAATTCTAAGATATTATAGGTATTGTTGTAAAAAAAGTGTGAAGGTCTCTAGACGTTATAATAATAGTTATTGATTATCATTGAATTTCAGTAATAACATATAATATTAGGTATATCGCATATATCTACAGCCATCTATTACATATTGCGTGGAAATTCAGCTTCTTAGTTCTTATTATAGCAAAAATTTATTAAAATACACTAGCTGTTACTATATATCGTTGACTCTAAACCTCAGTAGCCAATAATTACCGGATCAAGATATTGGTCTATAAATTTGGTATTCAAGGTCTAAAGTGAACTTAATTTTTCTTATTCTTAATGCACTGATGTTGTATAGATGATAATTTAATACTTTTTCTATTCTTCTTTTTGTATAAGTATTATGCAATATTGACGCCAATATTTCCAATCAATATGGCTATACACGCTATACACTATATGCAAGAAAATAATATTACTTTAATTTATGCTAATTCCATATAGATCAAGGCCTCCTTACGATTAAATCCGAATAATAGTAATTTATCATTTGTTTCGTCTAAATGATTCCTTTCGGTAATCTAATTCCAAGTGTCTGGATATCGCGTTTCTAATTTTTCAAATTCAGAGTTTTTGTTGATGTTTAGTTTTTTTGGAACTAAAGAAATTCACTAAACTCGCTCAATCGTTCACTTCACGAAAATTATGTTCGAAAAAACAGGTCTTGATGATTCTAGCTCTTTTGTATGTATAATGTATATGTGTGTGTTAAAGTATAATTGTATTAACAAATTATAACGTTATGTATTATTCTCAACGAATATTTTTAATAATTAAATAATATAACGAATATTTCTTTGCATTTGTTTTTTATGAGCACATTATCATATCTGTAGAAGATATGATATAATAATAAAGAATTGATGTATTTATAAGAATAGTATCCAGAATTGAGAAAGAAATCTGGTGGCAGAAAATTGATGTCTCATATCAGCTTCCCAAAAATAGAAAAAATAAAATAATAATCGAAGTACTTATCAGAGAGAATGAACTTTCTTTCTCAATAAACTGTACATAGTAATAAATGAACTTTAACTAATTATTTAAGCAGTCTTTAGCTGATAACACTCGAGACAAACACCCTGTACATTTCATATAATCTAACAGCGTGTACTATGGATGTTTAGAAGCAAAAAGCGCGTTAGAATTTCTTTTTCATTAGCACTAGAGAGCAACGTCTATCTAGTCTCCGCAACGTATCGGTACATTACTTTTTCCTTATTATTGTGGATCCGGTAACACATGTACCAAGTTCATTTTCGAGGTACGATTTACGTACCTAGCAACACTGGTCATGAGCCAAACTGGTATTTCTCGATTCCGGTTAAATTTCATTGACCAAAATAGCGGTCGTTGAATTTATAGTTAGAAATTATTGTCGTACTTTTGAAGCAGCCGAAGATAATAAAAGTAAAAACTGATTAAATAAACTTATTGAAATTTCTTTTTTGTTTTTTCTATAAAATAAATATAAAATAATAATAAAATTCTAAACTTGGGTCACGCGTTGCAGTTTTATCTTAATTTTTATTTCAACGTTTATATATATAGAATATTCATTTACTATAAAAGATATCAACAAATATATGTATAATAATTGTCTACCTTAAGACTCAATATCTGATGTTTAGTAAGGTGTATGACACACACTTAGGAAATAATTTTTTTCCTCAAATCACTGATACGCTATGAAGTCTTATTCTATCGTCTAACTAGGAGAACATTACACCTCCGGTTCATCGATCTTTACCAAACTTATAGGGGTGTTTCCTTGAGCCAAAATATCAAGTACCTGCTGAATAACTCTCCGGAATGGGCCCTTACTCTATCAATTTACTTGAATGTACAATAAATGATAAATATTTAGATAATATTCGGTGCAATGTAGAATCTCATAACGCAGCACAAAAAAACTGGTTATTTATTGGCAATTGGGGAGAACCCAGGTCACACTGATTTCTATTGTACATTTAAGTAGATTGATAGACTAAGGGCCCATTCCGGAGAGTTATTCAGCAGGTACTTGATATTTTGGCTCAAGGAAACACCCCTATAAGTTTGATCAAGATCGATGAACCGGAGGTGCTATATTCTCCTGGTAAGTTCATTCACAACTGATTACTAGTAGTTTGATGAGCGATAATTCCAAATAATTTTCAACTATGTATCAAAACGCGGGTAAACACCCGTGAAAAACCTGAGTTAATAGAATATTTCTTTAAATGTCTAGCAGTGATTTGAAAAAAACGAAAAATTGCATTTCCTATAGGCGCATATACCACTGAAAGACCAAATATCTGCAGTTTCAAATCAAGTATTACCAATGAAATCTTACCGGTAAATAAATAACATACAGATATTATCATCTCGATCAACAATTCTTTCATTATAATTATTAATATTATTATTACTATTATTATTATTATTATTTTTATTATCGTAATCATTATATTTATTATTGTAGATATGTCGAAATTTTTCAAACTGCAATGCTATACAATGTTTTATTCTCCAATATAGATACCTATACATTTCACATATACAATAAAATAATATAAATCAGAAAATCCGAGTTCTGAGCCTAGTTTTTTTGTTTTTTTCTTCCTTTATCTTTCTTTATCCTCATAATTTACTTTCCTCCTCTCTCTTCTTCTTCTTCTTTTTTTTTTTTTTCTATTATTCATTTAATATCTCATTTAGTTTTCACAGAATCCAAAAATCTCAGCTCGACTCTCTGTCTGTAGTTGCGCCTCACGTAGATTCTCATAGGAGCTTCTTAACTGGTTTTATAATTGCTCCAAATTTATTTAAGCTCTGACACCTAGCAGGCACAGGAATCTCCTTTACCGTTGTTTCTTGAATCAGGCTTCAGCGTTATCTGAGGTGGGAACTCGTTGTACAATTCCACCTTTGAAAATAAAGATATATCAAATTCACCGTTGATAACGAAAAGTTCATTGATGAAAATGAATTATATGAGTCTGAAATAAGGTGTTTGAAATAATCATCGCTGAAAATCATGAGACAAACATAGAGATCAATGTTGTTTCTTGGATCAAGAAGTCTCACCTCGCTTTCCTGTGCCAGGGCATTTTTAGCTATCGTTTGAAAGGCTTGTTCGACGTTAATTGCCTCCTTGGCACTTGTCTCAAAATATGGAATATTGTTCTTTGATTGACACCATTGCTGAGCTCGTTTACCCGCCACCTATAATAAATCACAGTTTAGTATGGCTTCTGAGGAATGGCTTATGCGACGGAGATTAGATAACTCACAGCTCTGGTCTCAAGGTCGACTTTATTGCCTAAAACAACGAATGGAAAATTGTCGGGATCTGCGGGCGACGCTTGAATGAGAAATTCGTCTCTCCACGAATCCAGAGACTTGAAGGTATTTGGTGCTGCAACGTCAAAAACTAACACACAGCAGTCGGCGCCTCTGTAAAACGCTACACCCAACGATTGAAACCTTTCTTGTCCTGCTGTGTCCCATATCTACAGGGCATTTAAGAATAGTACTTATTTCCTATTCGATAGGATTTACTGATTGATTTTTAATACATAATGACAACATATGTACTGTAGGTTTGCCTTGAAACTACATCGATGTAAGATATTTCCTCCAAGTTTTAAGAAGTTTTCATAATGATGCGTCTTATATTAAAAATCAACGAAATGTAAAATAATTTTGAATCATGTCTCAGAATGGGTCGCGAAAGAACCGAGTCCTAAAGTGTATACAGTCCCTTCAATTAAGTATACCTAGAGTTTTACTTTTCTTTCTGGGACAGTAAACATTCATTATAAAAAGTGGAAGGTATCATTCATCAATGACAAACAATTCCATATCGCAATTCTGAAGGTGATGAGGAGAGAAAACTTTGTTTGTGCATTCCGATGGGCGCGATGAACTGTGATATTCATGTTAATTTATGAGCTATGAATTGTTTTTTCGCAGTTGTTTATTCTGATTGTTGTTAATCCTCCTCATTATTATACGATAATTAACATAAATCAATCTAGGATTACCTGCATGGTGACTATCCTGTCGTCGACCATAACTTCCTTGGTGAGAAAGTCCGCCCCTATTGTAGCCTTGTACTGGTTACTGAACTTTTTATTTACGTACTGATTCATTAACGAGGTTTTACCTACTCCAGAATCACCCAAGATTATCACTTTCAGCAAGACCTTCTTGTGCGACCCCATTTCTACTATCAACGACTAACTGAAATTGATGAAATACTGTTTTAAACAGGAGAAAATTATCATCTCATGGTACAGATACTATAGGTAAGAGTTTCCATTGCTAATTAAACTTAGAAAGTTTAATATAAACTTATTTCTCCGTGAGATACACATCAGGAATATGAAAGAGCACAGTGTGATAATAAGTATGACCACAAGTGGGAAATGCAAACGCTTTATTTTCCCAATATTATAAACGTCTTTTTGTCTTTTCCTTGTCCTTATAGTGTAATAAATTCAGGTTCCCGTTTCTACTTTATCGATAATTTAACTAATTCAACATTACGGTGTAATTATCAACTGTGTATTAAATTCCAAACAGAAATGCAGCCAAATTTCTTCAAGACGATATCAAGCCAGTCTTATTTTTCACCCTTATCATTGATAACAAGAAATCATATCATTGTTATGTTATTCAATATTATGAGCTAGAGGTCAAAGGGTGCTACACTTCCACTTTCTCTCTCTCTCTTTCTCTCTCTCTCTCTCTCTCTCTCTATCTCTGTGTTTATAAATAGCATAAGTAGTAAGCCTGTAATGCAATTAAGATTTCAGGGTAACGACTAACAATGCTACAACACATTCGTGATTCCTTTTCCTGTTCTATAAGTCGTGTGACTCATGTAACTCATGACTTGACCTATCTCATAGTCTATACGTATGTACATAGCCACAGAAGGTGACAAAGAATATTTATCATTCGTTACTAAACCAAGGTTCAAATACCATGTTGGAACACAAAAGGAACATAACTTCTTGTTACAATTTAGTCATGTATTGAATCATCCAATCAACTGTCTTAAACCACTTTCTCGGACCATTCATCAACGGACTTGAAACTTTCTCATGGGATTCATGAAGTTTGTACAGAATTTCACAGATCCAAATCAAATTTCATGGAATTTCGAACAGATTTCAATGATATTTCAAAAATTTAACTTAAATTTTAGGAATATTATTGATATCATGAGACTCCGAGTCATGGTCAAACTCCACAATATTTGAATTCTTCTTTTTCTATGAAAGTGAAAGAGAGAGCCTGTTAATTATTCTAGAATGAATAAATTCCAGAATAACTTGGTGGGATAGTAATATCCAGACTGATACTTAACTCGGATTAACTAACCAATGGAGTATAAATGAAAATGATAAAGGAGAAGCAAGATCTGATAAAGCAATGTGTCATGTCTATATCCGGTTTCAGATATGTATGGTAGTACATCGTTTAAATAAACATGTGATTACTGGTACATCAATATTTGAATAAACTGATACTTGTTTGGGAGAATAATGTTCAAGTGAGACACAGACAGAAGGTTTGATGAATCCATGGCCAGATATGAGCCGAAGCATATCTAGTGTTATGTTACTTCCTACCGCAGATAAACGCACACATGACATTTATCTAAAATACAGAGTAAAACTATCTGCACATTATAAACGCGCATTAATCCATTGGAAATAGCGATATTTATACCAAGAATTTTACTTCACACATATACGGATTTCAGGGTTTCAGGATTTCAGGATGTGACAGACTAGGATAAATCTTGAAAGATCATTAAATATGGAGACGGAGATTTGGAAAGGGAAAGAAATAAATAAACAAAGGAGAAGAAAAACGATCATTCGGAGCTAATAGCTATCGCGTATTTTCGATAAATAAAACAACAACATGTTGTTTCCTAATTAGGTATGTGGGTTGAAAAAAAATCGAAAAGAAGATTGTCAACTTCCTTTATTTGTAATATCGTAATGTATGATGGCAACAGCACTCCTTCGCGTAAGTATAATGACGTGTGTATCGATATACACACATAGAGACGCTTTGTGTGAGATACATTTGATGTGTATTTCAGTTTGTCGATGGGGTTTTAGGAACTATGATTCAGCGGAGGGCAGGTAACGAGGACATGTATTAAGGGGCAGTTTATATTGATATAGATACGTAAACGGTGATTATTCGATTCTATATTTGAAGTAAATTATGAATTCCAATTAATCGTTTGAGATAAAAGTTGATACTATGCACCGTGAAAAACTGTCAATGCGTAGTAGAACGTCGAGACGCTAATTATAGGGAGTAAAAGTAGCGAGTTTGTTTTAGATTTTTATGTTATTTGATCGAGTTAGTCGTGGAATAGTGAGAAGTTAATTTATGACTATTGTATGAGAGACGATTACCTTTTATTTGATTTAAAAACTGCGATATTCCTTCTGCTTCGCGACACTCTACACACAAAGAAAATGGCGTGTTATGAAATCACGAGCCAGAAGAGTGAATGACAACGGCGCCGTCATCTGTTTCGATCATGTGACTTTCGAGACAAAGTTGAAAGCACACAATATTCGATTAGAACTCTCGAAGTCTTCGAACGTGATCGACTAATCATACTCGCGAACACATGTAGTTCATGGTTCAAATCTACAGCAGCGCCTCAAGTGATTAAACATTGAACACATCGGCCGGAAGCGGCCAATTTGCATCCTATATTCAAGAGGGAATTTCAAGTTCAAGAATGAATATGGACGTTGCATGGCTAGTTGAAAAACTACCTTTTATGTGTCGTTGATCGTTATGGTTCAAACAATTTGAAGAAGAGAAATAGAACAGAGAGTGAAGTATCGATGGGAAATGTCAAATAAGATAGTGTTGGATTTTGGAACGAGGCATATATCAGGGATTCTGAATCAACGAGACTCATAAAATTTTCAAAATACATACTCAACATTATATTTCAATAGCATTATTGCTTTTATGATGATCCGATCTTGATTTTCGATCACGATACAACTCGCTTCATTGTTGAAATGACGAAAGAGTTTGTATGACAAACCCGTGGCCATAAATGTTTTTTTTTTGAACATATAATACGACCGTTATAATCTTATCTTCAAATTTCCAGAAACTTTTTGAGAAAACGCCTGTTGCTTCACAGATAGGCAATATTCAATACGCTTACATCACTTATGTGTTCGAGATGATGAGATCTTCAATTTCATCTAGTCAACGATGAAATTCATATTTTTGATTAGTGTAATTTACATTGTATTTTTTATAATAGCGAACTTGATTTTCGCAATGGATTTTGTGTTTATAAAAAAAAAAAAAAAAAAAAAAAAAAAAACTATCAACAATCCTAATTGCGTTGTTTTTCAAACATTTGTCTCCTCTTTCAACGTGAATATGCAATACTGTTGTACGATTCAGCCTATGCTGTATGCGTGTCATAGAAACTTTCGAGAATATTTTTCATCCGCGTAATGCAGCGGAAAAACTTTTGGCCATACAGGGTAAGGATGGTATTGTAAAAATGATTTTGGCGAATTGTGATGAAGAAGATCCAAGTTTTCTATAATACAACTTTTATTCCATTTACTTTGATGTGCCTGAATTTAGAATTTATTCATCTGGACAATTACATATTTCTGTGAGAAAAAATTCCGTTATATCCGACAAAAATGTCAATCCATCCGGTAAAACAGGTCAAACATTACACGATGTGTCATCTCTCCGACACACGAACGTGATCTAAATAGTCAGCTGTCAGTGATCACGCATCGTGTAGACTGATGTACTACATAAACGTGGTGGCTTGTCAAACTCGGCGGACGACTCTCACAGTCATGGTCACCGAGGAAATTGACATTCGAATAATGTAAAAACCATTTTTAGACTCTATTTTCGCATGAAACGAACATGTTTTTTTCACGTTCGTGTTCGGAATTGAATTTGAATTTGCGCAGCGTATCTTTTTGTTTCTTGCGTTTCCAACGCCTGGACTCGGATAATAATCGAAAGGTGGCTCCCCCTACCCATTTTTCGACGAAAAGGAGGTGGGCGACTAGGGATTATGCGAGCATATAGGTATACACGTAGTTCTTTTCAAGCGTGTTTTATTTTCATAATATTTAAAACTTGTACAATAATATTTTGTATGAAGTTAACAAAATAAATCAAGTTTTATTTTTCATTGTAGCTGCAGTATTTGTTACATACATACAATAAAAATAACTACTTCTAATAATACGAATGGGTAACATCACAAATAAAAACTTTATAGAAAATATAATAATAATAATAATAATAATAATAATAATAATAGTTATAAAATAAAATTGGATTTCAGATCAGTATTATCAATATGACATACAATTTTGTGATTTTCAACTCACATACTCAACTTACGTAGTATTAGTATTTATAACTTGTTATAATTTTTTTTTAAATTTTAGTTGTTATTTTTTAAGTTTTTAGTTTTCATTCAGGGTATCACAAAGTTATTTTAAATAATTAATAATTTGACGTTACACCATAATATGATCACGCTAGTTAGTATATCTATATAGAACCAAAGTATAATTTGATTACAATATCAAATCGTGTAAGTTTTTTTTTTGTTATGTTATGTTATTTTTTTTTTTTTTTTTTCAAAATTTTAATTGAACGAGCCTCGACGCATTATATCACACATTATAACCGTGAACCGTAATGAAAGAATATTTTGAAATAATGATGAGCGATGATAGTACGAATTAAGCTATTTACAAAATAGGTATAATATTTACAATAGTTGTGACTTTTCTTACTAATAAACGGCATGCAGAATCGAAAAAAATTGATCTCTGGAGTGACGCGCATCATTCTAACACCGACATCACAATGATAATACACAATTAAACGATTCTGCAGCTAAGGTGTATCGAAAAGTCCTATAAGAGCTAAAAATATAAACTTAGGACTGGTGGGAATTTGTCTGATAAACTTGAAAAATCGAAATCCAGATTATTGCGAACAAATTTTACTCCGAAAAGTCTGGATTTTTCGGAGTTCTTTATCGATAAATTTTCAACAATAATTGAAGTTTTTTTCAACAAATTTACCACCAGTTTCGCCAAAGGTGAAGATTAAAGTATATAGTTAGAAGTTAAATAAATAGGAATGCATGAAGTTAACTTAGCGAGTCTTAAACTACTAAAAAAAATTTGTTTAATTAATATTCCGTCATGGTCAGCCGATTTTTTTTTTCTTTCCTTTTTTCTTCACTTCTAATTATCATCAGGCTCACTGATTGATTCTCAATCTCTTATCATCGTCATTCCAAATAATAATTACCATCTTGTCATAATATGCCATATATATATATTACATATATATATATATGCTAACCAATCGTCAGTGCATATTATAATAATTATATATGATACATAATATATAATTGCAGTATAAAAATATGATAATTTCCGTCTGTATATTAT
This sequence comes from Tenthredo livida, assembly GCA_963992785.1. Lineage (NCBI taxonomy): Eukaryota > Metazoa > Arthropoda > Insecta > Hymenoptera > Tenthredinidae > Tenthredo > Tenthredo livida. The sequence goes on along the minus strand of OZ023070.1, from coordinate 5,617,078 downwards.
AATCAGGACGAGTTTTTTTATTTTTTCCAAACCCGAGCTAGTGCAAAGAAAAACTTGTCTCCCGTTAATTTTTTAATAGAAACGAAGAGTTCGTGTGTAACTGTCGATATCGTCTTCACGTCTATCGTCAAAAATTGGGTTATTCTGTTGGTATGACCGTCTGCTGGTGAAAATGACGCTTGGTTTTTGTTGACCGATACTGAACAGTGGTCGTTTGGTTGGTTTTGCAATCGCTGATGATTTACCATAGAAAAATGACCTGCTGTTCGACTCGATCTCTGCGATTGATGGTATCTTCGAGTATTTCAAATCGTCAACGTCCTCGTCACGCGGTAACGGAAGTTTCGAATCACCAGGAACCGGACGACCATCGGGTAGGACTCGGATGACCATTGGACCGACGAGATAAGGTCCAGTATGTCCGGCAGGTCGTAAAAAGTCGCTGATCGGTGCTGAAGATTCTTCGGCAAGGCCGTTCTGATCGCTACCTAATAAACTGGCGTCTGTAAAAACAAGAAAGAACACACAAAAATTAAGACCGAGCATTTCGTTCCTCTCTTTCTTTCCACATTCCATGCCGATCACTTATACGGCCCAGTAAACGAAAAGGAATTGGGTATGTGGAAAACGGTATTAATACGAATTAGATGGAATTAAAAAGACCTGTGTGTCAATTCTTGGCAATTTTTTTAAATTCTATTCAATTCGTGTTAATTCTGTTTTGCACATACTCAATTCGTTTCAATTCGTGTTCGTTTACTGGGGGATGAAAAAAAAGCAATTGGCGTCAAAAAGTAACTAATATACAGTGCACGCCGTCAGAGATACTTGTATAAGTCGCATAGAACGTCCCATTGTGGATAATAATGCAAAAGGTTGGTACTTGCAGGGAGCATAGGTCAAAGTAAAAAAGAGATAGAAAAAGTATCTCTTCTCGTATATTAATTTAACGTATTGGTGTATGAAATGCATAAGATATGTGCCAAGGGAAGAATAAAATGAGGAGGGGAATTGGCTACCTTGCGATATGTTAATATATTGTCGTAAGTGGCCGTCAATCGCGACAGATTAAAAAAACCTTCCTACTTCCGACAGCTGTGTTTTACATAGGTATTAGCTCTGCGTGAAATTTAAATACAATACGAACAAGGCTGCGGTATATAAAAGCGGGTCTTTCATGTCTATAATTGTCTTGAGAATCATGAAATACCAGAATCGATGGGATATACCTCTATTTAACATGTATAATATATACAAGTGTCGTTTGTCGTGGTACGTTCAAGTTCCTACGAATGTTGGTGAAACTAAGTTATTTTTATTTTTTTTTTGAAATTTTTCAAACGCTTACACAAATTTCCATACCCATTGATATCTTGCATCAGAGGGATGGATGGGTGCGTATGTATGTATGTACAGCAATAAGATAGAACATTTTATTGACCATGTTTGATGAAGATGAAAGAGATTTCAGATTCTTCTAACGAATACAAAAATTTACATTTTTAGTTATAGGGTTCAAAGTACTACATCGAGATGCCATTGTCATTGTCTTCTCTGCAATTTACAAGGTATATTAAGTTATACGGTACAAAGGCAGCTGTACTATAAAACACACGCCTGAACAACACCATACAGCAAGAGCAACTAGGCCAAGGACCACATGGAAGATTTTTTTATTTTCATTCTTTAAATAGTGTACATCGATGTCTTGTCATTGAAGCAGTGGCAAATAAAGAAGAAGAAAAAAAAAGAAGAAAAAAACGAAGAAAACGGTTAAAAGAAAGAAATAGACGTGATGAATCTACTTTTGCAAATAAACTATACGAATATATAAATATATATATATATATATACACCTATGTAGGTATACTATTGATAAAAGGCAGGGTGATAAATCAAGTACATAGAAGTAATTATATTCGTGTTAATTATGTAAATAATTAAATCGCTGTTGGTTTTTCCTCATTTTGTTTTTCATATATAGGTATATAGCCAGGTGTATATAGAAAAAGAAGGCTACTGTGGTGAATTATGTATTATACCTCTGCAGGTATCTGCCTGTTATATTATAGTATATAATATAATAAAATTCAACAAATAGAGAAATTATTTATTGTTGTGGGAAAGTACCTCTACTGCAGGTAAACGAAATTGTTGGTGCAGATATTATAAGTGGTTAGGATATATACACTAAACGTTGCGGTCTCAAGATCAACGTTTAAGATTATATCTATATCTATATATATATATATATATATCTAGCTACCTACCTACCTGACTGTATAGGTGGGCATATAGAAATCACGGAGAAAATGTGAAAGCGATAGAAATTACCGCTAGACTAACTATATACCTATATACAATATTAAGAGACAAAAGAAAAAGATGAATTAGAAGAAGAAGAACATGATGCAAAGAGGAATTACCTGCAACTGCACGCGTCACTGAGTGAGAACGAGAAAAAAAAATTTGTTTGAAATTCTAAAATCCCGAGAGCGTGACTGTAATACGATCGCAAATTGAGATTGGGGGGGGGGGGGGGGGGGGGGCAGTGATTTCTTTCAGCGATATACACGTGAATGTGAATATAATGTATATTTCAAAAGGGAACATAATATGCTATTATACATTTCATCTTTACACCTTTACACGATCATATATGTATAGGTATATACACAATTTGTTGTTGTTTTTTTTTGTTTTTTTGTTTTTTTGGTTTCTGATTATTCGTTAGATGATAAATTCAAATTACCTGATCGATCTGCACCAGTTGAATAGTATGAATCCCCATTCTGTCCAAACGTGGAACTGAAGTCATTGTTCGTTACCATTGCGTGCCAAACTGTGAAGCAAAGAAAAAGAAAAAATCAATTTTTTTTTTCTTTTTTTTTTTTTTTTTTTATCACAACAGCTATATAATTTGTTGTATGATCTCATACTATGTATATTAATACTGGGTATTAAAAATTAACAATTTTTTTTTTTTTTTTTTTTTTTTTTCTGTTTTGTACATCCTTGTTTGTTCTATATTTATTGTATACCTATATGTATGTATGTATGTATGTATGTATGTATGGATATACGCATCATTTTTTTATTTAGTCGCAAAGTGCCGCTGTAAACATATTAGAGATAAATAGATACTTATATACTATATGTTTGTACTTATACGCGTGAATATATATATATATATATTCAAAAACGAAAGGGTATAAATTGTGAAAAAAAATTGTAGTTTCAAGTTTCTTAGCAACATCTATATATCTGATAGTGAATGCAATTTTTTTTTACCTAGCTATTTTTATTCGCCATTTTTACCTGTACATTGTTTTGTGATTTGTTGCATAACCAGTTATACTATATAGTATACAAACGCATCGATATAAATAGTATATACGATACACACAAATGTTAGAATACAAATGAGTTAATAAGGTGTCGGTTGTATCCTTATTATACCCGTATATATACACATTATATACCTACATGTGTGTAACACGTGGTATAATTGACAGCAATCAAATCTCATTTGATAATTGAACTGCTATTAATTTTACAACACATTAACATTAACATTGAGTATAACGTGTATTATATGTATACACGCACATATGGGTAATATCAGGTTCTTGAAAAATGTATATAACTTATTTCCGAACGACATACTAACCCGAATTTTCAAACATCAGTGTTCTAAGCCTTGTATTGGTTTTAATCAAAATGCCCCCCAATACGTTATATACGAATGTAAAAAATACATTTTTATTGTTTTTTGTTTCTATTCAAGCTGAAAATATGTCAGCCGTTTATTTTCAAATTGCATAATAAATTGTCGAATAAATGATTAGACAGTTTTTTCTCCACTATACTCTTATTGCCCAACAATTCGAACTATGGTGACGTCGATGAAATAGTATGCTGCGAACCGCGTTTCCGGACTATTCAACACCACTTCCGGTGTGATAAAATTCAACTTATATGTACCTACGGTAGTGAGTATTGTTAATAATTGTCGACTCGATTATATTGTTCAACCTTTTTCTACCGAGAGGCTATACAGCCATCGAAGGTTGTTCTATTAAGTGAATGAAATGACAACAAATTTAACTTGAAATTAAGAAATTCACAAGACGTGTAAGATCATGATTTTTTAAATTGAACCGAGTGAATATACGCGCGGATATTATAATAGAGTAAATAATAGTATAATAATTACTTACTCATTTCTTTGGCACCCCGTTGATAAGGGTCAATTTTGTCGAGATGATCCTCGTCCATGTTTGCCAAATTTCTAAGACCGGATACCAATAGGTTTTTCGTACAATCAGGCATCGATGAATCGGCACAGTACTTGGCTACTTGTTTACTGAACACTCTGTACAAATGACTCATCTGAAACAATTGTAAAGACATTTTTTTATGCAAGATATACGCATTACATTACATCACATCACATTACACCGGTAATTAGTCCAACATTAAAATTAGCTTACACCTCAATATGCAATAATTATTCTTGTATTCAATTAGTTTAAGATTTTTTTTCTTTTTTTTTTCTTTTTCATATTCAATATCTGTCCAAGGCGTTTTTTTTTCAAACATTATTACGGATATAGTACTACAGGCGTGTACAGAATTTCGTAAGACGGATAAAAATGAGAATAAAAATAAAAAATGAAGAATAAAATAAACTGAAAATCATTTCGATTACGTAACACGCTGTGTACAGAATTGTTCGATAAACTATATATTACAGATTTGCATATGGAATAATAATTAAAATTTCGAAATTAATCACACTATATATGATACACTTTCAAATCCGGTAAATCATCTGTAATTTTATTCATTCTTCTGTTCTCCACCCCGAGCTGCCATTCAGGTCGTTGTAACTTTTGAGTAACGATTAGTCTATGTAATATCTAATAATGATGCATAATATGGAAGATTTGAATAAAATTCTGGTGAAATTTATAAATTTATAAATTTCAAATTCTATAATTTTGTTTTTCATTTTATATTTTTATCTACATCACTTTCGAAGAAATCATCAAGTCACATATATACATATCATACATATAGCTATATATCCGTGGACTAATTTAATAGGAAGAGTTTGCTGCACTGTATTTCTGTTACGTAGTTATGTAAACCATTAATATTCAATTGGTGTATCTGGTGAAACTAGCGAATGTGTAACACTGAAACAGTTACATATTCACGACACATTCAACAGGGCGGTGCAGGCAATAATTTTCACAATAAAAATTTAAACGTGATTGGAATAAGAATTGTTACAGTTGCGGTGTTGGCCTGTTCACGTTCGATCTCTACTTATACACGTCGTATACCTTATGTAGTACGCAATAGCTGTTAAGAAGGGAGCGTCAGCTGCATCAATACTGCACTCTTCATAATTAACCGAAAACGAAAACGAAAACGAAAAAAAAAATAAAAATATCATTCGAACGTCAAAATATATCACACGTATAGTTTCAACGATTTTTTTCTAAAAACTTTTCATTTGTTTTTTTTTTTCGATGCATATTAAATAGGTACATATCAGTGGGCGTAAAGTGTTCGAATAACAATTAGCAGAGCTGTTAGTAACCAAATACAGTAGCGCGGTTGGGAACTAGTGTGTAAAAATCTTATGCAGTAAAAAATAATTATGCAGATATAAATTATTTATACCCGTTTATATGAATCTATAAACTATAACCGAAATTTCCACCTGCGAGTGGGACGTAAATATTTGCCGATTCATAGGTCACGATAATCGAATTATATACCTCGCAAATTATTGAGACGCGCAGGTTTATACACCAATGTCAGTATATTGGGTATATATAGAGGCATATAATATAGCAGTGTCGACGTAATTATTATCATTATTATTATATTTATTTTTTTCTCTCTTTCTTATTGCTCAATACAATTGAAATTTTGATTATAGAATGAATTCGTCGTCAATTCAATAATTCAATACGTGCTGACAGCGGTTTACCTATATTTTTTTATTATGTATTTCTACATTTAAATGAATCTTACAACCGTCTGATATACACACACGCTACGTATACGAAAGTGATTTTCATTTGATAAAAACTGAATTGACCAGTCGCCAAAGACGTGACGTAACATTTAATTGCGGTACGTTTTTGCAATTCTATAACCGCATTACCCAAGCGGATGTACCTATACGAGAATCGCAGTTGTTTCGGTGGTCCTGAATCCTGATCTTTTTTTTTTTCGCTTTCCGTTTCTTTTTCTTGGTTGAACTTGAACCCGAATGACCGTCGAATTATTGTTCGTGAAATTCTAACGAAGGTAAAACAATTATCATTCGATGCTGGTAAGATTGAAATTTCCTCATTCGTTTTTGACAAAATTGAAGAATTTTATGAAAAATCTTTCGTTACACCGGATCTTTCACTCATCGAAAGTGCAATTTGGTAAATGTCAGGATTTGTCAGCCATTGCAGTTTTATGTGCAATCGTTACTTTCAGAAACCTGATACGGCGTGGACAGGATTATATTTTGATAGCACCAAATTTCGGAAATCGGTAAAATTGTTTCTGAGGCTTCCCTGGTGAAAATCTCTACTTCTACGAATTTTTAGGGAAATTCGGACATTTCATAGTTTTTCATAAAAAATTGTAGATGTGCGTCGTTTCTCATAAAAAATTGTAGATTCTCTCAGCATTTCATGAAAAATTATAGATTTCGGTGGATCATCATAAAAAATTGTAGATTCTCGTACCTTTTCAGGAAAATTCGTCGTTTTTGTCATTCACTTTAAGCAAAAACTACAATTTCTTATGAAATGCTACGAAATGTCCGAATTTCCCTAATTGATCTTAAATATTCGTAGAATCATTTTCACCGGGGTTATCATCTGAACCGTCACAAATCTGAGCATTGGTGGATCTGATATTTACTGAATCCTCATAGAACTGCTATTTTCTTTTTAGTTTTTTCTTTACTGCAGTATCAAACTACGAGAGACGAATATAACATGACTCACAAACTCCAGATTTCACATCATAATACACTCCGAAAATTTGGGTAATGAGAAATTCTTTTCGGATGAATCTGCACGCCCGAAAAAATACTTTTTTCAGATCTAAAGGTCAGTTTATGTTAAAATAAAGTGCAAAAAGAGTCTTGGAATATGTGATATTGAATCATTGCTACTCCGCGAATTTTTGACGGTATAATTTATTATTCGGCTATACTACTTTCTCACGCTATACGATCGGCCATGGCAATCAGAATTTACTTTTAATGACCCAAATTCGTTGGTATATAAACCGAATCCGGTGAAACGCAATTTCGAAATAACTGTATCGCATAAAAGGACAAGGCTGCAGCGGAACTTCATCGTGCTATTAATACTTAGTGCAACTACATATATGTGTATGGATGTATATTTACATATATATGCGTGTACTATCAACTAAAATCCTTGACGGACTTTCTGTAAATAAAATAATACGTGTACCTATATATGCATAATATATATATATATATATGTATCTGATTTTTCGCTCGTTGAACACTATAAATGTATCTGCTTTCATTTGTGTTCCACTTTTTCGCCTGCTAACAATAAACCTTTACCCATAAACTCTCCGTGCTCGGCGAACGTATAAGAGTAGTAATTTCTGCTGCAATTATAACCACGGATAGTGCACAGTGGTCTTGAACTTGTACTTGTCTATAATGTTACGTATAGTGGATTTGTACTTGAAAGGATCAACTATACAGAGTGAAATTTCATGGACTGTAACATCTCTGACTTAATGTTGATGAATCGATGTGCGATTCTATAGTCGCTTGAGGAAAATTTATGGACAAAACTTACTTTTTCTTCCCTTGATAGGAACTCCCACATTGGTATTGCGGAGCCTTCGATGACTCCAGCAACGCACAGTACAACCGCTGCGGAAATGATAAAACACCGGATATTCATCTTCACTTTTAGATAATTGTTCAATATTTTATCCAAAAGAACCTGTCTCTGATCACTGATCACAGTTTCCCGTTATTTACTATCAAGTATATTGGTTTAGGAGATCTTAAGGATCGATTTTATCGGTTGAAGATGAGGACCTCGGCTTATCGGTCGAGTGCTGCAGATGATAACGTCTCTTATTAATTAAGGTGAAAATTAACGTCTAATCTTAACGTTTTTCGTATAGTTTTATCGTTTTGTTGCACGCCACGTATCTACTGGGTGAAGTGTTCGCATAGAACTGTCTATCCTTAGGTAAACCTCGGTTCGTTATATGCCGGGCTTCCTCGACGAAGAATCTCCCACTACGTCGAAATACCGGCCGACCCCGTCCCCACTTTGGCACCAACTCGGCGCCACATAGGCATATATGTGTGTATTTTTACAGCATCCTGGAGCAGAAGCAGCAGACGATATTCAAGATTCAAGATTCATGATCCAAGATTCAAGATTCAAGATTCAAGATTCAAGATTCAAGATTCAGGAATCAAAAATCGAGAACCAAGAATCAAGATTCGATGGTCGAGGCCCACGCGACGCGCAGAACCGACACTATTTCATCGGATCGCAACAACCGGCTAGCGGCTGTTCGTATCGGGTATGATAATTACTACCGATACAACTCTAGGCTGCAGGAATTTGGCAATTATTAGTTGAGGAAAAAGCCGGGATAAGTAGCTGGTATGGCTATCAACGGAGTGAAGAGGCGAGCGGGGATTTTAGACGAGACGCGAATTGGGATCGTCTCGGTTTTTTCGCAAGGACGCCGGATCTTATCCGATGACGCAAATGTTTGTCCATCTAGTTCAGTATCACCGATTATATTATATTATATTATATCCGTGGCGCGTGGCTCTTAGGTATTTATTCAATCAATCATCTTTCGACTCTACGTATACTAAAACTGTTTTCAAATTTTTTGCATTAAATTCACTATACTTTACCAGACTCTGGTCATGAGACTGAGATTAAGACTAAAACCCAGAATAAGGATTTCAAAGAATTCTTGACAATGATATTCAAAATGCAAGCGCAGCTTCACATGAGCGCTATGATAGAATCTGCCTATAGAATTTATGACAACATTTTTTATTCATCATTCAAAGATACCAAAGCGCTACTATGGAAACATATTCCAACGTTGAAATAATTTGACAACGTAGGATTGAATGACGAGTCGATGTCTGCAAAAATCGTAGCGTTCTATGATCAACCTCATGATTCAAGCACTAATTTATCTATCGACTTGACATTTGTTGCCTTAGTTTCATAGAACCCTTATCTTTGAATAGATTCAAACTCAGTTTTGTAATGGTAAAATATTTGCAGATAAGAATTTTGAATCGTTTATTTTACTTTCATTTAACAAAAATAGAAATAAAAAAAAAGGAGGAAATTTCTTCAGCCCTTAAAGAATATGGGTACCGTGTGAACACACAAAGTCGAATGGAACAACGTAGTTCCTTTTGACCTTTTGTCCAGAAAATTTTGCGTCGAATACCGGGGGGGTTAGCAAATTTCTGCGATAAATAACAATGTGGGTGTTTTATAGACGTAAAATAATTTATAATTGATTTTGAAGACAGTGAACCGATCCTCAAGTGCGTCAATGAGATCCTTGGATGCTCCATAATAGTTGTGATCATTTGTTGAAAGTTCGAAAGTATTGGGCTAAGATACTATCGGCTAACATGGTCATATTTTTGACAAAATTTACCTAAAATGTAGAAAACGGGACAAGAAATCTTCGAAGTTCATATTCTCCATTCAAGTCCCTGAAAATATGGTTCAGACGCTTCAGATAAGGCTACGAGGTTCCTAGGCCCACAATTATGCCCACAATGCGTGTCAAATGGGTCAAATACAATTATAGAAAGTTGGTGATCTCTGATGAATTCGTTGCAGTATTCATCAAGGCATGTATACCCGTCTGCCCACTTGTAAGTTGTACTACTCAAAACTGCAACTTCTTATATGCTACTTGGAAAATTTCCACGTTATATTAACGCCATGAGATTTGCTCACGAGTCTTTAGTGCGTAACAGCTCTCCTCAAAAGTGTGGAAAAAAAATATAAGTTTCAACTGGTTTTGCTCGGCAGGAGAAATTCCCAGGAGGAAATGAGCCTGTTCAGTGTTCTTCTCACTCAAGTGGCAATGAACTCGTTCCGCATCTTGTATATGTTTCATCATTTATGTATTGCACTTATATTAATTATTCTATAGGTACTACATTGACATAAGGCTTTTTCACGGAACTTGGCATACAATCATATCACTTCAATGATTCGTCAATGAACTGTAAATTTCTTCCTGATTAGGTAAACAGTTGCCTAGACTTTTTATTGCCGTTTCGTTACAGATCCGTGATTCAGAAGAGTATATAGTGGATTTCTTATCACTGTGATGATCATTTGAAGCTACAAAACTACCCTACAGATATAAGTTTTGAATAAGTTTCAGATAACGATCGAGATATACTATACCCATGTATATCCAACGGTTATTGACTTACAACCAGCCACTGTCACCTGAGGTGATGATCCTGCTAATTCTGTTTCGAAACAAAACGGTTAGTGGGTGTTCGGTAGGTGTTGCAGTCGAAGCTATATATACGGTGCAGTTTAAGTTGTATTTTGTATAATTGGAATGAATTTGCTGTATTTTCTTGTGGCACGAAGCCAGAAGACAGAAAATCGGCTGAAGTAAATATGTATTGCGTATATGCCTATATATGGGTGTTACTTAACTAACAACATAATAAGATTGCAGATTTTTAACCGAAGGCTAACATTACATAAATTCAACCTATACAATACATATACTGAGAATTTGGCTTGACTTGGATCATTTTGGGAATTGGCACTGTATCCAAGAAAAAGGATACAGTTGACTCAGAAGGGGTGAAAAATTATTGATAGTGATAATCAGGTGAAACAGCACGGTCGGAGCGCGCAGACGCTGAATAATTCGTATTCTATAAGAATAGCCACTCGTTGCGCTGAAAAATCCCTAGAATAATTTAGCGCGTGATCAGTGGTGAGACGCGTACCGACTCTAGGGAGATTTTTGTGGGTTGGCTCGCTCTGTAAGAACTTTGATGAATCGGCGTCGGCGCGAATTGACCGTGTTGTTTCACCTGATTCTGACGGTTTGAAGCGAAGTCCATAAAATTTGAAATAATTATTAATTAGGTATGAAAATATGGATAATATCAGATGGGAAGAAAAAAGTGAAGTAAAATCGAATACATTTCATCCGTGATCGAATGTAACACTAGTTTATTATGTCGAGGTCCAATCCGAGACGTAATATGTTTAGAATTTATATGTTATGATGCGACGCATTGCGTCATTGAATATCACGTTCTTATCTAAGGTCTTCCGACTGATGGCCTTCTGAAAATATTTTTTAACGCTTTTTTTTTTTTTCTTCTAAACGCCTCTTAAGGCCTTTTAGGGCCACGGAAAATTCTGACCGTATAACTATACGTCACAGGAAACCGTCTCGTTGTCAGTTCTCTTTCAAAGTTTGCTCCGTACGGTTTTTTCCGAAACTGAAGCGGCAAGAGTGTTTAAAATTGGTTATTAATTTTTTAAACCGATTCGGTAAAGCCCAGCAGCAGCTTTTGCTGCATTATCTATACATGGATCGTTATGTCAGTTTGAAATTTCCCGGAGATGGGTAAAAACACGGCTTCATAACGCCGAACTCGTTGCGATAGATAATTTATTTACGATTTGTCTCGCGCATTATTACTTGCCGTTGCAAAACAATTTTTTAGTAGCACACCCAGGAATTCGAATGTTTACCAAATTTATACTCCCACCATTTATACCTACATACATATATTCGATGCTACACGAATCGGCGGAGGATTACGCATCTAATTAATACGAATTGCTTGATCACAAAAAAGAGAAAAAGAGAAAAATAAAAAAGTAAAAAAAATAGCAAATTTAATGTGAAATAAAATTGAAAAAATAAATAACGATCCTTTAAAAGTTTAATCATTGCTTACACGAAATGTATTTATTTTATTTTTTTGTTTCAACTTTTCTATATTATCATGATTCTTTTTTCTTTTTATTATTATTATTATTATTATTATTACTTTTTTTAATTCCAACTTGTGGCACACGATTTGCTATACATTAGAACAGGTATATCATTCAGCCCCGTCATTATACGCGCATAGAAAATTTCTGCAGGATATCGAATAATGTCGAATATGTCGTCAGTCCTTTGTTCTATTCAGTTGCTGTTCGTGTTTGATCATCAAAATGTCAATGAGAGAGGTAAAGAGGGCAATGACCTACTACTAAGCCAAACTTTCTTTGGAAATACGCATTGAGCTTACGTATGGCCTGATATCAAGAGCTGGTATATTACCTTTCATTTTTCCAATCTGAGAACAGCTGATAGGTAGAAAATTTCTCTATTATAGATCCTTCGAATATTGAAAGGGACAAAAATTCTGAAATGAGTTGATCAAGTTTGTCAGCCCGCTAATGGGGTCAAGACTGTAAATTTAGCTCGAATTTTTATGACCTAAGGTGTACTTGCCATAGAATATCGACTGATGAAAAAATTCCTGAAATTCCTAGCTCTAGAAATCATTTTTCTTTTTTTTTTTTTTCGACGACAGATCTTATCTTCTACTAGATTATGCCCGAGCTTATTGTCGTATGTATGTACATAGCATATTCTACTATACAGTCAGATGTCAAGGTTCGGGTTCTCGTACTCCAGGCTGGGGAAATATATTCTCTTGACATTTAGAATCTCTTCCTGATTTCTTCTCAAGTAATTGCAATGATAGAAATTCTTGAAAACTGACAATGATGATCCTTTGCGATTAAATTATTACTGGAATCTTGCGGGGATATTGGAATACTATACAGGGTGAGTCTCTTCAAAGGTCCGAAATGGGTGGGACTTACTCAGGGCGAAGGCACGCATTCAGCCAATCAGGTAAACAATTATCCGGGTGGGGATAGGGTAGCATGATGCTTGATCACGAATCACGGCGTGCCTTTGCCGCACGTAAGTCCCACCCATTTTGGACCTTTGAAGAGACTCACCCTGTATAATCGGATCCACTGTAGGCCGTGTCGTAAGCAGCTAATGGGACTTTGCACGTCGAAATATTGCGTTGAATCATTATTGCATCCGTCTTACCGTAACGAATATCAACATGAAAGCTTTCTTCGCATCATCGACAATCATTATCGATGATCATTATTAATTACGTAATTAAACAATGAAGAATCGGAAATACAAGGTCCGAGTTCTTGGCGTATAATTGCCCGTCAGTAATTCATATTCTCATTTGAAGATTCCATAGAATAGAATTTGCAAATTGTTGTTTCGTATATGCATGTATGTATGTATAATAAACTAAAACGTAATTGTGGCTTCGAGTTTGCTGGTACGGCGCAGTAAATGATAGTGAAATATGATCGAAAACAATGAGTTGGTTTCGGAGAACACAATGAGAAATTCTATACCGGGTATCGTTTACCGTTCTTAGTAATTTTATTATCACTTTACCATTTATTATTCTGCATGAATTTTTGCATTTATTTTCAATCCCAATTCGTTATTGCTTCTATATTCCGATTTATAAGATGGACCCAGTCTAGCCTCCAACGCCATAACGACGAACACAGTCGAATTGTAAATGAAATAAAATTAGTTTAAAATAAAAAGTTAAGTAATTTACGATGTATAATATCATGAGATCCACACGTGTTATTATACGCAGAATCGTTAGAAACACAATAAAGGCAAATAATATTATATTTCGCACTACAACATAAATTCTCTAAGCTTTCAATGTTATGACAATAAATTTAAGTCAAGTTAATGAATAATCGTCTTAAATTATTTGGTTACATAATAATTTGAATCGCATGACTCACAACGAGTTGTACATTGATTAAGAAGCAGGGAAAAATGAAACTGGATTCAAACCGACTATAGCCTGGTGTTTAACTATCCGGAAATAAGTTTGTAGCTGTAAGTAGTACCTAATAACATTTCGATCGTAAATCTGTCTGAATTGGATCAAGAACAGTGAAATTATATTGTCACTTATTTTTGAATTCTTGATTCTGAATTCAAAATAAATGAATGACACCATTCCGAACACCGCAGTCAGTACTACTGTTAATTGGTGTTCGGTTATTTGTGGCCCTGATAGGTCAGTGACAAGCTTTACCTTTCTCCAAGACCATGAATATAAATCGGACTACCGATGCAGGTAATATACTATTTCGGAACACAGCTTCGGGTGAGACCCTCAATCTGCGTCATCGATACGTCACATACGTGGGTCGTGACGTAAAGTTATACATAAACGCTTGACGACAAAAACGTAGGTTCGTTTGGTACGATATTTTCTGAAATCGGTTTGATTGCTTTCGATGATTCACTGCCGAAGTATCGCATGGACAGCAAGATACACTTTGAACGGGACTTGTTCGAAAACAACCTTTAATGCGTTGATGAATATGATCGTCGGAAATGGCATCTTGATTTCGAAAGCATCATAGCAGAAGGTTTCTGGCTCATAGAACATTCAAAATTTCAAACATACGACCCATGCATGGTACGAATCATCTTGCGATGTTCGCCGAAATATATAGTCGAATTATTTCAAGGTTCAAAAAGGCTTTCATAGTAGGTACCTTTGGCGTGATTGTAGGACAAATCGCCTGATCAAGTAGAAGCTTGGAATTGGATTAGAAAAGTTAGAGATTTGGTGTCTGAACAATTGGGGACGGCAATAACCAAAATCTAAGCAGCGGTTGATCAAAGTCCTTGAATTTGCTTTCATGTTGCCTGTATCCATCGCTGAGACCTGAAGTCTCAAAACTTCTAACTATTTTACTAAAACATATAATTTTCACAAAATAACCGATAAACAATGTTTAAATTATTCTATTCGAGAAGGGGGGCATCGGAAGAATAAGAAGAAAAGGCGTGGGAAGAGGGGGAGTTTACCCTTCGGACCTCCACGCACAAGAGAAGAGAAGGACCCGGAGCCCGTAACGTCGTCTCGGCGCCAGGAAGATTCCAGAATTGATTATACCGAGTTCGTACACCGGTGATGATACGGCGACGAAAGATATGCGGCGAAATGTCAATCTGGCGCCGCAGCCGGTTCTATGCTCACAAGCCTCACCAATTTGCGTCAGAGAGACATTATAAACCGCAGCTACCGAACGCTACCCACCTCTCTGACTCCATAGAGCCCATACATATAAAGGCAATAGATATCGCCAAATATCGTTGGAAATTTTTCGAACGGCTATTACATCGTAACGCCGTCGCGGAGCCAGCTTAGACGTCCACTTGTTTACTAGTTTTAATTGCCTTACGAGATTTTGCGCTATACCCGAGTCCTGGCCAGAAAAACAGGCTACAAATTATACGCTAGCTGCGTAACACACAAGCACGCTACCAGTGTGTGTTTCTTGTGCACATATACGCCCGTCAGCGCCACCTATTTGGGGCTGAGGCGTAACTGGGATACGATTTATATGTATGTATACGACGATACAAGCTTGATTCTATGCATGTAGGGGTACGCAGCTAGCGTATAGTGCAGCCAGGCCAATCAGTCACTACCAGATAAACCAAAGCCATTTTGCTTCTTCAAAAGTTATTATGTAGTTGGGCAAATATCACCGTGAAAACTATCACGTTATTTCGATCGATTTAGAGTAGGTTTCAACAAATTCCCATTTAGACTAGTGGATAAAAAAGTATATAGAGAGCCCTCCCGTATACATCGTACCTAAAACACACATCCAAGAGGCTATACTGCAACCGGTTTTTTATTTTATGAGCAGCGGAAATGCTACCGAATTACGCAATCCCGCAAAGTATCCGATGTCGTTAATATCAATGACCATAAAATATTTTAAATTTTCAAACCACGATGGTGTCCTTGTGTGCTTCTCTGGCCAATATTTGACCTTCTACAAACCTACAGGATGTCTATACAATTTGCGCATTTGAACTATCGGAAGATTCCAATAGGGTAGGGAAGAAGAACCACCATAGTGGTTCCTTCGCTCCCTGGCGCCACCTGGAATAGCCTTGCGTAACCTGAATTGGAAATATGTGTTCCGTTTCAAATAAAATCGCCGTTTCTATGAAACTGTTCATTTTCTCACACTGCCGAACAGCTGGGCAGCAGGGAATCCCCTTCGTCTCATATCTTCACATAAGATTTCATGGTTTCCATGATGGTCACAGGTCAAGCTTGAAATGAACTCTGTATTCACGGTCTGTTGGATAATTGGCACGTTTTAGTTCTCATAGTGACTCCGGACGCAGATGAGTATCCGGGTCTCGCGTTGATTGTATACAATTATCTATATCTATACGTATACAGTACATATATGATAGCGCCTCGTATAGCTGGTATAATGAAACGGATTCCTGGGTTTTGCCGCGGACAAATCGCGTGAAGATTACTCATAGTCAAATACTGTCAGTAATATGGCAAATATACAAATTTCTGAAAATCTGTTTGGTAATATTTCGGCGTGTACAGATGCCGCTACAGTTGTTAACGGGTCATTAGCTCAATTCCGAACTCCGAATTAATAGGCACATTAAATAAACATCGCGTTTGATCAATAGATCGAAAATATATAGGTGTACAAACATTATATGCTTTGGTTCATAGCAAAATTCGGGACTACGGAATTTCCCAAAATTTAAAAAGCGAATTATTACCGGGTATATACAGTGCGTAACTAATATGTTCGTCAACTTATGTAGCACTGGCAAGTCACGATGGAATCTTTGACCAAACGTTGATGATACTTTGATAATAATAATTGACAGGGTCAAACGATATCGACGAATATATGACGTCATATATTTTAGTCACTATATGTATTTCGCCGATGCGAGAATACCTTACAATTAGTCAGACACGCGTCATCGTTATTCGGCTTTAAAATGTATGGATATGTAGTACCTACGTCATATTATATTGAATGATTATGGTTATTACCTCGGGGCTACTGGCGCTATATTGTGAATGAGTTCGTTCAAATTTGAAAATGTCAAAATTGATGTAAATGAATTGAAAAAAATAAATAAATTTAAAAAAAAAAGGATTGTGAAATAAAATTTCTGACACAAGAATAGACTTGAAATTTTAATCCTTCTTGTATAGGTAGACGTCTCTTTAGGTCCGGTTAAACACCGTTTCAGCACGAACTGCACGGTATCGTTGGATGAACTCTATTAATCGGCTCTCTTGACTAAATCGTGTTACTATTTTTTGTTTTTTATTCTTAATTTGGTTTTCTGTTTTATTTGTGATTCGCTTTTGAAGTAAATTGGTCTAGCCGACAGAAAACTATTAGGCTCATCCCACACCGCGACGATTGACGCACGAGCTCCTTTTTAGGGCCAGAGCTGAGACATCAATTTGTATATACGATATATTCTTAATCGACTATATATCGAGACATGTCCATAATATATCTTTACAACGTCTTTAAATCAAGCACCGAAATTCCTGGGCAAAACTCTTGTGTTAGCGCGGGTTCGTCGAATGCCACTGGCGCCAACGGTCATGTATATACCTAACAGACATCAATTTTATTGGAATGCTGACTGTTCCTCTTCTTTTCATTTTTTTTTATATTTCTTTTTTTTCCTCTTCTTATCTCATATTTGCCAACAAGATAGAAAAATTCGAAATCCTGTTCGCATACGATGCGACATATAATTAATAAAATAAAGTTTCACGAGCAACACCTCAATTTCAATTTTCTATACATCTGTATAAGAAGTGTGCAATTAGACGTGTTCAAAACAAGTTGTACCTAACATAAGTCCAATCTTTGATAAGAAAGTTGTTTTTGAAAAATTTATACTGTTTTAACCTTCCAAATATGTATCGCTAGATTTATATAGATGATATTTAATCATATTCCACATACCCACCCCAGTTTTGTTCCGGGCTCGAAACAAAGTTGACTTTAGAACTTGTTTCAGATAATTCGGGATCTTTGAGATCTATCACCTCACGAATAAAGTTTAAATATGTCTCTGAGTCAGGTGTATCGCATACATTCAAACACACAGCTGCCTATGTTGAACAGTAACTTAGCAGTTCTAACAGATTGAGGATTCCCCAGCGAGTTGAAAGTCATTTTGTAATTCTACCAAAGGTCTGCAGGCTCGATGGAATGTTAAAATATTCTCAAAAACGCGATAAAAATACGTTGCTTCTTTTTTTGGGAGGAAATTAGCTGTCCCCTGGTAGAAGTGGTCGGAAAACATTAATCAAACCATGATGTAGAATGAATCTTTTATTCATTCGTTTTTCATCCGGTTTTTATTTGATCATTTGATCATCGGGTTCTCTTTCTATCTCTATCCCTATCGCATGTATTGTATTATGCATATTTTGTGAACCTTTGAACGCGACGAGGTTACACGATTTTTATTTTTTTTTCTTCCTTTTTATCTTTTACCACAGGGAAATGAATAAATGAATGTAAGATAAAAGACACATCAACACTGTATAGTATATACCGATTAAACAGCGAACTAAGTTTGACATAAGAATTTCTTAAGGCGGTCAACGATCGACGCTCGATTTAATTTCCTGGCGTACCACGTGGCGCTGCTAGTAAACATCAAGATCACTGACACTTGGGTCTGTTGCACTAGATGGCTGTGGTGATGATAAGACCTCACTTGTTTGAAGATTTCTTCTCCTGATTCTATATGATGATGTTGAATTCAAATTATAAGCGAATGATAATTGCGATATTCCCGCGTTGAAAGTCAGCGTCAGGATTGTAAGTTCAAAGATATAAATTTCAGAAGCCTAACTTCATAATATACTGCAGTATCAGCATGTAGAAAGACGAACGCTTTATAGGTAAGATGAGTTTTCAATGATCGTGTAATGACCTTTAACTGCGGTGACATTAATATGTCGCTAAAATTCCTGAAGATTCTAAGAATCGCGACTCCTGTCGGGACGCTAACGCAGCTGTATACGGAGATTAAAAATCGGAAATCTACCGATTGTCGAGGACAAGTTTCGAGTTAAGACCTCGCCGTGTCATAATTCGCGGCGTAGCGACGCCCCGCGGCCATGGCAAGGACGTCGGGCTTCCGTCGAACTCTTAATACGCGATCACGTAGAAATACATAGTAAACAACTTGAGAATTTACATTTTTTTTTTTTTTCATTTAAACCGCGGTTCATTTTCCCGACAAAAAATATTCTAATCACATTATCTCTGCACGTACATTCACGTGTCATTTGGGTCACGTGCAAGTTTACGAATGACGATCATTAACATATTATATGTATACTTGTAATTGATGAAAAAAACAATAGTTATAGAACCTGGGATTCAAATTTTGGAAACAAAATGAAGTTTAAATCAAAAACGACAGCGAAAAAGAATATCGAAATTTAACTTCCGAACTGCGATACGTTGCATTTAATGATATACCTTATAGAAACATGGATTTCATGTTGCTGGTATACGTGGTGCCCAGTCTTAATGCACATTCAAAGTTATGTCAAAAATAGGGAGTTGCCTGTTTCGTACGGTGAACGCTATTTCCTAGTCAAACTTATTGCTTATTGGAACTCGGATTGGAATATAAAATTAATTCCACAAAGTACAAGATGCTAATATCATTATGCATCAACAATAATCTAAGGAGATCTGAGAGATCGGAAAGAAGAAAAATTAGCGATTAATTTTTATTGACAAATGGTATTGTGTTTCAGGAATTTGATATTGGTTAACATGATAGAACTCAAGGGCTAATATACGAGAATATTATGTGAATATGTCGAAGGCTTTAGTATAATTAAAAAAAAATTTCAATTGATCGATGGTCGACATTCATCATCCGAATTTTTTCAACGTAAGGCAGACCCAGTAATAGGTTGAACGTTGGATAAAAAAAAAAAAGAAACAAGAGACAGAACCGATGAATTATTGAAATGTGATTATCTGAATTCGACGATTGTCGTGTCGTCGATAATTATTCGTATGAAAATAATGGCTTAATTATTAACGTGGGAGATAATTTATGTATACTATTCAAACGGTCGAGTCCGTATATTTGGGTATATTAACATTATTTTTTCATCTGATTTTTCTAACTAATCAGTGGCGCTTCGTAATAGTAATATAAGGACGTAACGAATAATAGTATGAAAAAACGTTGAATAATTGGTAATCCGAAATCGGTATTCATCTCGTTATTTGAAATTTGATTGTGTAGATTTATTTCATTTGGAACAACCATGTGAAAAATTATGAACCAAATCAAAAGAGTAGAGGGTCAAACCCAGGTCGAGTTGGCGTGGAATGCCCCATATACAGAATAGCTTAATAATAATTTATAAATGGAGGATATGGATCCAGTCAAATTTTATAATTTATGAAAATCGTATCGTTATTTTCGAATGAATGTCTAACGATAGAAGAAATCTTACTGTGGGTTCAAATTCTATTGAAAGCAAGATAATTTATGTCCAGGAAATATGGCTTTTATCTTTCTCTATCTATCTGAATAATTTTGAAAATATTTCAAAATCTATTGGTGAAATAAATTTTAAATTTTTATCCTTGTAATACGAGAACGAAGTCTTATATGTATACCAATATCACTATAACCATAATATATTGCCAAAGTTTCCGAAAGATTCAAAAAGCGATACAAACTTGTGGAAGAAGAGCGAGAAGTGAATTTCAAAGACAATACTGTGTCGAAAATTTATTCAATCTCTTTTCTTCAGAAACTGAACAAATTTTTCGAAAATTATTCATTCCAGCAACAAACTTTGACTGTCGGGGATTATAAAAACGCACACAAATAATTATTATCCGCGATTTGAAGAATTGTGATCACGATATGTCACAGAGATTTCTCGAGAAAATGTTTGTATATTATCATTCTGCGATCATTCGAAGAGAAAAACCATTCGAAGACCGTATAACATGTTGCTTGCGCGGGGGTGATCATACTCTTCCATGACACGTGACGAAGACCTATTTGTCAGGTGATAATAACTTAATGCAGTCGCAAAGTAATTTCAGGAATTCCCTGCGAATTTCTCGTGATAAATTCGATTGCGTCACCCACGCGGAGAGACTGGCGCACCTGCCCACGTATTCGTTAATCCAGGTATTCACAGAGCTCTAACTTTAGCGATCCTGTTTCTAGGTATGTGCATACCTAAACTATTCCGAAGAATAACATCGTAAATTCTGCGAGTTATATTCTCATGATTTATTTTCATTATTATCGTTTTTACCAAGAGTTGAGGACTTCGTGATGGTCTAAAACAAAAAAATAAAAAATAAATACGAACTATGAAGTGGAATTCGAAAAATCTTATTCCACGAATAAAATTGCCGAGCCTAGACCTTCCCTACGAAATGACAAAAAGAGTTCTGGGCTATTATCAATTATAAAAAATTCTTCCATGATACAATATGCAACGACTAGTATCATAAACTTCAAAGAGGATGATGTAAGGACGTATACAACGTAAAGCAGAATATGATCATTCGGTGATTCAAAATTTTCCCGATGACTGACTTGAGATGATGTCATGTTTTTGCCGCGCTCTGCGCGCATGCTGCTTCACCAGTTGAAGTTGACGGTCGACACCAATTAATCGCTGAATGACTAGCGAGGCCTTAATTCAATTCACTCAGTTGACTGAGAGTACCGCCGCCTTTCGGCGCGGGTTATACTAGATTCTATTAAAAGATGAAAATCATTGTGCCCGTTGAGTGTAAACGTGTGTGGAATTTCACACTTACGCCAGTTTTTTTTTTTTTTTGTTTTCTTTTTTCTCTCTAATTTCCTGGGATTTACTGTCCGGGCGAAATGTCCGTACTCAGATCTCAGCATCACTATCTATTTTTAAAAATCGGTCATTTATACCGGCTCATACGTATATCAGCGATTCACAGAACGATAATACAACTTAAAAGAGAAGGACGTAGCTCCGACGACTATGATCATTATCGCCAATAATCCGTCCGAAAAATTTCACCAATTTTATTCATATATAAGATCAGGATATAAAAATAGATGCTTACTAGTAGCGCGAAATAACTTTACCTAATCAATAATAATTAATAACTTCTTACAGTACGTAAATACTAACAGAAAATTATCATACTTAGCGGGAATTTCCTGCGCTAACGCCTAAAACCGGCAACTCTTGTCCCATCGATGCACGCATGTTGCCATAAAACAGGCCCGCCTGTACTGACTTGGGTCAAATATTCCGTGGTAAGTAACTCGCGGGGAATTTCTCGAAACGGACGTTTATTGTTCGCAAACTTATATATCGATACCTCCGCGGAATAACCGGCTATCTCAGAAGTTGCTTGAAAAAGCAGCTATCTCAGATTTTGCTTGAAAAAGCGGCTATCTCAGATTTTGCTCGAAAAAGCGGCTATCTTCAAATCATGCTAGCGAAATTTTGCGTCAAAACCGTAAAATTATGATTCAAAAGCTGAAAAAACAGGTTGGAGCAAAAGCCCAGACATTATAATGTCTGCTCCAATCTGTTTTTTCAGCTTTTGAATCATAATTTTACGTTTTTCACGCAAAATTTCGCTAGCATGATTTGAAGATAGCCGCTTTTTCGAGCAAAATCTGAGATAGCCGCTTTTTCAAGCAAAATCTGAGATAGCTGCTTTTTCAAGCAACTTCTGAGATAGCCGGTTATTCCGCGGAGGTATCGATATTCTCGCGCCAAAACCTGACGGACCCAAAGTTTAAATTTGAATAAAACCATCAGAGTATGCGCGTTGTATTGGAAAATATGAAGAAATAAATATACGTACACATACACTCGACTCGAAATTACGTGGAAAATGTTATGGTGGTAATGACGTTAAACAATTGATCAATTAGAAATATTTCAACAGTATTGGTGAATATAATACGCCCATTGCGTAACACACAGGCAAACTAAACTAAGCTTGTGTGGCGTATACATGCATGAAATTGGCATCCAAGTTGTGGCAGGCATCCACGTTAGGCGGCGCTGTCGGCCGTATATGTGCACAGCTCTCACGCACACTAGTAGCGTGTCTGTATGTTACGCAAGGGGCCTATAGTAACGAGAGATCATCAATTGTAACGGATAATCATTTGAATAGCTATACGCGATGACCGTTGTACCTGTATATCTTTTTAGAACTAAAATGTAATAAACACATTAAATTTATTCTGTTATTCTACAGCGGGTAGACAATTGACGTATGTATTATGTAGACGCGGTTAATGGCAACCTGGCAATAAAGAAGAATCAATGTTTTTTACAGCTTGTCTTGTCGATACCTTACTTAGTATATCTATATTATGTAAATCGCCGATAGCATTGACCCTATTGTAATCGGTGTTCTTCACGTGTACAGCGTCTTGTGACGTCATACATCGAGTACCTAGTCTCCTGCGATAGTCACGTTAGCAATTATCATAGCTGATTTTGCGGTGTTCAGTTATTAACTCAACGACGATAATAATCAGGCAAATAATTAACGGTGCCTCATCGCATTTTTATAGGCAATGAGCAAAAAATATTTCTATATATGGTTAATGATTGAGAATTCCAAGTTAGTCATTCAAAAAGTTGAAGATTGATCAATAAATTCCATGTTGCTATCGATTTGAAGAAAAAAAAACAGAAAAAAACAAAAGTATTGTTCTTCACAGTTTTCTGCATTTGTCCGCATTAGAATCACGTGATGGTGTAGCCGTTAACCTGGGGGTTTTATTATGTTTAAGTAAATCTGACAAGACACGGATGGATAAGCATGTTGATGCGGTAATATCCGAGGTAGGAAAAAAATTCCACCAAAAGATACGGAGAAAAAAGAAAAAAGGAACATATTTACGTTATAAGTTATGAGGCATTTAATAGGCAATGTGGCAAAAAATATTGGTCTCCTTGGCAAGGTCGTCTACTCCTTCTCCGACGCCTGCCGGACTTTGCGTTACTATTTTATGGACACACACGCACACACATATGGTATATTCACGCATAATGAATACGTATTATATCTACGCACCTCCACGTTCGAGAATTGTCACCAGTTTCGTATAATGAGAGAAAAATGGAGAAAAAATAACAACGAAATACAAGTTTATGCACACATGCATAGAGCCGAGTGAAATCACCTACCTGTATCAAACTGACCGCTAAAATGCGCTTTGTAAAAATTTGAACCGAATTTGTTCGAGCGAAAAAGTCGAGAGTATGTATGATACTTTTCAAATGTATGTAGTTCTCGCGGGCTGCGCGAAGGCAGTTGGGAAGACGCGAATCGCCGGAGCTTACTGACTGGCTGAAATATTGCGCGACCGTTACTCCTTGCTTGAGTCGAGCACCGATTAGGCAACTTGAACTTGCTCCCATTTGAAAATTATGATACCCTCGACTTTTTGCTGAGATAATATCGTCTCAGATTTTCACAAAGGGTAATGTAGTACATCCAGCAGCGAAATATACTGGCGAAAAGTTTGTATATAAGATGAATATCCTGCAAGAAAATATGTCTCGCGTTTTTGATAACGATTTAGTTTGTTAAATTCGAACGTTTGGTTGGATAAAAAAAGGTGAAGACCCGCTCGCAGTGTGATTTATGAAACTTTCGTGTGCATATAATACACGTGTGGGTTGGATAAACGTAGAGCGTCAGATTTACTTAATTTTGACAATATGGTATTGAATGAATAGTGGCATTAAGTCAGATCAGTTAAATGCTTGATTGCATCTCTTGAGTTACGAGTTACTGTAGTTTAAGGATATTTATTACAGTGCCGGATTCCTGGATAAAAATCTATTTTGATTTCTGTGGAATTCGTATCTTATTACCGAGCGATTCATTTAAAACCAGGATGTTCGAAAATGTTAAGCCGCATGCCACTATTATACAGACGCGAAATTTTATGGCAGTTTTGACCGACATTAATTTTATGAATTTAATCGCGAACTAGCTCGCGAAATTGTAAAAATGTTCTTTGCTTTCTATATAACAGATACCTCAACGTACACCTACACAGTTGATTATAACTTGAGGAAAAAAATAAGATTTAAATTACACACATTTTATTCTAATAGTATGAAACTTTGGGCTTAGCATTTTTGTTTTTAGGTGGGTGCTATCCTGATAGCTAATACACATACCTACTTCGAGGAATTTCTTGCTGACAGGCTTTTTTGCGAAAAGTAAATTATCGATGCAAGAAAATAACCAGGTTTTAATTTGAATACGAAGTGAAAAAGCGCGTTGTATATAGCCCGTATAGCTTGGCGCCAAGACGGCGCGACAACAAACATCTTAAAAGCTAGGCAGATGCGATCGGCCAAAAGACCGTAACAGTTCGGAATTTAAGGTATTCACAAAAACTCACTCGATTAATCACAGATAAGGAATTAATAATAATTACATTTCTAAATAGCCTTCTACGCTTTTGCGACTGGTTTTAGAAGCCGAAGCCACCGCGTACTACAACCATATTTAACTGGATGGAATTATGTCATTTGCATGAACGCATCGTGTTCAATATATAACTAAATGATATTTTGCCAATTAGGTATTATCAGTTTCTGAAAAACTGCCCAAGATCATGAGTCCATGAATAAAATATTGACGCTTCCGTGCGTCACTCGACTACCCAGTATCTTGTGAATCGATGGGATCGATTGAAAAACCGTAACAACAATGCAATTATTTTTAAAAATAGAATTATGTTTGCGTACACTTTCAGTTCTGCGCTATGAATATTGCAAAAACTTGAATTTGCACACTTGCACATTAGTTTACACGTACAACACCACACTACTTCGATTAGAAGAAATATCGTTTAGTTATATCTGCATGACTCTCCAATTCATTCTCATGATAATCTTGAACTGCAAATTTGACCGAAAAAGGTCTAACGCTGACCGAATCTCTTAATCGTTAGACTAAACCCCATCGCTTGATATATCTCTCAGAAGTGTTGTATATTCGTCTAATTTTTTATTTTTATTTTTTATTAAATCATAATCAGTCTAAACTGCAGTTCTCTAATTCCAGAGATTCCATCGATAAAGAAAACGTTATCAATCCCACTTAGCCAGTAGCTGCGAAAGTAATTATTCAGACCGATGTGACCATTGGGTACAATTAATAAACCATCGGACCATATTAGTCCCCAGAATAATTTCTCACTTATTCTATTTCATGAAATTATCCGAGTGGTAATTATTTCATTTTTTACTCTAATCCGAAAGTATGACTTAACATTTCTATATATCGACGCCCCCTAACGAAATCAGCTTATCTTAGCGCTGTCGACAGAAACGGCGTACTATCTGTGTGTTACAAGTATATAGGAGATACGCTGTTTTTGTCGACAGAATATTTTACTCTGTTTATCATCTGTACAGCTTACCAGTAGATAGTGATGGGCGATGATAGTGTTGAAACTAGAACAAAAATAAAAGACTGGGGGGATAATGAGATGGTTAATGAATTGATTTTCATTTCTTATTCTAATTTAATAAGGCTGAATTTCCTTTCACAAGACCGAAACTATAATGAAAATTCGGAGCTATACCGGTAAAGAAGGCAGTAATGATTCTACTTACCATGTGGCCATCCAGGGGAGAATTGAAGTTACAGAAAATGTTCAAAACATCAGAATAATTGGACTATGTCGAAGTGAACGTGGCAATATTTTGTATTTTAATAACATTTTTGACTGATCATCGTTGTTTTCTATTCTCTAATGAACCCTGTATCGGAATTCGAAGCTATCATTCATTATCGAACTCTGTTGATGAACAATATTATGTATTCGATTCTACTTATCGTATGAGGTTTACTGATCAAACACTATCATTAGTTAAATGACTTTTCTAATTTAATGAAGATGATTATCGGAAATAATTAGGAATTTTAACGTTTATTTTTACGAAGTCACCGACAGAGCATGAAGCATTTCATACTTTTCGAAAATAGTATAGAAGGAAGCTTTTGAAATTACATTTCAAAAGACGTAGCGAAAAAAGGGGATCTTCCGGAAGTAAAAATTTTCCGAATGAGTACAAGGCGAAGAGTTCTAAAATGCTATAGTTTAAGTAGATAACTGGTACGATTCTGAAATCATAACAAGATCTCAGTGCAACATTCCAGATAGCTATCTGAAACGTTTCTGTGGTGTGCGGTAAATGCGGGATAAAGGAATTAAGATCACTCTGACTGACAATAAGTGTAAAAAAATATATTCAACATCTAGCAATACACCAATCCTCGTAATGTAAATAGGTATTCAAATTCAGTATCACATATCTAACAAAATAAGAAAATATCAACATTATCAAATATAAAAGCTTCGCAATTCTTCCATTCCTTTAAAATTCCTATTAGTCATAGCTACAGCTTCTCTGTGAAATAAATACTCAAATTAACTGCTCTTTATATTAAAAACACGCCGTTTTGTTGGCACATAAAATTTCGTTAAATCGTAGATTACCAGTTACTAGCCACCTCCATCAAATACGCCGAACCCACAGGCATCCGTCTTTTAGGTTTTCATGAAATCATGAAGACCCATCATCAGCGACGACCATAAGCGTGATTAGATTGGTGAGCTAGAAGGATTACTCTCAATGTCATTAACAGTCAAATAACAAGAACCCAATTATTCATCGCATTCCAAGAACAAAAGATTGATCAACAGAGCTAAATACTTACGCTTATAGAACTCCGCTGGAAAGGTAACTTCTGGCAACAGTTGATGAATTTTTTGAAGCACAGTTGCAGTCGGTGCCAAATTAGCATCAATGTTCCAGATCTGCGGACAGAAGTCAATATTTTCAACTTTTATGGTCAAACAGATATCTAACATGATTTTGGGACTGACTGAGATCATGAAACGATGTAGAGACATCCAGAGTAGATTGAATCATGATAAATAGACGAGAAGACGAGCATACCTGTATCAAATCGTCTCTGTCTCTGATAGAGACTGTGATACCACATATTTCGTCACCCTTTGCCACACTGTCAGAAAATTGTTCACCAATTGCAGCCAAGACGATTTCCTTCCATACTCCAGCCTGTGTTATGAAATGAATAAGAATTTTATGAGCTCTATGAGAGAAGCCCCAAGTATCTGCTCACCGTATTGTATTTGTGACATTTCAGTCTCCATGTTCCGCCGCGTTGATTAACAGGTTCCTCCCACAGAGGGTATCTCTCATCTCTCATTAGATGATAACTATATCGAACCTTTTGTTTAGGGGAAAAAAAAAATTAGGAATCGTGAGTCCTAAAATTCGAATTTAGCTGAACGAAAAAAAAAAAAGAAAATATTAATAACAAAACAGGAATAATCCCTGACCTGAATATCCCCAGCATCCGGTATGTGGTTGAATACCGCCCAAAAACTCTGCACTGTATTGACAGTGTAAATTTTTTTCAAATTCGCCTTGTACTCTTCTGCTGTTGTGCCTGAGATGGCTCTGTTGAATGAAAGTTTGAAAATACCTTAAAATTTGCTTTTTCAAAAATCAGATGGATGGATGTTAGAACTGTTCTGTTTGCTCATAATTTTTGAACGTGAAATGAATAATGCTGTATCATACTTTACCAACATTCGGACCCATATTTTGTATGTGGGATATTTTCTAATCGTTATATTTCGACCGTAACCGTTATTAATCTATCCGGCTAAAACGAAACTACTAATCGCTCTTTTCAAAATGACTAATTATAACAGTTCGAATTTCCTTCGTCATATAAACACGAACAGCGTCATCGACGGTCGGAGACATTTTTCCGGGAATTGAGATCCGATATACGTGTTTATCTCGAGATTGCAGGCACAGAGTATTTTAATCTTTATCTCATATATGTGCAGATGGACCGTGGCCAATTTATACAATAATTTCCGCTTTATTTTTCGCCCGAGTTGAAAAGCGAACGGTTAATGCATCCTGATTTTCGCGTACTCTTTATTAAAATACAGACGTAAGTATATAATTTGTAAACATACTTGCGCTGTGAAAAAACAAAAATGAAGAAGCAACAATGTGTGTGTGAACATTATGAGATAATTGGGATCAGTTGGCATTTGAAGATTACTTATCTATCGTAAATGTTATTCAAATACATTCGTACTTGTGTAATAATTGTTGTTTACACAATTTCGTATGTTAGAAGGTCATATCAGCTATATAGCAACAGAAACCATATCCAATGTGAATATTTTATGGATTTGAATAGTCTTGACATTTGCTAATAAATGCTGATTAACATAGGAATTACAGGAATGGGAACAAGGAGAAGATTTATTGAATATAATTACGCATTATTAATGAATTGCAGCAAGTTATAATCGTTCGATCGGAAAGTTTTGCGGACAGTAACGACGCAGCATTTGTTGTTCGGAATTTTCGATCGAGAAATAGAGAAGGACCAGAATGATCAATCAGGGTTACAAGTAGGTACTGGTGTTTCATTCGAATTGACAAAGTCATCTGTTATTGTATAAACATTCTTCGCTGTGTATACCTATACTATACATATATCTATAGATAATGACAGTCGAATTTCGATCATCGTCTGTCCATAACTCACTTGTCCAGCCAAAACGTCCACGATGTTTGGAGTGGTATTCCGCACGTTTCATGTTCCTTTATCGTTTCCACAGTAACGTCCGAGAATATTGGCGATTTTGACAAATCTATAGCGGGAACATCTTTCGACCCGCACTTCAGCGCCGCCATATTGAATACAGCAACTGCAGTTTATTATCAGCGCGTCACATGACCTGGCACGTGATCATCTGACATCCATTACCAGGGCTGTGTTCCTAAACCTTACTCTAGTGATCCGAGTATGTCTTTGTCCTTTCTTTACCCGTGACAATAGAGAAAGATACAACATACTCGGATTACTAGAGTAAAGTTTTGGAACACAGCCTAGAACCTCTGCTGACGGATCAGACAATCACCGTACTGCCTACGGATTGGCTGCCACGATTATTATAGGAATCTTCATAAGAAATCAATTGGTTGGATAGAGGCATGTCTATGCCTCTATCAAACAATAGATATAAACTACAAAATGGAGCAATTTATCCCATACATGGTAGCCGATTGTCGCATCCTATCCCTTGCCACAGGGTCCGGTCTCTGTCATTCATAAATCCACTGCAGAATCACCTGGCGCGCAACAAAATCTGTGCTTGCAGTTGGTTGACTGTTTAACATATCGATCAACATATCGTTGACCCAGTAATGTTGCTGAAGATTGGTATTTTATACTCTTCTTCAGTTTTTCAAAAACAATACTTACACAGGATCTCAGGGGATTCCAAAAGATTTCAAATGATATCAGAGAATTTCGTATAGTATTTCGCAAGAATTTATTCAATTTTATTATAGAGAAGAATAATCCAGATTTTGAGAGTGGTGTCGGCTGAATTAGAATATAACTAAATGACTGTCATATATATGCGCTTTTTCTGTTGAAAAAAATTATTCCTACAACGCGAGCATATTTTACTCGTTTTTCATGCTCGATTTCGGTACCGAAAATAGCCGTTTGCGCGTGGAACGCAAACGCAAACGCAAACGCGAATGCACCTGCAGTGATTTGAGGCTTCTTATTAGCTACTGAAAAAATTTGTCCGAAGGTAAGCCAATCAGGAGCATCAGATCACTGCCTTTGCGTTTGCGCACGCCTTCGCGTTCCACCGTGGCATGGGCTTTTCTCCCGCCTTTGAAGATGTGACTGTACCGATTGAGTCAAACCAGGAGAAAAGACTTTCAGGGAGAAAAGGCTGGTAGGTAAGACTTTCCGATCGGTAAAACCGCCCTTAGCTCCCCGAAAATGTAGCAAAATTGGCCTTTACGTTCATGTGTGAAAAAAAAGTCTTTTTACGCTGAGCGTTCAAAAAAGACCTAATCTGCCTCCTTGGTACACAATGTACTATTAACGAACGCAAATTAATTTGGCTGACCAAAACAATTTGTTGAATTAGCAAAATGGCGGTTTGAACAGAACGAATCTACTGTCGTTGAAAAACTTTGCAATCCAGATCCTCTCTAAAAAGGGATGAGGCAGGTGGCCACCATTATTAGGATGAACAGCAGGAAGCAATATACAGGGTGATTGGTTTTGATCGTTACAAGACGATAACTCGAAACTGAAAAATCTTTTATACAAAAGTTGAAGGGTTCGGAAGGGGAAAAAACTTAGTCAAATCAGATTTTCTCTAGATGACCTTTTCGAGCTGAAATGAAGGTCAACTTGGTTTATTTTCAATGAAATCCTATATTTTTAGTTGCGGAGTTGAATAGGGCATCCAATTTTGCATAAAAATTCATGCGGATACATATCATCTGAAGTTCATTGTTGCGGAGATAAGAGCTACGCAAATGGGACTGTCGGGGCGCTGGGCTAGTGCGGCGTTGCGGGAACGCTTAGGTGGGAGAGAGTTCATAGTCTAGGAGCCAGTGAATTTTTTTGCGTATAAACGCACGATGGCTAGTTATTTTTTCATACTATGTAGTTTTATGTCATGCAACAGGAAACCATCGTCTTACAGCATGTAGCCGAGTCTATTGTCTCAGGCATATTTAATTAGTCATTAAAAAATCGACGAAAATCGAAAAACTTCACGACGGCCAATTTTTGCGGCATATCATCAAGAAACGTGCCATGAAACATGCTGTAATAATATAAGACGTTTTTCGCGAGTCTGGCATGCTATCAGACGCTTTAAACGTCCAAAAAAATCGTCAATTTTGGAAATTCTTCACGAGACTAGATTTTTTTTTTAATTCAAAGAAAAAAAAAATGCAAGTCAAAATAATATAATGTAAGACGATTTTGGCGAGTCCGTACCCCTGTCAGACGACGCCAAAGTCCAGTATTTGGCACGTCTGTGAGCGCTCACACACGTACGCCGCGCCGCGCCGAGCAGGGTATAAGGTTATTAGCGCGCCGCGTCGAGCACGGGACAGAGGAAAAAGACGATGACAGAGAGATATACCGTGATTCAGAAGGCGATGAAGATGATGAAGGAGAAGAAATGTTATATGTTGATGAATCAAGCAATTTATAAAGAGCAGATTTAAAGAAATATTTGTAAGTCTTTATTTTAAATAAAATAAAAATCACAAATATAAATAAAAAAATGTACCCTTAAATAAATTTGAAATTACCTCCTTGATATCCCGTCATTTGATTCATCTCTTTTCAACAAATTACACATTTTATATTATTCAAATTAATATCTACATATATGAAATATCAGAAGGAATGAAATCTCTATTACAAACGCTTGCTCATGTACGCTGCCCGTTGCGCGCTATCCCCTGCTCGGCGCGGCGCGGCGTACGTGTGTGAGCGCTCACAGACGTGCCAAATACTGGACTTTGGCGTCGTCTGACAGGGGTACGGACTCGCCAAAATCGTCTTACATTATATTATTTTGACTTGCAATTTTTTTTTCTTTAAATTAAAAAAAAAATGAAGTCTCGTCAAGAATTTCCAAAATTGACGATTTTTTGCACGTTCAAAGCGTCTGATAGCATGCCAGACTTGCGAAAAACGTCTTATATTATTACAGCAAGTTTCATGGCACGTTTTTTGATGATATGCTGCAAAAATTGGCCGTCGTGAAGTTTTTCGATTTTCGTCGATTTTTTGATGACTAATTAATTATGCCTGAGACAAAAAACTCTGTTACATGCTGTAAGACGATGGTTTCCTGTTGCATGACATAAAATTATATAGTTGAGAAAAAAATGAAGCCATCGTGCGCTAATACGCTAAAAATTCACTGGCTCCTAGACTATCAAGGGGATGCAAGCCATTGCAAGCGCAGTCAGCTCTTTTCAGACAATTTTCGGAGGCCTATTTCTCGTGAACGAGTGGCTCAAAATTGATGAGACAGATTGCAAAATAATCTTGTTTCAATAAATTTATTGTTTTTCATTGCCCGTATGTCATGAAGATGAGTCATTTAGTACTTCTGATCAAGTTCCAGGGCTGAGCTACATTGTCTCATACTTGAGCGTTCCCGCAACGCTGCACTAGCCCAGCGCCCCGACAGTCGCCAGTCCCATTTTGCACAGCTCTTATCTCCGCAACAATTGACTTCAGATGATACATAGGAATCCGTATGACTTTCCATGCAAGATCAAATCTCTTATTCGATTCCGCAACGAAAGATATAGGGTTCCATTTGAAAAAAAAAAACAAGTTGACCTTGATATTAGCTCGGCCAGGTCGTCTGGAAAAAATCTGATTTGGCTAAGTTTTTCCCCCCTCTAAACCTTACAACTTTCGTTGAAAAGATTTTTTTATTTCTTTCTTTAGTTTCAAGATATCGTCCTGTATCGATTAAAATCAATCACCCTGTACATACTCGCGCATGCATACAAACAATGGTCGATAGTGAAGAAAGTCGTTCTGTAGATTTCTGTTGATTCAACAACTGAGGAAAACATTGGTTGGATCAATGAAAACCTTGTCGAATGGATATCTACTACATAATTTTATCGATAGAAACAATATTTTTTCATATTTATACCAACAACTTTGCAGTTGGTAAATTAAAGGTCAATTATATGTCTGTTGGAACGTTGAAGCGTTCGGGCCCCAATTTTTTCTATAATAACCAACGGGCTTCAGCGATTGCAATAGTTCTAAGAACGTGTACAATGACGACTTTTTCCTCATGTGATGGAACAACCACTGAGAATCTGATTTGGTTTCCGTCAGCATTGAACTAAGACTTATCACAGAACCGCAACGCCAGTCCCAAAAATGTGCGAATTTTGTTAAATGACTACTAATTTTAGAATTGACTGATCGTGATCATGATTCAACAAAGTATCATCCTAATAATTATTCCAGTTTTGTGCAAGTACTACGTGAATCTTGATTACGTGTTGACACTTATTGGTTTATGCCCTTTGACCTGATTCGAAACGAACTTTCAGTATGTTCACTATATGATAGTTTGTTCTACCCGCTCGTCTTACCATATGGGCATAATAATCTACGATTTCTTCTAACCATAAGAGTTGTAACTAGCAATTGGGAATTCAGCTGGACCAGTGGGAATGCGAGTATTCTTCAGTCTTCTTGTTTTTCCTTTTTGTTGGCCATTAGCTGTTTGTGTCGTATTCTTAAGTCAAGTGTGAAAAAATCACTTTCTCATTAGAACTTTGTGATAGTACGTGATCGACTCGGTAGACAAAAGTTGAACAGTTTTATGGATTCCCACCCAGCACCCAATATTGTAGCAACATTGCAGCAATATTGCAGGTGTTGCTACAATTTTGGGTGCTGTGTGGGTTGGTTACCGCTGCCCCTACCTTTTCACACTCTCTGTTTTTCTCTATTTACCAGCCTGAATCTACCACTGTTAAATAACTGAGATGGCGCTGCTCGCCGAAACATTTATGACGCTCTCTGTCTGCAATATTCTCTATCTAAGTCAGCGACTCAATAATACAATTCTTCAACCAACCCATGAGCCCACCGTGCACCTCGCCTACTGCGTAATCTCCACAGTCCACAGTCTCCGAGTTTACCGTTTCCTTTAGCTCAACAAAGTTGCGTATGGACGTGTGTCGGGTCGGACTTCCGTCCACAGTTCAAATTTTAAATTTTTAAATAAATATCATGGAGGTAACAATCGGTCTCGATGCGTTATAAAGATTGTCAAATTAAACCGTTGGACATTCCGACGGGATCATATTCCACCACGTTCTCGTTTGATTTTTTTGGGTTTATAGTTGTATTATTCCAACCTGCAGTGTTGTCTGTTCCACTTTCGCTCGTTCGAAAATTTCAAATAGTGTTGATATTGAGGTTAAAAAATTCCGATGTAACAATTCGATCGGATGACGCGTCGCCAGCTATACACACATTGCGTGTAGTTTGCCAAATAAAATGAGTTTACCATACGTGTATACCTACAACACACGGCCGCGTTTCGTGCTAGGTTACGAAACGAAAATATGAGCGCAATAACATGCGGTAAAAAAATACCGACGATGAAGTCCCTTCTGTTATGTGTCCCGCCTAACTCGTACCGAAGCTCGACGTACCACCAGTGTGCTGTGTGCTATCTAAAGCAGCATAAGTTACTCGGATCAAATGCTTGGTCCTAAGCGTTGAAGGCGGACCGAGGACACAGTTCATTGACTTTAATTCGTCAACATCTATATTTAGATTAGTGAAATATTGCAGTTGTTGTTAATTTGCATCTTAGTGTGGCTGTTATTTCATTACTTGTGACATGTCAGTCATTGCACGACACTACCTCCGGGTTCGTTTCACAACAAAACAAAACAAAAATAAAAGAAATTTTCTAAATATTCATTCTTCATCTTCAATATTTCTTTATTTTTTTATATTTCTTTATTTTTTTGCGCTAAAAATACTTTTCTTCTTTCTTTTTTGGTTTCAGTACCTACTTTGCTTGTAAGTAACAGCAGTTTGTTTCAACAAAAACGAAGAAATAATATTTGTTGTTAAAAATGTATATTTTTCAAAAGAATTCACGTATACAAGTTTACGAAGACGTATAATTGAATTGCACGATACAATCAAAGTTTCGGACAATTTCTAAAAATAAAAGAACACACTACTTTCTCCTCGACGAGTTTCCTCCTAATTGAGATCTCTGACGGGCCACGTATACGAGGAATCTGTTTCTATATTGCTAACTTTATAGGTTACATTGATTCAAATAGAATCCGCGGAATTGGATATGGTTCGAAAAAAAGCAATCTCTTTTTTTCACTTTCTTTTCTTTTTTGCTTTTGCGCTAGATTTGCTAGTCTATAGTGAAAAAATGGAGGAAAAAATTATTTAGATATTCGGAAGTATAGTAGAGTTGGCGAGGTTGATTCTGGCCCGGAAGTGATTGTTTGGTATACGATTTAACACGATAACACGATAACCCGATAACTTCTGGGCCAGAATCGACCTCGCCAAGTATGCATACATATTTCGAATGATGCACAAATACATGTGAATAATATGATCAATATCTGCAATTGCAGCGATCACGGTTGACTTCGATCAGCTTGATGCATCTACTTTGGCGCCAAAAGTATGTAATCATTGCAGCAATTTTGTTTGTTGTCGGCGTGTCCATCATTGTATCAAAAACATCTGATGGTGAAATAAAACGGATACCAAACTACGCGGATGACATATTAAATGTTAAGTTGGATGCAGAAGGTACGTGGGATATAATTGGATTTGGGGAGGAAGGGGTTCGGCTTCTGAATTCGTTAAAATATGACGTGGTTGCTTTGAAATTAAACAATAGCTATCATTTTCCCCGGAAACTGTGGTTTTGTTGGCAAATGAGGAAAATGCTAAGCGAACTTATAATCTTTCTTCAGATTACAATAACGAATGTATTGCGCAGGACTTACGGCCTTTCTCCGAAATTTCGATACAGACGTTGAATGCCCCCAAATATAGGCAACTCTCGCATTGCGCGATTACAAAACAGCTGGAGGGATGTAATGTAATAAGCATTCGGAAATAGATGCGCTGTGGGTGTAGAATATACATATATACAGTAGAACCCCGATTATCGGGGAGCGGATCAACCGGAAATGGAATTATTCGGGATTGTATGGTGAATTGGGTTTGCTTTTTAAGACTGAGGTTTTTTTTTTCGAAGAATTATGACTAACTTACGTAAAGATACGAAACAGACAAAAATATAGACGTGCGTTTGTTCAAGAAAGTATGATCCACTTATAAGCCATTATGATATTTATAGTTTACTGTCACCGAAAAATCCACTAATTATCGCGACACTAATTTGTACGAGAAGAAATTCTATACGAGAAGCGGAGTATCCGTCATTCCACTCATCCGGGAAATTCCCGGTCTCGACGATCCCGGGTAATCGAGGTTCTACTGTATAGTGCACAGATTAGACGGTATAAATATACAGTGTTTTACGGAACCCAAGACCGCGCGTCAACCGGAAGTTTAATCATCTGATTGAAAAATAAAGCGGGAAATTCAAAATTGATTCGTCTTTAAGTTTGATCTTTTTTTCAACTTTTTCTCACAGTTCAAGTGTGAATCAAATACTATACTCAATTTAACTCATTCCCACTTTTTTCCTTGTATTCTGTCCAGTACCGTTAATATCTCCTGCATACTGAATCCCGTTTCCCTACAAAATCCATTGAAAATTATTGCGTAATATATCTCAAGACCTTACAGACGACAAACATACAAGACATTGTTTCAAAGCAAATTTATGGATCCCTGCAGATTTCGTTGTTCATGTAATTGCACTTCATGTCATCAGGAATGAATATTGATCATTAATTCAGGCTGTTTCTCAGGCAATTTGAGTGTCTCAAGCTATAATTGAGCATGCATGTATGCAGTTCATCTATAGTTCCTTATGAATATTCAGGCCCTACAGTTGTTTTACAATCAACTGAATATTTCTTTATTGGTTTAATTATGTAAACAATGGCACACTCTCAGATATTATTAACTATTCATCCCAAGTAGTCTTTGTTCGACGCTAATAACCGAGCTGCAAGGTTGTCTGTTCCTGAGATGTTAACTATAAGTTAAAAAGTGATAAGCAACGAATTTCTTCAAAAATAGTTAAAAGATGGCCTTATCTTGCACATAACATTTTGTCTTATCTAATTGAAAATTGTTTGCACTATACGTGTTATACTACAGTAAAACCTCGATTGGCATAGTAACGTTCGGAGAATATACATATAATTATAAGACTAATAACTATATGTATATACCAGTACAGCAGTTTTGAGAGACACACGTTAATTTTCATCTTATAATTAGCATAGTTAGAATCATTATGATTTAGATCGACCGTTTATTTGTACGCAAAATTGACTCCAAATCTGAGTTTGAATAAAGATTCTTTATTTTTTGCCCTGCCTTTCACCAATCCAACTGATTTTAGTACGAATATGATGCAATATCGTTAAATTTATTGTTTGCAAACGCAAAGGCGCGAGCCGTTTCAACAATGAGAGCACATCGATGTTCGATCCTGGGCTCTTAGAGGAAACACGAGAAAAATGGATAGTCGTCAAGCACAATGCGTCAATGCCATACAATCTCGATAAGCCAGATTTGATGGATCCGTCCATGGGACAAGCAGCGAAAATAAACGCACTGTTCAATAACATGGCGAGTTAAATTGATCTTTGATGATAATTAAATTGAAAGTTATTTTTCAACTTTATTTACTTCAGGCTTAACTATAAGCTTATTTTCTCTATGATTACATTTTTATTTAACTTCAATTTATTTCTCCCATGTCTTTTAGACAAATGGATTTTTTATAGAGTGCGGAGCTTATGACGGTGAAACCAGAAGCAACACGCTATTCTTTGAAAGACATTTGAACTGGTCTGGACTCCTTATAGAAGCTGACCCTGCCAACTTTGGCAAGATGTTGCATAAAAACCGAAGAGCAAATTTGTCTCATACTTGTCTTAGCACTAAAAAATACCCAATGATTGTAAGCTACTCGTTCATCACTTTCCCCCTACCTAGAAACCATCGATTTCCTACTTAGTTAAACGTGACTAACTTTCTGATCCCTTGATACCAGGCGTCATTTCTAATGGCTGATAACATCGGCCGATTACATGTACCCCAAGAAGCGGGTGAGGATGAACTTCAGTATTTAGAAAACACTCCAGACGTAGCTCACCACGGTATTCATGTTGAAGTGCAATGTCTACCGTTAGCAACGTACGTGGCAGCACTTAACGTCAAACGAGTGGACTACTTCAGTCTGGATATCGAGGGATTGGAGCCCGAAATTCTTCACACAATTCCGTTCAATTTGATAGACATAACGGTAAGAAAGTCGCTAGCATCTGATTGATTTGATTGAATAATTACTAAATGATATTTCACAGACTCTCTCAGTAGAATTCACCCACAATGCAAATAGTCGTGACTATCTGACTACATTCATGGAAAAACAGGGATATGAGGTCGCCGGCTTAGTCACACATCCCGACAACCTGGCAAATGATGTTATATTCGTTAAGAAAGGGTTCAAAAGTTCGTTGGAATGATTATAATTAGTGCGATTGTGAAAGAATAGCTGAACGTGACTAGCAGGAGGACGTGAACTCATCGCAATAACCATCAGCCGAATTCTCTAGTCACTATAGTTTACGCATAATGGTATTCGATTCAACTAGTCTCTGAGAGATCTTTGCCAAATTGCTTTCCGAATCTCTGATAATTGACTTTGAATTTAATCCCGATTTTTTTCGTACAGATAATATGAGTACGAAAATTGTATTGACTTTACGCTTTTTCAAAACCTTGAGGTGGCTGGAATTAAATTTCATTGCTTTAGGTTTCCCATCACCTATTATGATTGTTGGAAAAATCGAAATTATAAACATTCCCTAAGATGCAGCTGGACTAGCAAATCATTTCGGCAATTATGTAGACTACAGAATGGAGGAAAATGAAAACCTTGCTTATAGTTATGTATAGGTATAACTATAATTAATTATTATAATAGTTAGGTTGAAGTAAAATGCCAAAAGGTCGTGATTATAGAAACTAATGAAAAGTATATGAAAAAATAATGACGATTGCCTTCTAAAAATAATTATACGTTATAATTCACACAGTGATATTAACTAACTAGCTATAACACTTATTGTGAACAACGACTGGTGTGTTGTACACGCAGCCTATTATTTAATAAGTTATTTGTACATTGTTATGGCGACCGAACTCTTCGGTCGAAAGAATCAAGAATTTATTTTAATTTCACGTAGTCGAGTCAGTGAAAACCATGTTATTTCTATTTTTATCGTTAATTAATTAATTATTATGCCTGAATTCATATTTAATATATATATTTGTTCGTTTGAAAAATAAAGTGCTTATGATATATACTTACGAGACCTCGTTTTAATCGAAATTTTATGTTTCATCTCTACCGAAAGTGCGCATACTAACATGAGTCAACGAGAGTTCTAAGTGTTGGTCTATAGGTGTATAAAATTGTGACGGACTGTCCGGCAGTTTTTTAATGATGAAAAGTACTGTCTTACTGAGTGTGAATTCATGTAACCAATCGTAAGTACGATGATCTCTCTCACACCTCGCTAGGTAATCCTAATTAAAAAAAACATACTACTTGTTGCGTGCGTTAGTTGAGCTAAGAACAGGAGACTAAAGATTGATGAATAATTAAATCTTTAATATATTAGTACAAATATTCATTCGCATCTTTAGTTCAACGGTTGTTTTAAATTTCATTTACGTATGTACATGCTTAAATATTCATATCAACTTGAGAGTATCTATGTTTCTCGAATGGTAAATTGAGTTATCAGGAGCTAGAGACGTGAGATAGTGCAGTGAAATTATGGCTAATATCATCTAGTTGATAGCTATAATTATAATTACGTATCCGTGGATAAGTTTTCAGCGTCAGAATTTCGGTCGTCGTTATCGTCGCCATTCACCTCGAGATTGTAAAGAAAAGAGTCGTTTTCGTAGGTGGGAAAGTAATACCTGTGAAGATATTATAAAGATGTGTTAGGTATTATTAGTTTCAGATAAAGTTGATGAGGTCGAATTAAACTAATGCTTACTCTGGCTGATCCCAAACACGACAACCAGGCAATTTGCAATGAAGTAATCGGCCCATGTGTTCTCCAAGGTCTTTTGCGGCTTCGTCACAAAATATACACTTCTTTTGTATGTTTATTTGTCTCCTTACAAAGTTCACGATTTTTACCTATTTCATTGATTAGATTAGTTACAATGATTGTCATAAATAGCGTTTGGAATAAAACTATGAATAAGATTCAGGAATCTCTCCCACTGAAAACTTGAAAGGTGATTATCGAAACGACTGATACTTCTTCTTTTTGCGACTTCTTTGAGAAATATAGTTCATGTTACCCGCTGATAAAAATCAAAATCCTTGGTGACTTTTTCGAAATTAAATTGATGCTCGTTAATCATGTGTTCGTGGATCTCAGCAAAGTCGCTATTGTTGTATGGACAGAACAGACAGACTACGTCAACGTTTTCGCCATCCCAATCCGACCATGCTTTTTCGTCGTCTTCACTGCCGCTACTGAAGCCAGTTGGATCCTCAGAATCGCCAAGGTCGATCTATTTTGATGAAAAATAAAATACAGAAGTTCTAGTATCAGAGAGAATCGTGAACATGTGACAATGATGCAATATTATAGATATGAAGGGATCAGCAGATTTCACAAGTGGCTGAATCCCTTAGATAGCTATGGTTGATAAAACGAAGCGTGTGGGTCATCAGATTTTCCAATTTGCTACAAAAGAACGGGAAATACCTGCGTCTGTTGCGAATTATTGCCAGGCTCGAGGTAATTAATGACATAAAATTTGTCGTACTCTTTGTTGGCTGGGTTTATTATTTTATGCATTTTTTTTCGCATGTGTTCTTTCAACGCAGTTCGATCTGTGAACAACCCTTCGCAGTATATGCAAATCAATCTAGGAGCATAAAAGAGGATAATGTATGATATTCTCAACAGCATGATTACACCGATTAAATAAATTGGCATACTTTTCTATGTTGTTTTGTAGCTTGTCCAATAACTGATCAATGAACACTAAATTCTCTGGCCTCCCAAGTACCAAATGATGTTTCCTCAATAAATGATGTATATAATTACTACGAGAGCCAGAGAATTCGGTACGACAAAACATACACCCTCGTCTAAAGCTTGTATCCGATCTCTCCTTTGCTTGCTGAGCAAGAATCCATTCCTACGATATAAGTAGATAGAGGATTGAGTTGGCTCCTCGTAGAGGAGAAAAACAACAAATAAGACAGCGCCAGTTCTCTGTGTATTAATAGGAACTGTTATTTATTCGGTATTTTTACCAGCTTTGCTTGCTGTATTTCCAAACGCAGAGTTTTGTCCTCAGCTGTGCAATCGGAAAGCAAAAAGTAGGCTTCATTTTTACTCGCTTTACCGTCGGGAGTACAGTCCATCAACAGTGTGGTACAAAATTGGGTCAATGGAGCCCCGCTGAATTTTACCCGCCAGTAGTATATGTAACTACATTTATTTTCAAAGTGTGTATTAGATGGATTTTTCGATCGATCAAGTAGATACTTCATTATTATTCATGTTTCAGGTGTGAATAAATGGAATTAAATGTTTAGAAGGTAAAAGGAAAGGAAAGGAAAGAAAGAGGAGTAAATAATTGTTAAACTATTTCATATCCATATATATATTTCATCCACCTTTTAAGGGATGAGATTTTTTCCACATCTCCAATAACGAGTCGATGCTTCTCAAATATGTGTGTCAGCATCTGTTTCTGCTCATCAGGCAGAGAGTAGCTAACTTCACAGAGTAAGCATTTTATGTCCAGAGGCTCGTCATCTAATCCAACGAACTGAGACTTACATTTTGACGATTCGGAGGTAGGAAATGAAAGCGGTCCGAACATATGAGACAATTTTTCTGAAGGAATAAATAGACTTCAGAGAATGAACAACATCATCATCATCACCAACAATCGATAGATACTCATAGCTGTTGTCTTGAGTAAATTCTTTGAATGAGAGAAAGCTAAGTTTCAAGATTTACTTAAATGATAGTTGTTGATAGTTTTATGAACGAGAATCTGAATACGAATTCAAGATTGATTCATAATTTTAGGTTATGAACCTGAATCGGTTGCATATTTATAATGATTTGAAAAATTGAATTTTACCGGAAGATGTAGCTCGTTCAGCCATGGAGATCGCGATCCTTTCAACTGATAGGATTAGTACTTCAAATATGTCGTTGAAGGTTGTCAATGCGACAGATGACACTTGAAGCTTGTGGCAGAATTATGACAGTCTGGTCATAGCACGTTCACACTTGACATAACCTAAAAGTATATTATGATATAGTATCTCATTGACGAGTTAACAGAGTTGCGTAGAGATTGAAAGTCCGAATTGGTTGATGCCACCGAAATGAATTGGAAATAATAAAATAATTTCGATTTCAATCTTCAAAGCTTTCGCATTTTGTTTACAACTTCAGTTTCTTTCTCCATCGCCGGAAAGACCCGTGCGCCCTCAGCCCTGCCCTGCAGAGGAATGCAACCGAAGTTACACCTCTGTGCAGGCTGTGAGCAACGTATCTTGCCACGGGTACCAGATCTGAACGGGTGCAATGCAGGACACCACCATTACTACTCCACCCCCCCCCCCCCGCGACGAGTAATGCATGGACATAATCATTCAGCATTCATTTTTTCATTCAACGCGATAAAATAACGTTACAATAATAGATAAATATAATATTTTACATAAGTTTGTAGTATACTCTCAGCACCTATCTTGAACTAGAATTCTCAATTCCTTAATCTTACATGTAGGTATTGCAAACATTAAACAAGAAAAATCTCGAGAAAAATTAAACAGTCAAATGATTGAATAATAGGTATATCTATAGTATACGTATCAGTTACGATATTGTTACTTAGTTTGCGGCGCGAACTTATACTTTTCCGAACTGTGGATTTTCCTCAAGATAGCCGGATATTTTATATGTTGAAAAACAAGTTGAAACGAACTCGCACATAGTCCAGGACCATGCAGGACAATTCTTATAAATGCAGTACGAATTCGGGGTGAAAAAAAATCCAGGACACTTAGCTCAAATCCAGGACTGTGATGCCTAATCCAGTACGTCTGGTAGCCTTAGCTATGCCCAACCTGAAAATTATTTGTCAACATAACTGCTATTTTAATATGAAGAAATGTTGAAAGTGATGTAAAATTGAATTTAGACAATCATCTACTATCGGGGCACTTGGGTTTGACACACTATATCCAAGTGAATGAAAATCGGAATAGAACAAGCTTGAGAACGATTCATATCCGAGGGCTGTCCGATTTTTTTTTCACTCGGAAATAGTGCGTCAAACCCAAGTGCCTCGACTTTGGGGCCTGATAGTAATATAAGGTAATAATGAGGCAATTGAACATGAGTGTAACTTCGGTTGCCTGCCTCAGGCGCACGGGTCGTTCCGGCATTGGAGCTAAACTCACGGTACATTGATTATTGGGTAATAATTGGCGCGGAGGGAATTCGGAAAAAGCGTGCAATGCAGAACTAGAGATCTATGAGGCTGTGATCTGGGATTTCCAGGACGCTTTGTACCTTTTTTAATAGTTTAGTTCTGTATTGCGGAAGAGACTCTTGGCTAGTAGTTTAATAATGAGGCGTTGCTTCTATGACGTGACAAAAGAATTGCACTCCCATAAGTATAAAACACTCATCATAAGTGTCACAAAAATTCGTTTTTTAGGCCTATTAGATTCGTCAACGCGAAAAACGTCGGACCGACGAAAAAAAATTCTCTTCAACTTAGAAATCCGTTTTATCACTCACACAATCGTTTTCTAGCATTTTCCGACATGTATGTGTGTGCGTGTGTACGCCGACAATTGGTTTGTATTTTTTGAAACTGAAAATTGAATTTTCATAACTCCGATGATTATTGATGAAAAAATCTGAAATTTGGTATACCTACATAGTACCTACATAGTTATTCGTACTTGTATGA
Source organism: Tenthredo livida (assembly GCA_963992785.1). NCBI lineage: Eukaryota > Metazoa > Arthropoda > Insecta > Hymenoptera > Tenthredinidae > Tenthredo > Tenthredo livida. The sequence goes on along the minus strand of OZ023070.1, from coordinate 5,572,352 downwards.
TGTATAACATGGTGCATCAGAACAATTTTCAGATAATTTTATTCTTACCTTTCAATGTGATGGACATTTTTATGATTATTGCATGATCTCTGCGCAAATTGAGTGGATATTGTTGATCTTTGAAGTTTATATGCATACAGACGAATTTTTTTCTTCATGTTTTTATGTAGCCGTCATGGAAGAGAATCAAAAGAATTATCAGTCTACTTTCCAGCGTTCCTAATTACGGGGCATATATAATACCTATGTAATAAAGATTACTCTAGGAATACCGGCAAATAATTTGTAATATGAGAAGGCATGAACCGATTTTAAAAAGGCGACGTAAATCTATTCAAATTATATCTACAAATGAACTAGAAAAGTTTCACGTATAGATTCTTTAAATTCAGAAACTCGATTTCCGCAATATCAATTATTTTGCGATTTTGATCTAATCTTCTGTGTACAGGTCCCCCTTAATATAGAAAACCTCTTGTGCCGTATTAGAAATTGATACAAAAAAATTACGAAAGAGAACACGAGCAAGTATATCAAAAACCGGCAAGCTTTTCTTTATCTCATCGTAAAACCATGTTTAATGGTTACGAATTCAATCGTTGATTAACATGTTCAATTTAATTGATGTAATCCGTTATCAATACTGTAATAAATTACAATTTGAATTAACTTTGTCCACTACTGAGTTTGACCAATACTCCCAGTAAACATGATACAAAGTTAGAGTATAGTACAAGTGATACTATGTATCAATTCATTCATCGATGCGAATGCTTGTTACCCAATCATTCAACTTTATTGGACAGACGTTTCAAACGAGACGAGGTGCGATTTCGGTAAATGCGAAAGCCTTTTAGCTCAGGATTGACGTAATTTTGAAATAATCAGTCGGATTTAATGTCGGGTTTTATTTAATTTCTCGCTTATCGTTAGAAGAGATTACCCCAACCTCAGTCTACAATTACCAGGAAAACCCAGTCGACAGTAGTTACATTGCTAAGACAAGGATATATACCGTGAGTTTCCGGTGAAACTTTCCGTATATTGACATATTGTGAAAAAAATCTCACTAAAGCTTCTGCAAACTTTTTTTTTTGTCGAAAGAAGATTCATCTTTCAATAAGTATACGTATAGATGAATGTATCAATTAGAATGATACCATATGGTTATACAGTAGAACTCCTATAAATTCGAACTACTTAAATTCGACGTCCCCTACATTGTGGAGAAATTGTTTCTCCTACTCCTTACCTCAGTTCAATGCGCATGCTTTACTGCGCAATATGTAGCTATTAGCTTCATTTTCATTGGCTCGATATTCTGGTGGAGAGGGCACCCTGTAAATTCTATTCTCAGAATTCTCGGTCCCGTAGCTTCGAATTTATAGGAGTTCTACTGTCTTATGAATGCGAGTCATGCTGTTGCCAATGTTATGAATGATATAGAGCTGCTACCAATGTTATGAATATGGCTAGAGCTGTCGTTGAGTTCGTCGTTCGTTTTTACATCTCAAGATAACCGGATTTTAGGTGATGGATGGTTGATGTGAATTTATATATGATTGCTGAATAATTGTTTATTGGTTAACGATTACAGCGATGGTAGAAACCATCTCTATACTATGTGTGTTACAAGTTTGTAGAGTTTAAGCGAAGAGCGATTTTGAGATTACTGGTTGATATTTCGGGAGCAAGTGTTTATAAGTGACTGCTCTGTTTGACGATTTGGAAGCAAGTCTGCAAGTGTTGACTATACTGTCTAAGAGCCGATAGATGAGATCATTCTATTGTCCCTTCGTCTCCCGAGCATGAGCGCGTTTATGCAGGTACAGTAGTTTTATGGCTGCGTGAGTAGGAATGAAGTTCTTGGAATGTAAGCACGAAACTTCCTCTGATTAGAGGCTGTGAAATTTGATGCATGCAGGATGTTATGTCTTGGGTATTGAGAGTGAGAGTATAGAAGAGTATGGTATATTACGTAACAGTTATATGTATACATATTACTAACTACAAACAGTCTATCGGTCACGTGATAATATGTATTTGCTGCTTTGAGAAAAAAAAAAAAAATATTGACCGATTGGAATGTAACTTTGAGAATTATTGTATAATTTTGGTAGGAAGTGATAAGCGATCTTTGATTTGCCGAAATTCTAAACAAAAAAAAATTCACAGATCAGTTATCAGCTCTAGAAATTGTGGGATGATTCACAGTTGCACTCCATGTATCATTATACTGTCCAGTATAACGCCACTCGGCGATAGAAAAACACAGATTTCAAGCCCGGTCCCATTAGATTTTATGGAGCCAAATAATGAAGTAAAAAACTTAACACCCCTTCACTAGACATATACTTTTAAGATTATCGAAGTTTTACATGACTCAAGTAATATAGAATCTGTTCACACTTGCCACGAATACAGATGAGCGACAAGTTCAGAACACAAGGAATGTATAATATTTGTTCTCATATCACTTTTACCAGTTCGAACTTGTGCGAAAAAGGATTCTCGCCTATATAATGGCTTAAAAAAATAAATACAGAAATCGCCTATTATCGCTTGAAAATAATTTACTCATGTGTGTTTCAAATGTTGATCCACGTATAGAAAAACTTTGGAGTGAAAAACGAACTCGAAAAACAAATTGAATTAATTGATTAATTAATACTTGATTAAAACTTGCCATTATCATTATTCAATAAAGGGATTTTTCGTTCGTGACCTATTATTTTTTACCGATTGCGACCCCCCCTATACCTGATTGCGACCCCCAGGCCCAGAAAAAAAAAGTTAACTGAACTTTTCACGAGACAGGTCCATTCTTATGTATTTCTTCGACGCCGAATCCGAATCCGAAGTCAAATTAGCGGGTTTCCCTGCTACTTTGCGAGAAAAACGCAAAAACCATCATTTTTCGTGGTTTGTTTATGGTTTTTTGGAATTTAATAAAAAATGATGGATGATAACGTTAATCTGAATTCAAATTCGACTTCTGCAGATCAAAATACGTCGAATGCCATATTTTGATTTTTTTTTCGCACTTGCGTTTCTGTTACGATTGGTAAATTATAATTACGATCGAAATTTCGAGCAAAAAAAAAACAAAATATGGCTTTCGACGTGTTTTGATCCGTAGAAATCGATTTTGAATTCAGATTAACGTTATCGTTCGTCGTTTTTTTATTAAATTCCAAAAAAACCATAAACAAACCATGAAAAATCATGTTGTTTGCTTTTTTCTCGCAAAGTAGCAGGGAAACCCCCTCATCGGACTTCGGATTCGGATTCAGCGCCGAAAAATACATATAAATAGACCTGTCTTGTCAAAAGTTCAAACAACTTTTTTTTTGTAGACCTGTGAGTATCTATGATTTGGTCATAGATTGTACTATATTCATTTTATCCTCATGAATTAAATATTTGTTGCATGCCCACACAGCATTGAATATTTCAGAAATATTTCAGAAATATTTCAGTGAAAGATTGAAATATTTTAGAAATATTACAAGGAAATATTTCTGTAATGTTCCTATGTCCGTTATCCCATGTATTTATAATATTTCATGAAGTATTTTTGAAAGATTTCTGAAACATTTTCCGAAATATTCCTTGAAAAAATTAAAAAATTAATCTTCGGAAAAGTCTTTGGAATATTTCTGAAATATTTCTGGCAAGTATCTTACATATATATAATATTTCCAAAAGTTGAGTTAAACGTAAAATATTTTTGAAACGTCCTTTTGAAATATTTCTGAAACTTTTTGCGAAATATTCCATGGAATAATCCTGGGATGTTTATGAGACATTTCTTGAAATATTGGTGAACATTGCATTACATTATTTCATGTTATATTCGTGAAATATTTCACAAATATTTCGCGGAAACAATTCACAAAATGTTAAGAAAATATTTGAGTGGATATTTCTGAAATATTTCCGACATGTTTCCATGTAATAATTCAATTTGAATATTACATGAAATATTCAGTGCTGTGTGGGTGGTGGTGACAATGAAAGGCTTTGTTTGAATGAAAAACTTTTCTCTGAGTGTGCCAAGTAGCAGAACGATTATATGAAATATACTTTTACTGACTGAATTTATATTTGTATACTTACCCTAACTGCTATAACCATATCAGCTACAAGTGTATTGTAGTTACTGATGACGACGTGTAATTGTTATCATATCGGTGTACACGAATTAACTGTGGCTGTGCTTTCCGCTTGAAAGTCCTTGATAAGATCGCACTCTATACATATGCTTACAGGATTGGTGGAAAGTAGGATCGAGGGCTTTGCGACTCATGCAAAGCACGCGGCACTCGTCAGTCGCTGTGAATAGTTTCTCGTCAGTGGTGTTTCGATACGATCAGTGTACAGATCAGCCGGGTGATCCTTTTGACTTTATTGAAGTATGTAATGATATAGTCAGCTTATGATATCCTGTGTAGAAGTTCGAGTGAAAAATGGCGGGAAGAGAGCGTCAATCTACGCATCGAAATTATTCCGGTGCAAGAGAGGTGTGTAAACACATAGTCGCAGCGTGTTTAAACGGGAATCGTTGTGAAATTTTAGCTACGCAGTTATCATAACGAGGATATTTTTGGAGGCCATTCGATGACCGTTCTGCGAGAGATTAATAATTCAAGAGGCGTCGTTCACTGTCGTTGTTCCCAAGGCCAGAGAATTTTTTCTTTGAAATTCGTTCGACAATTCATAATTCTATTTGAAAATCTAAGATTTTCCATTTTCAATTCAGAACTTAAATTTTGTTTAGTTTTAACGAATCTCGATGGGTCAGGTTACACCTTCGTTATGCGTATCAACAGCAAGTTACACAGAAGTTTAATCAATGTACAATTATCAATTGCAGTAAAACGCCTTAATCCATGTATACATCATAATATAATCTTCTGAAAGATAAATGCTCGTCTTATCTGAAGTGATTATTCTATCGGGTTTCACTCTACAGTTGGAGAATTTTCATCGGGTCGATTTGCGTCGTTCTTGGACAATTTATTCTAAAATAACGTCAATTTTTTTCTGATAATGCACTATTTTGTACAGGATCAAAAAAAATGTTTGTTTTCGTTGAGCCAGATAATTCCGTAATGATTAACCTTCGAAAAAATATAGTCCTTTGATCAGCCGGTGAAAAATTTACCTTAACCTGGAGTTCGAGGACGAATTTGTTTTTTTTACACATGAACGTACAGGCCGATTTTGCGACCTATTTTCGGGGAGCAAAAAGCGGTTTTACCGACCGGAAACTCTTTCTTACCAGCCTTGTCTCCCTGAAAGTCTTCTCTCCCGGTCTTTTCTCCTGGTTCGACTCAATCGGTACAGTCAGTTCTTCAAAACCGGGTGAAAACACTGGTAGGAACTTTCCGTCCGGTAAAACCGCGCTCCCCGAAAACAGGTAGCAAAATCGGCCTCCGTGCATGTTTAACCCTTCGTAGTCACACTTCTGTAGAATCACACGGTAGTCGCACTTGGGTGAAATTCACCCAGTCAATTTTTAAATGGTTGCTGTGTGAAAACTATCAGTTCGATCGGGATCGAAAAAATACTAGAAAATACTTCAAACTTTCTAGAACATGTATCGAGAGTCGGTATGTCAAAATTCAAATGACAACATATTTAAAAAAAAAATCGTAAATATGTCAATTTGTCAAAGAATGGATATTCTGGTCAAAACGCCTGGGTGGAATCCACCCAGAGTGACTACGAAGGGTTGAAAAAAAAATATCTCGCTCTCATGGTGTAGTTTGCCGCCCTCGCATTCGGCTCGTTCGAGTCCTCCTATCGCTCGGGCAACAAGCTACGCACTCGGGAGCGAAAATGGTGTTTGCTCCCTTGGTGCACAATATACTGTATACGAGGAATTTCGTCGACAAACTGAGCCTAAACGGAGAAACGAATTTCGCGGCAATTGTTTTTTTATACAAGCTTGAACTAAACTGTAGGGCGTTTGCTTAGTGATTATAATATATATAGGACATTCGACTACTGTGGTTGGGTAGGCTAAGGAAAACTCCTCGGCTGTGAGTCGAGTATCAGTCTCTATACTCGCATGAGAGCTCTTCGCGGCATATACGGCGATTATATTATCCTGATTTCATTCCGGCTGAGATTATACACGAGATTCAAATATTTATCTTAGAATATGGCTTCGAAGAGCTTTCATTTAAGCCCAACTTTTATGCAATCGGTGCACGGAGAGCTGGGATCCTAATATTCCGATTTATAGAAATGCCCAGTTTGATCAAGAATTTTCTTTGTTGATTCATAACATTTTCAGCTGTCAACAGGGACAATCATCAAAAAAATGTAAAAATTTTTAGCACACGCGCGTTATTGTATACCACTTGACAAATTGATAAGAATGCGTGTATCAAAACCACAGACTAACGGCGAGTACGGTAAGAGACTTGCTCGAACCTGTATAATTTATCGCACATACCACTAACCACACTCTGAGAAAAGTTCGAAAAAGCTGCTTAGCGATAAGTAAAGCGAGGAGAGTTTTGTGTCACTCGTTTCATCTACCTTTGATAATAATGCAAGTGCCCTCACATCTGAGTGGAAATGTTCGCAGCTGTTGTTCAGAAATAGTATACATTACGTGACAAGTGCGGGAAGTAGGTGATCCCTGCACGAGTTATATATACTATTTTAGAGCACTATGGATGATTTCAGAATGAAGAAACTGCCGAGAACCATCACCAATCACGAAGTTTCTCGCGTGAACCACACTATTCAGCTGAGGCAAGTACTTTTCGAAATGTATAGGTAACTACGGCAAGAACGTGACGAGGCTAGAGGTTCAACTATGATTTTTGAAAAGTTTCTAATACCATCCGTAACAAATTTGGTCTAAAAAAGATGAGGATTATAGTCATATCAATAATCGCCACTTATCGCGACTTCATATCATGCGATACAAGTTAATTTTTATTCAAGTGAGTTGTCTGATCACTTGAAATCGAGCATTGAAGAGATTGGATGAACTTTTACAGGCGGAATATCGCGATCGAAATGGTCATGTATTCCGGTCGAGACCCTCATCGCATGGTCCACGATTGAGACATTGGGAGGTACGCTATACCTAGAATTCTGATTCGATTTTAGTTTCTGCATTTAGTGATGCACGGGTCAGTTCATGTCCATGTGAGTTGGATAATCGCTTCTCGAACGTAATTGAAGATTACTGACGAAACTGTGCATTCTTTGAGCCACCGAATCCGCATCAGAATTGTTATGACAGCCGTTACAGATCGCGGTTCGAAAAATCGCAAGACTCCTGGACGGTATGGTATCCAGAATTGGCAACTTCATTTTCGCCAAGAACAGTCAATAGAAACGCAATTATTTCGTGAGAGCAATATGCTCAGTTTCAACAAGAAGCCAAAAACCATCAGAAGAGCTGTCATATTTTCTTAATTTCTACATTTTCATATACCAATGCGATAATGGAAGTCTTATGCAGATTTATGTCCGAATATGTTATCCAGTCGTTATTCAAATACGTAAATGGTATTGTGAATGATTTCAGAGCGAATCCCATGACCGATATACCAGAAACCGAAATGAAGCACCGTACCCAAGGCGACAATCATCTCATCAGGAGGTATGTACGCCAGCTAATTCTCTAATTCATTGACGGCCAGTTACGTGATGAAAAATAGTTAGTGATTGATTATTTTGAAATATTTTCAGAGAACATATTCACACTTCGATCAATGGGAGAACGAACAGGAATCGGCCGGTGTATTCCCACCAGGCTCATTGAGAGCACCAGTATCCTCCCGGCGGATGAGGACCTCTCGAGAGGTATATGCTACCTAAAATTGCCGATTCTCTTTTAGTTGGGTGAAAAAAGAGCACACCTATCTCAGAGACTAGTGTGACAAATTAGGGGACGCGTCGCTTCTTGCGTCTTTCAAATGATTTTCAATATTCTTGTCACGAAAAAGTCACACCTCTGCCACTTGTTCAACCTTCAGTTGACAATGCAGGTTCATTCATGTTCAGCTGCTTCGGGCCGCCACTTCCAAAATGCGACCGTCTAAATCGTAGATTTTTTCAGAGCACATCTTCGGAAGTAAACGGCAATAACCAATCGATACCACCATCTCCAAGGCCGAGTGTAGATCGCTCAACGGTACGTCGCATATTGATTCATTTTACCATTCCACTATTCCATGATGCTCTATTTATGTCTACTTATAACAAATGATTGCTAACATCGTGAATTTTTCGGAAGATGCATGGATCCTGAATCTCTAGACTTTCATATACCGATGCGGCAATGGAAGTTCATTCATGTCCGAGTATGTTCTCCAGCCATTATTAAAATATGTAAATGGTATTTTGAATGATTCCAGAGAGGATCCCATGACCAATACGCCAGAAACCGGTATCAAGAAACGTACCCAAGGCAACAATCATATTATCGAAGGGTACGTACGCCAGCTTAATTCGTTATTTCTTCAACGGTCAGCTACGTGATGGAAAATAGGTAGCAATCAATTGGTTTGGAATATTTTCAGGGGAGCTATTCGCACCCGGATCAAGGGGAGAGCGAACAGGAATCGGCGGGTATGTTCACACCAGGCTCATCGGCAAGACCAGCATTCCCCCGGCGGATGAGGAGCTCTCAAGAGGTAGCTACCTAAAATTGCCAATCCCCTTCTAGTTAGGCAGAAAAAGTATGATTATCTCGGAGACGAAAGTGACAAATTAAAGGAGTAGCTGCTTTCTGCGTCTTTCGAATGATTTTCAATGTTCTTGTCACGAAAAACTCACATCTCTGCCACTTGTTCAACCTTCAGTTGACAATGCAGATTCATTTACGTTCAGCTGATTTGGGTCGTCACTTCCAAAATGCGATCTCTAAATCCTAGATTTTTTCAGATGACATCTTCGGACGTAAACGGCAATAACCAATCGATACCACCATCTCCAAGGCCAAAAGGAAATCGCGTAACGGTACGTAGCGTATTGATTCATGTTTGATTCATGTTTGTGTCTACTTATAACGTATGATTGCTAAGATCGTGAATATTTGGGAGTATGGATTCTTATTTTGTAGATTTTCATATACCGATTCGGTAATGGATGTTCATTCATGTCCGAGTATGTTTTCCAGCCATTATTAAAATACGTAAATGGTATTTTAAATGATTTCAGAGAGAATCTCATGACCGATACGCCAGAAACCGGTATGAAGATCCGTACCCAAGGCAACAATCATCTTATCGGGAGGTGTGTACACGCCAGCTTATTCTTCATTTCTCCAATGGCCAGTTACTTGATGGAAAATAGGTAGCAATCAATTGATCCGAAATATTTTCAGGGAACTTATTCGCCGCCGGATCAATGGGATAACGAACAGCAATCGGCGGGTGTGCTCAGATCAGGTTCACTGACAAGACCAGCATCCCCCCGGCGGATGAGGAGCTCTCAAGAGGTAGCTACCTAAAATTGCCAATCCTCTTCCAGTTGGGCAAAAAGAGTATGATTATCTCAGAGCCAAACGTCAGAAATTGGAGGAGGCGTGGGTTTTTGCGTTCTTCGAATGATTTCCAATATTCTTATCACAAGAAAGCCACATCTCTGTCAGTTGTTCAACCTTCAGTTGACAATGCAGATTCATTTACGTTCAGCTGATTCGAGTCACCACTTCCAAAATGCGATCTCTAAATCGTAGATTTTTTCAGAGGACATCTTCGGAAGCAAACGACAATAACCAATCGATACTACCGACTCCAAGGCTGAGTGTAGATCGCTCAACGGTACGTCGGGTATTGATTCATTCAACCGGTTCACCATTCCACGATGCTCTATTTGCATCTACTTTAGGGTGCTAATTCTCTTTGGACGAACCTTTTTCTTCGCTCCTGCATCGACGAAATATTGTTATTTTTACATATTTCTTTTAGCTCCAGCCGTTTTAGAGATATCAACGAAAATCTGTGAGTTATGTTGAGAAAATGACTTTTGAGGTTGATACAGGTGAAACAACTCGAGTTACACTGAAATCACAATTGGCACTTTTGAAGAATGATCAATTCCTTACATGTGCAGGATGTTCATCATACGACGATATCACAAAATGCAGCTGAGCATTAGATAAATGAAAAACAAAAAAATCGGTAGATTCATACATGCTTTTTAAATAGGAAAATGTCAAAACGGTTTGGATCGCGATCGGTGTTAGAATTGAAATGAAGGGCTTAAATTTGAAGGGAATTCGTTTTTAAGTACAAACAACAATATTTCATCAATGGAGCGAAAAGAAAAAGTTTGTCTAGAACGAAGCACCCTAGTCCACCTGTAACGAATGATTACCAAGATCGTGAATTTTTTAGAGGATAGATCCAGACCAAAATATCAGCAGCCCACCGGCATTACAGCCCCCGAAGCCAAGGCTATCTTCCTCAACGGTACGTCGCATATTCAATCATTTTATCATTTCACTATTCCGTGATGCTCTATTGGTGTCAACTTATAACGAATGATTACCAAGATCGTGAATTTTTTAGAGGATAGATCCAGACCAAAATATCAGCAATCCACCAGCATTACAGCCTCCAAAGCCAGGACCATCTGCCTCTACGGTACGTCGCGTATTCAATCATTTTACCATTTCACTATTTCATGATGCTCCAATTGTGTCCACCCATAACAAATGATTACTAAGATTGTACATTTTTTAGAGGAAAGATTCGGATCAACATATCAGCAGCCTATCAGCATTACAGCCCCCGAGGCCAAAACCAAATTCCTCAACGGTACGTTGCGTATTTAATTATTTTACCATTTCACTATTCCGTGACGCTCCACTTGTGTCCACCCATAACAAATGATTGCTAAGATCGTAAATTTTTTAGAGCATAGATTCGGACCAAAATGTCAGCAGCCCGCCGGCATTACAGCCCCCGAAGCCAAGACCATCACCCTCAACGGTCCGTCGCGTATTTAATTATTTTACCATTACACTATTTCGTGATGCTTTATTTTTGTCTAGACTTGTAACGAATGATTGCTAAGATCGTACATTTTTCAGAGGGTAGATTCGGAGCAAAATCCCAGCAGCCCATCAGCATTACAGCCCCCGAGGCCAAAACCAAATTCCTCAATGGTACGCTGCGTATTTAATTATTTTACCATTTCACTATTCCGTGACGCTCCATTCGTGTCTACCTATTAGAAATGATTACTAAGATCGTGAATTTTTTAGAGCATAGCTGATTCAGACCAAAATATCAGCAATCCACCGGCATTACAGCCCTCAAAGCCAGGATCATCTGCCTCAACGGTACGTCACGTATTCAATCATTTTACCAATACACTATTCCATGATGCTCCACTTGTATCCGCTCATAACAAATGATTGCTAAGATCGTTAATTTTTTAGAGAATAGATTCGGACCAAAATATCAGCAGCCCGCCGGCATTACAGCCCCCGAAGCCAAGACCATCTCCCTCAACGGTACGTCGCGTATTTAATTATTTTACCATTACACTATTCCGTGATGCTTTATTTTTGTCTATACTTGTAACAAGTGATTGCTAAGATCGTACATTTTTCAGATGGTAGATTCGGACCAAAATTTCAGCAGCCCGTCCGCAATACAGCCCCCGAAGCCAAAACCATCTTCGTCAACGGTACGTCGCGTATTCAATCATTTTACCATTTCACTATTCCGTGATGTGCTCTATTTGTGTATACTTATAACAAATGATTGCTAAGATCGTGAATTTTTCAGAGGACAGATTCAGACCAAAATATCAGAAGTCCACCGGCATTACAGCCCCTGAAGCCAAGACCATCTTCCTCAACGGTACGCTGCCTACTTCGTAATTCTATTTCTGTGCAATAGTCCTTCCTGTTTCTATTCGATGGTGCAAGTTCATTCATGTTCAAATAAGTTGCATTGACATTTTTGACAAATGATTGATACATTAACGAGTTTTCACTAGGAGAGATCCTTGGAGGGAAACGTCACCAAGCAGCCGGTATCGTCGTCTTCGAAGCCAGTTAAAACTTCCGCAGTGGTACGTCAGTTGATTTCCTTATTTTCAAACTATACTCAATATAATTAAGGAAACGCACAAAGTATGTCCGGCTATTTCCAGATGCCTTGTCTTAATGACTCGAAGTTTGGCACACAGATAGCCTCAAGTGTTCCTAATGTAAACCTCATTCCACGATTTTGTATGTTCAAGGGTCGCGATGTGCGGCTCCCCGAAAACAAACCTTATGCAAATCGCGAATTTTGCCAGTTTGCTCACCCGGGTTTGAGTAGCTCAATTCTTCTTGGAACAACCTCAGAAGCCTTTTTTGGGGGTGGTATCCTATACTCAATCTATCTGTAGCTTATTTATTTATTTTTTTGATTTCGAGGTAGGGATGTTGGTTGGGATAGGTAATTGCAATCAGCTGTATAGTGTGCTTCACTTCAGTGTACCAAAGAATTTGTTCAATTGAAATTTGGGGACCCAAATTTCAGAACTGAAATGCAAAAGCTGAAATTTGTAAACTGCCAAATTTTTGACACCTTAGGACTTATAAGATTTCAATAGGACATATTAAATTTCAAATGAATCGGACAAGGGGTCTGAAAATGGTTGATTGCGATTGTCTAATGTGTATTAATACACAATTGTGACAGCTGTGAGTTCCATACTTTTCGAAAGCTACTTGGATGAATACGGAACGTCCCAAACATATTTATATGAATTGCGGATATTTTCAGATATTACGATCTATTGTTTTGAATTCGGGGAAGAATCAGGCTGAACAATCATCCCAAAATTCCGAAAATCAATCGCAGGTACGTTGCCCACTGTCAAGTACTACCGTAAAGTACATTCATGTACAGGAAAGTATCGTCACATGTAAAAATCGATTGTTAATATTGTGGATGTTATCAGGCCACGTCCACGAAAAAAAATGCCAGCAATCAGCAAGTACCACCACCTCCAGAGCCGGGAGTGTCTTCCTCGAAGGTATGTCGCCGTATGCCCGATTTTGTTTCTGTGCAATTGTCTAGCATATCGTGTATCACAATGAAATTCATACTTCCCGAATTTTACTCTGTTTAAAACGCAAGTCATCACTGTGGATATTTTCAGAACCTGCCATCTCTCGTTCTGAAGAAAGTACTGAAGAAGTCAGAACAATCATCTCGGAAGTCAGAAGATGGACCTAGGGTACGTAGCGGAATTCTGCCTTCGCGCATGTGGCGGTGAATCTTACTTCCTGCAATTTTCTCGAATTTTCTGGGCCCCGAAGCTTGATGCCCTTACGGCTATTTCATCTTTCTATGACAACGTCTTTCGACGCTCATCATGTTTATTATTTATAATTTGGGATAGGATATTGAGTTGAATTTCTCTCAGTTTCCGGTAAACATGTAACGATTTGCTTATACCGTTTCGTTCAAAAATTCTATCGATCTCAATTTCAGATAGGAAAAAATGATGAGCGGCATTTCATACACCTTGTATCCAAGAATCCGCATCTATACGATCCTGCGAATCCCTCTTTCCACGATAAAGAGTATACAAAAAAATCATGGACTAGCATAGGCGAGACATTTGGCGTTTCTGGTGCGTTCAAACACAACGTTGATAATAATTGTTTGCAACGATGCGCTCTATTGGAGTATAATAAAATCTCATTTGCAGCGGAAAGGTGTAAAAGCAGGTGGCAGACCATGCGTCGAAGGTACAAACAACGGAGCATGGAATTGGATGCTGGACATTCACTTCCGAAAGGGGCTAAGCAGTTTGTGAACGATATGAGCTTCTTGTCCCCTACTAAGAAATCAATCCAAGAAAAACCTAAAGCTCGGACAGAATCTTGTGATTCCGATCAGCCGCTGCTTAATTCAATTGCGGCAGAGTTGCGGCGTCTTTCACCAGACCAGAAAGGTTTATTTAAGTCTAAAATCCACGGCATACTTGCGGAATTTAGCAGGGTTGTGTGAATATCCGTAAACAACAAACGAAAGAAAACGCATAAATATATTCTATTACAGTTTGTGATGGCAATTTAAGACATGAAGTTTATTATATCTACATTTTTGTACGTTTCCACAGATTAAAACAGCTAGTCGTTACGAAACAATTTGAACAATAATTTTAGCTGAAACGCCTTAGACAGCGTATTTTTATCTGACGTTATACTGTTGATGTAATTGTACTTCAACTTCCAAAAATTCACTCACAACATTGTATATAAATAAGTATATCGTTGAAAATCCTGCTGATTATTTTCATATATTATCTATAAACTATATTTTATGTTTTTTTTTACGTATTTTTCATATAACATTATACCAATGGCTGTATAGCTCCTCGATACAGGTAAAGAGTAAAATTATAGTACTACTATGAGACAACTACTATGAACCAAATAAAAATCCTGGGTAAATAACATAAGTAAAGAAAACCGAAACATATTTGAATTACAATGAGAATATAATTATTATTAGTCTTACTTACCGTAGTATTGAATACATCATTGCCAAGTGTTATCAATTAATATAGGTATGATTCCGTTGTCAACGACAGGAATTGTTGTATTGCGAAATTTGTCGATGCGTTACATCTGGAGAAAAGTCATCAGAGTTAGCATCCGCCGTTCCAGAACCGAAAATAGAAATGGGTCGAAAGATTCAAATTGGAACATTGTCCGATGAGAACAATTGTTGTCTAAAATTCCGCCAAATCGGATTAGCGGTTCGTTCAGATTTTTGGCTGACAATAAACACGCACATTGACCCTGGGTGCGATTGAAAACCGTGAAATAATTCACGGAAATCTATTTCAACGTCAGATAACCGTATGCCTAAGTTCGTTCAATTGCAATGAGAAATTTGAAGGTTCGGACCTTCGCTAATTTAAAATTGGATGTGAAGATAGTCTGACCAGGTTACTGAAACATCGCGTCTATAGGTATAGACAATTTTCGGTGAAAATTTCCGTAAAATTCGATGAGTGGGTCGTCTGGATAACATGTTAACTAGGGGAGACCGGGGCAAATTGAACCATGAAAAGTTTAAAGTGATAAAACAATTTATTTTCACAGTCAATCCTTTTGTAAATAAGTTGTAACTGACGTTCTTCGCCATGGCCAACTTACGAGACAGTCCGTTGTACGAACGGTTTTGCCTAAAATCCAGTGCAAAAAAGTGTTAGTCTAGGAGCCAGTGAATTTTTTTGCGTATAAACGCACGATGGCTAGTTATTTTTTCATACTATGTAGTTTTATGTCATGCAACAGGAAACCATCGTCTTACAGCATGTAGCCGAGTCTATTGTCTCAGGCATATTTAATTAGTCATTAAAAAATCGACGAAAATCGAAAAACTTCACGACGGCCAATTTTTGCGGCATATCATCAAGAAACGTGCCATGAAACATGCTGTAATAATATAAGACGTTTTTCGCGAGTCTGGCATGCTATCAGACGCTTTAAACGTCCAAAAAAATCGTCAATTTTGGAAATTCTTCACGAGACTAGATTTTTTTTTTAATTCAAAGAAAAAAAAAATGCAAGTCAAAATAATATAATGTAAGACGATTTTGGCGAGTCCGTACCCCTGTCAGACGACGCCAAAGTCCAGTATTTGGCACGTCTGTGAGCGCTCACACACGTACGCCGCGCCGCGCCGAGCAGGGTATAAGGTTATTAGCGCGCCGCGTCGAGCACGGGACAGAGGAAAAAGACGATGACAGAGAGATATACCGTGATTCAGAAGGCGATGAAGATGATGAAGGAGAAGAAATGTTATATGTTGATGAATCAAGCAATTTATAAAGAGCAGATTTAAAGAAATATTTGTAAGTCTTTATTTTAAATAAAATAAAAATCACAAATATAAATAAAAAAATGTACCCTTAAATAAATTTGAAATTACCTCCTTGATATCCCGTCATTTGATTCATCTCTTTTCAACAAATTACACATTTTATATTATTCAAATTAATATCTACATATATGAAATATCAGAAGGAATGAAATCTCTATTACAAACGCTTGCTCATGTACGCTGCCCGTTGCGCGCTATCCCCTGCTCGGCGCGGCGCGGCGTACGTGTGTGAGCGCTCACAGACGTGCCAAATACTGGACTTTGGCGTCGTCTGACAGGGGTACGGACTCGCCAAAATCGTCTTACATTATATTATTTTGACTTGCAATTTTTTTTTCTTTAAATTAAAAAAAAAATGAAGTCTCGTCAAGAATTTCCAAAATTGACGATTTTTTGCACGTTCAAAGCGTCTGATAGCATGCCAGACTTGCGAAAAACGTCTTATATTATTACAGCAAGTTTCATGGCACGTTTTTTGATGATATGCTGCAAAAATTGGCCGTCGTGAAGTTTTTCGATTTTCGTCGATTTTTTGATGACTAATTAATTATGCCTGAGACAAAAAACTCTGTTACATGCTGTAAGACGATGGTTTCCTGTTGCATGACATAAAATTATATAGTTGAGAAAAAAATGAAGCCATCGTGCGCTAATACGCTAAAAATTCACTGGCTCCTAGACTATGTACAGAGTTTGACCCGAATCTGAGGAGGCCAGGGTAAAAGTTCCCCCTTTTTTTGGTCGGTCCATATTGAGACATACCCCTGGAAATACACCCCTGGTTCATAGCAATCTCTTGAGTTCGTGAGTGCCGCGATGTGCATACTATACCATATGAGAATCGTACACCATCCCACAAATCAGTGTCATATTTAATATGATTGATGTAATCCGTAATCAATATTTTAATAAATTACAAATTGAATTAACTTTGTTCACTACTGAGTTTGACCAATTCTCTCAGCAAACATAATACAGAGTTAGAATATACCTACAAGTGATAATATTTATCAATTTATTTATCTATACGAATGTTTGTTACCCAATCATTCAACTTTATTGAACAGAGGTTTGAAATCATACGAGGCTCGATGCGATTTCGGCAAATGCGATAACCTTTCAGCTCGGGATTGACACAATTTTGAAATAATCAGTCGGATTTAACGTCACGGGTTTTATTAAAATTACTCGCTTATCATTAGAAGAGATTTTTTAATCTCAGTCTACATTTACCAGAAAAATCCAGTAGTTCCATTGCTAAGACTAGGATACACCTACATATATGTATTGCTAAAAAAAATCTCACCGAGGCTTCTGCAAACTTTTTCAAAAATGGCGGAGTTACGGTCGTTTGAATTTCTCAAAAATGCTACCATAAAAAGTCCCATAAAAAAATTCGAATTCCATGAAAAAAAAAATACATACTCCATACTCGGTCTTTCCATACAGAATTTGTAACGGGCTTTATAGCCAGCTAGAAATATATGGTGTAATAGGACGGGGTGTGAAGGCGAGAAACGTGGTCAAGTCGTGTCGAATAGGTTCAGAAAATATAATTATCGGTTTATTCAATTCTTACTTAAGTCTAATACAGTTGCGTGTGGGTGTGGAAGTATAGGGTGTGTGAGAGGGCTACTAATTAGATTAGTTTAGGTTCGATTGTAAGGTACTGACCTTAAATTGTAGCAGGTTTGGTTATATCGCGAAATAATTATTTACGCACTTGTCGCTAAGACGTGAGAAATTTGAGTAACGATCGGTCCTAGTCTCGTCTTCGGGCTCGTACTACGCCTTCACACTCGCTGTGCGGCATTGCCACCTTTGCGCACTTGTATCGAAATATACGATTTTTAGTGTCTGAAAGTCACGCGAAATGCCCCGTACATGATTTATTTACTGTTTTCTCTATACAGTTATGCAAAAATGAGTTGCGGGTATTGGAAACATCGGTAAACATCGTAAATATTATTGACAGATAGGAGAAATCGCATATTAATTATAAGCTCAATACAGGTCAAAACGATAAAATCCGTCAATCGAATCAAAAAAGTAATTCGCACAGATTAGCAGCGGCTTTAAGACTATAAGTCATTATACTAGGTCAACTTGTATAGTTCAGAGTTCCCAGACGCAATATGACCAGCTAGCACATATATAATATTGATTAATTTATCCTCGTATTATCGGAATGTAGTTTGCGTTCAATAACAATAATTCAGAAATTGAAATGAAATGAAATGAGGCTCTTTCGTTTTGCGATAGGGCAAGTAGTATTCCGATTAGGGATTTTATTTCGGTTCCATAATTGGGGTACAATAGTATTTTTTATTTTTTCAAATGCGAGTACCTGCACTTACCATGAATCGGATTGGATTCATTTTTTATTAATCGATTTGGAAAATGAATTATCTACGATTAAGTGAATGATAATTGGGACACTATAAATTACCCCGGTACTGCCTCCGATGAATTTATACTCGATAAATTTCGATACGAAGTGTTTTGATTCGTGAAGCAAATCGTTTTTGCTAAAGATGAAACTGCACCGTGCTAATATACCTATATATAATTTATAATTGCATTATTGGAATTCAATGAACACCGCCCATCTCTTGGAATCCATTAATATATATGCATTCTGAGAATTGTACTATGTTTGCATTTCTCTACTATCCGCATGTAGAATACGAAATCTGCGTCAACTATAGTGTGAGATGGTACTTACCTTGCATATTAAAAGTCGATGAGCTATTCGTGTTCGTGAAATTATTGTAAAACCTTGTCACTGGAGTTGCCGGGTGAAATTGCCTTTCAGGTTCATCAGTCTCGAGGACATTTAGATTTGTTTGAAAAATCTCCTCGGAAAATATACCATGTTCAATTTATCACGATTTATATCATGGGCTTGACGGACGGACGGAGGGTGCATATACACACCTTAGAAATATATTTCTTTATTTTCTTTTTTTCAAATGACTTATACGCTGAGAAGAAATATTCTATTCACACAATTTTTTTGCACTGCCAATCGATATCATTTTTGAATGTGATTTCTAATTTTGTTTAAAATACAAGTAATCAGTTTCGAAAAGGAAGTATTTTTCAAATTTTTTTCCATCGAGACAGTAGAAAAAAAGAAATTGGAGCGAAGGTTTTCCCACCTTGTGTCTAGGCTAAAACATGCTGATATACATACGACACAGGATTTTTCAGAATTTTCCCAGATTTCATAATTATGGCATTTAACGACATGTTCATTTTCAAAAACCATAAGTAAATCAGACAACGTTCGATTTCCCCATATCTATTCAATCAGTTCTTGTATTTGTTCACTGATTGAATTCACATAGCATTCTCTTCTCCATAACTCTTGGAGTACCGATACACACACCTACTACATGATTCTGTGAAGTGATTTGTCAAGAAAATCATCGAATGAATCGAAGAAAAAATATGTTTCAAGATTTATGTATAATTAACAAGTCAATCAGGTTCCACGATTTTATCGAAAATTTGCTGAAACAATTTTCGCAGTCGAAAAAAGATTTATCCTTCAATAAGTTATATTTTCAGATTATTATATGTAATCGATATAGTATACCTGCGCCAACGTAAGTATAGATGAACGTAAGTATCAATTAGAATGATACCACATGGTTATATGTGACTGTAAACATTCTACGTGTTTACGTGATATTTGCGGTTTTGAAAGAAAAAAAAAATTGAAATTAAAATACGACAGTCGGGAATACCGTCGAATGATTTTATCGGAATACGCGGACACTGATAGCGTTATCCCCGAGCGTTCGTCCCATCCGAGCCAATTAAGTCTGGATTTATGCAGAAGCGTGAAAATAAACATGATAACGTGGGAAGTATATAAGCAGTAGAAATACGCTGTGGAGAGAAAGTTGAAGTTAATTCGCCTGCATTTGCAGTTACCAAGTTATTATTACCTAGAAGAATTTCAGTGAGTATCATTTGTCTCTTTACTAATGTTTGATTCATATAATCTCATAAGAACGCAATTCGGCCGTGAAACGTTGCCAATTATACAAGGAGGAACCTATAACGTTTTGCGAAATCTATATGGATTTTTTTTTCTCCTTTTTAACATCACGTTCTTGAACTCTTCTAACATACCTGAAAAATTGTCCGAACAAAAGTTTTCAACGATTTGAGTGTCTATAAAAGTTATCCATTCAAACTTGGAGTAGGCACTTTGACATGAAATGTTAGTTTTCATTCTATTCCAAAAAAATGTATTTCTGGTATTTCTGTTGGAAAAATAGTACATTTGCACGAAGGAGGCAAAGTAGGTATTTTTTGGACGCTGAGCGTGGGCTGCAATACGAGTCGTAAACGAGTCGGAGATGCGTCGGAGATATGAGTATTGCAATACGCTCAGCGTAAAAAGACCTTCAGTTCTGCATCCATGGTGCTCGTTTATGGTCGAGCCGGTACACAAAGTAGACGGACTACATACAATAAAAATGCACGCGTGGAGTACAAGAAAACGCACTTTTGAGTCCTAGTACTCTAAAGTGCCCTTTCTTGTACTGTTAACGGAATTCCGTGCTCCCTACCATGCGAACGGCTACTTTGTGTACCGAAATCGGGCATGAAAAACGAGTAAAACATGGTTGCGTTGTATAATAGTACTTTTCGATACTAGTGCGAAAGTGTTGATTCTCGGACGAGTGTGAAGTTTTTCGCCCGAGCGAAGCGAGGGTGACAAACACACGAGTCGAGAATTATCTTTCGCACGTGTATCGAAGTCCATTTTTCAACACAGCGCGCGTCAAGTTGAATTTGATGCACGCGAAGCGTGCGCAAAATCGAACTTTGCGCACGCCGTGTGGAAAAACATTTTTCCACACTGCGTGCGCAAAGTTCGATTTTGCGCACATTTCGCGTGCACAAAATCCAACTTAACGCGCGTTGTGTTGAAAAATGAAGTTTGATACACGTGCGAAAGATGATTCTCGGACGAGTGTGATTATCACCCTCGCTGCGCTCGGGCGAAAAACTTCACACTCGTCCG
Organism: Tenthredo livida; assembly: GCA_963992785.1. NCBI lineage: Eukaryota > Metazoa > Arthropoda > Insecta > Hymenoptera > Tenthredinidae > Tenthredo > Tenthredo livida. Next base: position 5,551,418 of record OZ023070.1, on the reverse strand, counting down.
AGAATCATCACTTTCGCACTAGTATCGAAAAGTACTAATTCCGCTCCTTCGTATAGCTACTTTGTAGTACTCCTTTCGCAATTCTGTTGGAGTGCATGGCTACCCGCGAGTTTGAAACTTCAACGTGAACGAAAATAACTTTTCAGCTCGTCGCGACAAAATTCTCTAAACTATGTTGTTTAATTTGAATATTTCAGATCAGACATCACGCAATGGCGAAAATAATGATGAAACTCTTCACGGCTCTTCTGATCGTTGCCGTCATGTTCGCATTTTTGGGAACGGCAAACGCGTGTATTGCGGCTCGAAACGGGGTTGGTACAAACATAAAATTCAATAAGCAAGATCATACCAACTATTATGTAGTACCTATCGAGCTTGTACGATAATTAAGGAATCTCGGAATGTGCTTATAACGAGAAATCAATCAACTAATTTCCTCAAATTATTGTGAAATTGATCCGTCTACTCGATACGTACACAGAAAGAAAGGTTAACTTGATTCAAGATTCTCAGAAGGAAGAACGAAATTTTCCGAGATCAAGTCAAAAATTTTGTTCTTCCTTCTGAGACCGCAAAATTATTTTGAATCAAGAATAATTTTCTTGACTCAAGTTAACCTTTTTTTCTGTGTATATACCCGTTTTATACCCGAGAGAATATCTATCGCATATAACTAACGAAACATCCGCGTAATTCGTATGGTTTCAGTGTCAGCCAGATGGAAGTCAGGGAAATTGCTGTAGTGGCTTTTGTCACAAGGAACCAGGCTGGGTAGCTGGTTACTGCAGATAAAAAAGCTCTCAATGTGAGACGATGGGGTCCTCGATACGAGTGAAAAGCCGCTCCGCTCGTTGCACTGATGGAGGGCCATCCACGCACATCGGTTCTTCTTTTTTTTTGAAAACTGTTTTGATTTTTGCTTTGGCAGATATATGAAAAAATGAAATAAAGACATTAATAAAATACTCACGCGTTATCAATGTCGGTTCAATTAATCTCTTCCTCACCGGAAACGTCGAATAGGGGACCTTGGATCCAGTTCGCCTCAGGGTATCAGAAACGCCAGACGCATAGTAGGGAGTTGTAAATTTTTGAAATAAATATACTTTCGTTTTTCCTATCGAAAAAACCCTCCCAATTTTCAGGCAAATATTTCGAAAATTTGACTAACATAAGTACGAAAATACACTTGTCCCACAATAAAACTGGGGGATTTCGAAGGAGAAGAAACATACCGATGATATCGAGTCGAATTGTGGATCCTGAAAGTCCAGAGATTTCTCGATCAAATCACTATTTGGAATGGGAACACTTATTTATATAGCAAATAACAGTTAGCGAAAATCAAGATGGATCTGAAGTTGTTCTGAAAAAAGTATTCTTTACCTGAAGGCTTGCGAGTTATTGGTGCCTGAACCCTTAATCTTTCTTGAAGATTATCAATTTGATACTGAGTCTACACAACGCGGTTGTATTGTTGTGGAAGGTTCCAATACTTTTCTTCGAAGTAACTTTTATTTTTGAATAGTAGACGTCTTTGGTCCTAGGCCGCAAAGTCAGACTTTACGGACACGTGTACCAAAATAGTATATTGTGTACCAAGGGCGTAAAGTGGGCTTTTTTAGACCGAGTGTGGAGTTTGCAGTACGAGTCAGAGGCGAGCTAGCACGAGTCGAAGACGAGTGCGTTGCGAGCCGAAGACGAGTACTGCAACCACACAAGGTCAAAAAGCCCACTTAGCCTTGGTACACACCATATTTTATATGACAAAGCCATGTTTAGCGACTTTTTGATGTTTCTGTATAGGATCTAAAGTAGTACTTTCAAGTCCTAGGACCTAAATGTGGCACGAAAAGTCCTAGGACTTAAAAGTACTACTTTAGGTCCCATACAGAGGCATCAAAAAGCGAGAAAAACATGCTTTCGTTATATAAAATAATTTTTTCTACATTTTCTTCTATAATTATAGTTTGACCAATTTGGCCACTGATGCCGCAAAACTTGGGCAGATTTGATGAGAAGGATTCCCAGGATACATTGATCATTAGTACTCCAGAAACCCATGGAAGAACATTTAGCGACCACTAAATATTTTTTTTTATGCTCTGCGATTTAATGAGAATTTTTTTTCCGAATTTGGCACCGAGTTTTGCAGGCGGGAGATAAAAAAAAATATAACTTCAAAATGAACCACCCTAACTTTTATCCAGCGGAGATGCCTCGTAGGGTGAAAAACTTTCAATGGATCGATGTGAGATATTGCTCGATGAATGATATTCACATCGTTTTGTTCTAAACCCTACTTATCGAAGAGATGCAACGAGTCAGTCCGTCACCGAAGAAATGCTCGGTTGTAACTAATGTAGTAAATAACCAGAAATTCACGACTGGAATGAATTCATAAAGAATCAATATCGTATGCTATTGACTTATTAACTTTATCATTACCAGATGTGTGAATTAGAAAGGGTCCGTGAAATCGAGTTGATTAGAGGGCGCTGCTGTAGCAAAAGTTCCTAATTTTCATTGGTGATTGCCAAGGTCAGACCTTGCGATTGGTTACCCTTATTGCTTACGAGCGCCATTCGGGTACTTCTGGAACTATTATTTAATGCACTTTTACGGACACTTTTGCCGCTGATGCCCCATAAGAGATAGTCCTCCTCACCTCTACCCTCCATACTTTCAGTGAAAAATCTTCAGTAACGTACAGTAAAAGTCTGGGCACTGTGCAATGTCGGGACCGGGCGAAACGGGCACTGTCAACGACCTAACCTAATTGCTCTGACCAATTAGGTGAAGACACCAGGGCCGTACTCAATGAAACCAGTCAGTATACCTATGAAAAGGGTACTAAGAAAGTCAGTACCCATGGTGGAGAAAAAAAAAAAGTTTTTTAATCAAATGACCGAAATTTAACTCTCCCTGTATACCTATAGCAATTCTCACCTTCTCGGAACGAGAGAATGAACGAAAATCAGATCGTGGCTATGACCCCGATGTACCAACCTACAATACGAAATGCCCTGAATATTGTGAGGATAGAAATTTGATGAGCTGAGTGGGATTTTGTTCACTCAAGCGATTTCTACGGAAATCTTTGGAAAATCCCGGGTTAGCCGCATGCAACACGTCGATACGGAATATGATCGAATGATCACAGATACGTATTTTTCAAACGTATTCAACCTCGTCGGCTGGAACTTATAATCAGTAGTTTTTCCTCAAAGCTATATATATATAGTTCTGTCTCGCTTCTGAAGCAGGAAACTCTGTCGTGGAAACGTGATGTAGCTACTAAACTCCAGTTACCTTTTCTTTCGACGCCTTAGCTTAGAGTATAAATACGTCAGAACTCGACACTGGAAGACAGTTCAATTCGATCCTTCCATAAGCTAACTTCAGAAGCTTTCGTACTTCGCTGATTAAACCAACGATTTCTTTGGTGAGTATCAAACGATAGACTGAAAACAAAAACTAGCCATTTTTTTAATTCACTTCGCTGCTGTTTTAACATCTTTTTACTCGGAAAATTGGATACACTAGCTGCGTTTGGTATATACATCTCCGAGCATTCGGAGCTCTTCTATCTTTTGTTAACGCATGTTAAAAAAAAGATAGAAGAGCGCTGATTTGCTCAGCGATGTATATACCGAACGCAGCTACTGAAAGAAAGTAATAATATCTAAAAAAAAATGACAGGGATACTTGATATTTAAGAAACTATTGCGCTCGCTGCATCAACTGATGATATATAAAACACATTTCTTAGCAAATGAAAATCTCAGCTCGTCCAGGCAAACCGTCAGACATAATATTCTCTAAACTCTGTTTTGAATTCCAATGTTTCAGCTAAGACATCGCACAATGGCCAGATTAATGTCAAGACTCTTAGCTACTCTTTTCATCGCTGCCTTCATATTCGCATTTGTGGGAACAGCAACTGCTTGTATCAAGAACCGAGATGGGGTGAGTACTAATATGATATATAATAATTGGTAATCTCCCAACTATTCGCTTCGAGTTTGCACGATAATCACGAATGCTTCAATGATAATGAGGAGAGCAGGGACTTTCTCATGACCACTGTGACAGTCCGGCGACTCGTTACATTCCCTCTATACCCGAGAAAATATTCATCGCATGTATCTAATTTTCTGCGTCTTTCGTATGATTCTAGTGTCAGCCAGATGGAAGTCAAGGCAATTGCTGTAGCGGCTTTTGCCACAAACAGCCCGGCTGGGTAGCTGGCTACTGCAAGTAGAGCACCCATCAACGTGTGGAAGATGAGGTCCTTAATACGGGCGAAAAGCCGCCCCACTCATCGCACTGATGCAGGACCATCCACGCACAACAGATCTTCCTATTGTTCTTGCATGATACCTTTTTTGTGAAAACTTTTTCTATTTTTAATCTGTCGTATGAAATAATAAAATAAAATAAAATTAACATACACGGATTATCATAATGTTAATTTCTGCCTTCCGGCTTTTTGGCTGTTTAGCTGTTTAGTTGACACCTTTACATTTATATTTCCATATTTATTCCACTCAACTTGACTTGAACCAGAAAATACTAATATGAACAAATCGAATCGAAACCAAAACCAAAACAAATGAAGAGTAAATCTGATCGGAACTACGTGCCTAATTCATCTTTTCACCAACTCAAGCTGGTAGAAATATGGCTAGAGTTTCCTAGTTTTAGGCTAGCGCCTATAGCTGGGAGACTCCGGGCGTTTCAAGTTAGGGGAATCTATTGTGGCTCCAGCTTGGCGCAGGCTAGGCAATCTAGAGTTTAATATTCGCTGTGAGCCGCTGGTTGGAGGGGATTGCCGAAACGATCGAAGCGCTCTGGCAATTTAACATGTATTCTTATGGACGCACGCCCGCTATCATCGGTGGCGGCCGCATTAACTACGTTTTGCTCCATAAGATTTAACATGGGCTGCACGCCTGGATGGGGGCGCTAGGAGCGCGGCACACAGAGAATAGGCATGCGCGGACAGAGCCTAGTCAGAGCCAAGCCAGGAATCTGTCTAGTACCAAGCTAGGGCCTTCCTCCGACCAATCCTGGCCGCGTATTAGGACAATTCGACAGAGTGTCTTTCAATACGCGCAACGCTCGTGATTGAGATTGGAGTGAAAAACTACAGATATTGATTCGGACCGAAAATGCGAAATTATATTTTTTCAGATAGCATCGGTTTGAAATATAAACCAATTACGTATAAGATATTTTGTGTGTGATAAGTAAGAATTGTTATTGTTTCAACAATTGTCACTAATCATCTACACGAAATATCTAATTTGTAATTTACCCGTACTCCAGACTGATACTACATCGTATCTAAAATAATGCAAGTTCGAATTTTTGATATTCGAAATTACGCAAACGCGGATTTTATTGATAGAATATTACGATGATCGGCCGAAAGTGAAATTTTTGCAGTCCTTGAGCCAAATAAAAAAAAAAGAATCCCGAATCTAAGCCGGGTACGGAGTTTCGGGGAAAAATCGGCTGTTAAAATAATCTCGACATGAGTAAAATTTTTGAATGTTCAATTCTCTCATTAATGGTAACTACATTTTCAGTTGACGGAACTTCATTTTCTGTTGCAGATTAACTAACTATTTAACTTCACTCATCTGTTTAAATGGACTTGATTATTATACGTCCTTATATCAACTATTATTTGAAAGTCAATTTGCTAACCCACTGAAAATAGTAACAGAGACTAGATTTTTATCTGTATTATTACATACTTACTGTAAGCGTGAGTGAAAACTTTTGCAACTCTAGGAAAGTAATTGGATTAAGAAGATATTTGGAACTCAGATGTTCAAGTAAAGAATGTTTCTATGTAATCGAATAAAAGTATAATATACTATTTAATCATCAGAAATCTTCGAAGTGACCGTGAAATTTTGCTATGATATTTTTTTTTTTCCAGTACATTGTGATGTAAATCCTCACAAATCAAAGTTTACCTACCCTTACCAAAAAAAAGTACTGGATTTCAGTACTTAGTACACAGGATCCGAGTACTCAGTATACAATTTGCAATACTTAGTACACAGGATTCGAGTACTTAGTACACAATCTGCAGTACTGCGTGTACTCAGTACTAGCACTGCATGTATTTAGTACTAGTCCCGCGTGTACTCAGTTCTGATACTGCGTACATATATATTAGGGTATCCGTTATTTCCCAAATTGACTTTTTTCACGTGGGTATGGTCCAAATCATTAGTTTAAAGCCTAAAAACAATGAAGGAATTTTGTCCTCCTTTTTAAAGTGCCATTAACCCCTGCCTGGCAAACGTAAATGAATTTCGTAGCTCAGTAACGAGGCAACGTATACATACAAGTCCGATACATATTACTGGTAGCAGTACTAGTACTAGTAGTAATACTAAGTACCATACGAGAACTGCAAGTACTGCACCGTACTTATAGTACTGCCCTGTACTCGCGAAATAAGTACAGCAGTACTTTGAGTACCGAAGTACTAGCAGTACTTTACAGTACTTTTTTTTGGTAGGGTATTGAGTCAAAAAGTGTTGAGTGTTGTGACAGGCGACGATTAGATCTAGATGAAAACCGGACGTCAGCCGATCAACGAAGTTAAGCAATTTCAACTGCAGCCAGAATTTGGATGGGTGACCCACATGAAAGAAAAAAAAAAATCAGTCTTTGAAGAGATGGGACCTAAAGTAGTACTTTTAAGTCCTAGGACTTTTCGTGCCACATTTAGGTCCTAGGACTTAAAAGTACTACTTTAGGTCCTATACAGGACTTAAATGTGCCACATTTAAGTCCTAGGACTTAAAAGTACTACTTTAGATCCTATACAGAAAAATCAAAAAGTCGCTAAACATGGCTTTGTTATATAAAATATGGTGTGTACCAAGGCTAAGTGGGCTTTTTGACCTTGTGTGGTTGCAGTACTCGGTCTAAAAAAGCCCACTTTACGCCCTTGGTACACAATATACTATTTTTGTCCGGCTAATATCGAAGATAAACAAAAATAGAATGATCGGGTCATCGGCTGATCAATTATTGGGCTCTTGTTGGGCCATCGACTATAATATACCCATATTTATATTCATAAATTTAAACTGGCCCAATGTCGATAGGTTGTACCGAAATTATCATCCCAACTAATTACCAGTATTGGATCGATATTGGCCGCCGACGCTGGGCCTGCACTCAAACCGTTAGCGCCTAACCAGGTTTCCGATCTAGGCGCTAGCTATTCCGACCGTTTCAAATCGGGCGGGGCCCTGTATACAGTTTTCCCACCCAGCGCCTAGAAATAAACTAGGCAAACTGGACAGTGCCTTGCCTGGGCCAATTCATAATTTCTACCTGGGAGCAATTCCACGTCAATCCGGACAGCTTTCGGACCTCGATGTCACCGATTTCGCTATAATTTTTTTTAAGGGTTCTATGGAACAAATAAATTCATCAAACAATTTTTCGTTTTTTTTTTTTGGCCCCTATTTTCCAAGTTACACGGGGGTGAAATTCGGCAAAAAGAGCCAAAAATCGAAAACATACTCCTCTTCAAACGGTCATATCATTGATTGTATTCATCCTAGAGACCTCAGTCAAGAACCATTTCAAAGCTATTGAATCACACTATTATTATACATTTAGTTGATTTTGCGGTAACAAACAATTTCATTTGTTATAAAAAAATATATTATTCAACCGTGATTTTCAAAGCAAGAACCACGCGATAAAATTCTGAAAAAATATGAGCGTATTCCTTGATCAATTCTCTACAAAATTGTCAAGTCAAAAGGATGGAGAAACGATGGAGACTTTGTGAAAACGATTTATTTATAAGCGGCGGCCGATAATCTCGAGCCCAAATCGAATTCCAAACACATACGTCCAAAAACATGTTCGTTTCATGCGAAATTCGAGAATTCTCATTGTTTTTACGACATTCGGATGTAAATTTTTTCGGCAGCCATGATTATGAGATTCGTCCGCCGAGTTTGGCAAGCCACCACGTTACACGATACGTGATAGCTGACAGCTGACTATTCCGATTTACTTTCGTGTATCGAAGAAATCACGCATCACGTGTAACGCCGGCTGAGCCCGACCGCGTGCAAAAATTTTTTAGCAGTCTCAAGTCGGTTCTGGCCCAATTCTGGGATTATCTTGTCGGTCTAATCTTAACGGTCTGGTTGGGTCCAGTTCAGGCGCTGATTAGTTTTTTCACGACTTGAAAATTTCCAAGTGTCAACGACCAACTCGGTTTTGAACGTTTCAACAAATTGACATGGCATTTCCAACGAAACGAAATGAAAAATAAACGACAGTACAAAAAGTATCGTTTATCTCATCGCCTTGACAGTCTGAACTGGTCCAGTTCAGGTGGCGCACAGTTTTACCGTGATTCAAAAATTCTCAAGTATCAACCAGCATTATCTGTTGCACATTTAAAACTGCACCTTCACGGGTATATTTAGACGCAAATTCGTGTATGAACAGACATACAGTGCGATTCTGTGGAACATCACATCGCCTAAAAGGTAGGCTAACGGGAAACGCCTGAATTGAGCAGATCAAACATCGACGATTGGGTTTTATTCATTTCCTGGGAAATTAAACCCAATCGTCGATGTTTGATTTGCTTTATGAGGGCGTAGTACACGCATCATTAAATTTGAAATATCTGAAGCTATGGCGACTTATGTCTGTCGGTTGGATTTTTATATTCATGTCGCTATTTTGATATTTCCCAGACCTCTTAGTCACAGTTCTGATCAGCCCCAGACTAGCTACCGTCTGAACAACGCCAGATCTGCAGCCAGATCGGTCTAGTCTGATCCAGACTAGATCCAGAATATTTTTCCACCCAGGCGATAGTGAAAACGATTTTACTAGTGGAAAGCCGACACGAATCCCCAATTGATGATGAGTTCACCCAACTTCATCAGTGAAATACCGAGTGCTATCAATATACAGGAAGAATTCCTAACGTCTGAACTGAACACTTGGAGCAGCGGAGTTATCAATGCAACATTGCAAGGATAGAAATTTGATAAGCTATTCAAAGTAGTTTGTTCGCTAAGGCGACGTACATCTATAAATCATTCGAAATTTTGAGCTTCCTACATGACACGTTGAGATCGAATATCATCATATCCATAATCGAATGATATAAGCTACGTCTATTCGTAATGAAAAGTGCAACTCGGGTTACATACGTGAATTGATCACCTAATCGGAATGATTGATGACCCATATTACAATAAATATGCACTATTGTATCACAAGGTCGTACTTTTCTGGAGAAGCTATGTAAATGCAAGCTCAGTTCCTGAATTGATAAATTATAATATCAATGCTAAGTAGCTGTTATCACCTCGTTATAGTTTTTTCCTACACGTTACCAAGGTATAAATAGAGCAGAATTCGATCCGTAAATTCAGTCAAAAGCTGACTTTCGAAGCCTACGCACTACGCTAACCAGAAGAAGGATTCCGTTGGTGAGTAGGTATTAGACATGATTAGTAAGAGCCTAAAAACAATGCAATGACGGGATTTTTTCCTTTTTTTTAAAGTGCCATTAACCCCTGCCCGGCAAACGTAAATGAATTTTGTAGCTCAGTAACGAGGCAACGTACATAAAAGTCCGATACATATTACTTGTAGGAGTACCGGTACTAGTAGTAATACCAAGTACTACGAGAACTGCAAGTACTGCATCGTACTTATAGTACTGTCCTGTACTCGCGAAATAACTACAGCAGTACTTTGACTACCGAAGTACTAGCAGTACTTTACAGTACTTTTTTTCGGTAAGGGCGCCTTAGCTTAGAGTATAAATACGTCAGAACTCGACACAAGAAGAAAGTTCAATTCGATCCTTCCATAAGCTAACTTCGCAAGCTTTCGTACTTCGCTGATTAAAACCAACGATTTCTTTGGTGAGTATCAAACGATAGACGAAAAACAAAAACTGGCCATTTTTTTAATTCACTTCGCTGCTGTTTTAACATCTTTTTACTCGGAAAATTGGATACACTGAAAAAAAAGTAACAATATCTAAAATAAAATGACAGGGATACTTGATATTGAAGAAACTATTGCGTTCGCTGCATCAACTGATGATACTTGAAACACAATTCTCAGCAAATGAAAATCTCAGTTCGTTCAGGCAAACCGTCAGACATAATATTCTCTAAACTCTGTTTTGAATTCTAATGTTTCAGCTAAGACATCGCACAATGGCCAGATTAATGTCAAGACTCTTAACTACTCTTTTCATCGCTGCCTTCATATTCGCATTTGTAGGAACAGCGACTGCTTGTATCCAGAACGGAGGCAAGGTGAGCATTCATATGATATTTAATAATTTCTAATCTCCCAACTATTCGCTTCGAGTTTGCACGATATTTACGAATGCTTCCAATGTTAATGCCTAGATAACCAAATGTCCGCACAATGCGGGAGTATAAGCTCTCACGGATGCGGGATAATCCGCACGGCATGAGCTCATATCACCACGCAGATGCGTCATCAATTGCGACTCATATTGTTCGCATGTCGTGACCCTCATAGCAATGCAGACTGTGCGTCTCATATTTTCCACACAGCGTGTACATTCCCTCTATGCCCAAGAAAATATTCATCGCATATATCTAACCGTCTGTTCTTTCGTATGATTCTAGTGTCAGTCAGATGGAACTAAAGGCAATTGCTGCAGCGGCTTCTGCTACCAACAGGTCGGCTGGGAGGACGGCGACTGCCGGTAGAGCTCCCATCAACGCGTGGAAGTGAGGTCCGTAATACGGGAGAAAAGCCGCCCCACTCGTCGC